>CM023862.1:18486960-18989460 GCA_013389735.1 Phaseolus lunatus | reverse complement strand
CATTTTAATATTTTTTTTCTATTTCATTTTACTGCACAAAACTTTGAAGTCTGGAAAATGATTAAATAAGTAAATTTTATATTTAACCTAAAGCTATCCATTTGTACCTTATTCAACAATAACATCACAAATAATTATAAGAATTGGGTTTTTATTTTACTTATTTTTTTTGGTAATTTTTTATCCTTTAATTATTGTTCATTAATGTCATTCATTAATAATTATAATCTTCTTATGAAACATAATTAAAATCTCTATAAGTACATTCATTTTTATTTCTTACAAATATATATATATATATTTTAATCACTTCAAACATGTAATTTTTTATTTTAGCGTTTGCCGATATATTACTTTTTATGTTTTAGTGCATATAAATGTCACTTGTACTTTAATTATTATAAATTCATTATTTTAGATTTTAGTTCCTAATCATCTCATTTGTTGGATACTTCTGATGACATTTGAGTTGATAACTTTTATGATGTTCTACACACACATGTTATTATATACTTTAAAATCAACAGAACTCATTACCTACATTATAAATTACTGATATTTTATATAAATAATTGTTGTATTCCAATAATATTCTGATTAGTAAATAATAAATTATTATTTCAAAATTTCTTTCTTAATCACTTGTCATAAATATTTATCTTTAATAAAATATTTAAATTTGAAATTAAAATAATCTCAATATCTTCATTTGTTCTTCTCATTTTATAAAATTGATATTAAACATTACTATAAAATTAGACATATAAGTTAGTTTAACATCTTAGGTTTCATTAATTATGTGTCATTACATTAAACATAACATATAAAAGACAAAAAAAAAACACAAACAAATATAAAGGATTAGACCAAACTCATGTAAAGAAATACAAAAAAAATTCCAAAGACAACATAGTAGAACGAACATACATAGGGAGTTTTAACCTATTATAAAAAAAGGTCCAAAGATTTGTAAGAGGGCATACTACTATACTAGTAAAACTCAAGCCTATTAATCAACTCTAAAAAAACTAGTTTATCGGCACAATGATGATCCTCCCTAAAAGTATGGAAAACTATAAACTTAATCTATTTACAAAATGCCAAACATATATTTATTCCATCTACTACTAATAGACCAAAGGGCAAGTTGCACCAAACAAAAAGCTTGTCAAACCAAGGTAGAATCACTCTCAAACCACAAATGCCTATACTTATCCTCTTTAGCATGCTCAATAGTTAAGATAGCTCCCATAAACTTAGCAAAAAGGGAAAGATTGAACCCCTAGAAAAGAAGAGAAACCTCCAACAAACTCACATATACTCTCTCTCTAAAGATGCCAACACAGACAATAAGACTTAGAGAATCTCTAGCAGCAGTATTAGTGTTGACATTACTCCAGTCAATCAAAGAAAAATGATATATAACCTGGATAGGCTGGGCGACTTTCCCATACCTAGTGCATATTCCAAAGAACTGTAAGACATAAGATTTAGTTATATCATTATACATGAATTTGTTAAAAGAATTACTTGACATTCTGATGTAGCTCTTTATAAAGTCAATGACACCATGAATTTTGATACCCTACTAAAACTTGAAATAATTTCTCCTCCTCCAAATCATCCAAATTGAGAAAATAATAACAAGTCTAATATATTTAATTAAAGGACTCCCAGGAGACTTAAAATAAAGGAATAAGTCATCCTAGGAAAGATTTGTTAAAGTCAAGACCAAATATATAAAGCTGTGGAACATTCAAAAAAAGAGATAAGAAATAGACTCCTCATGAGTATTGCATAAAGAACACATGATGCGTACTATGTAAGAGTTTCTAGAAGACCAAAGATTTGGCGAGAGGAATGGAAGAGAACCAAATAATATTACCCCAATCATATGTATTTCCAAATTAAAAAAAAAAAAATTACAAGCAATATCTTATTTAAAATGTCGAAGTCCTTAGGCATTCAATAGAAATATCCCTCTCATGAAAAATAACAACATTTTTCATATTCATAATATCAAGAATATAAGACAATGGAGAAGATAGAAACCAAGAAATGTCATTCCAAGCCTCATAAACTTTAGAAGAGAGATTAATCTTGTGAGAATAAAAAAACACTTGCAACTAAAGAACATCTCAAGGAGCACCATAAATCATTTCAAAAATTAATTTTTACAAATTCCACAATTCAGAAGGTATTTTCAAGAACAACATTATACAAATATCTAACCATATAAAAAAAGATCGAAAAATAAAAGATTTTTAATATTTAAATTTAAGGTAACTAGTATCAAAAGAGACAAAAATTTCATAGAAGTTTGACAAGATAAACCTTAGTTTCACAGAAAAAATAGTAAATTAAAGACCACTTGCAATAACAAATATAACTGTATTAGTTCTTTCAATTTTATATAATTTATGTGATTTAATTGAAAAATGCAATTATAAAAGATGGACCAGAGATTAACACCACTGTTCATATTATTTAGAACGTAAAAAAAAAAAATATATATATATATATATATATACAAAGGGTGAAAGTACCTGTATAAAATAATACAATTTTAATTTCTAAGTGTAAAATAAATAAAATAGAATAGAAACTGCTAGTTTCTTTCACTGCGCGAACCTACCAAAGGTAACATGACACACAGACGAACCATATCAACAAGAATGCATAAAAGTACACAGCTTATACCAAAATTATTTTGATCATACAAAAATTCTCATTTAAAAATAATTAAAAAAACAAACTTTCCTATAAACACTTCTAAGAAAATTATAAACTAAAATTAGTTTACATACAAATTAAAATATATAATTTTTTTATAAATTAGTTTATACATAAATTAATTTAAATTTATAAAAAATATATTTTTTCTTTTTTTCCCTCTCACTCTCATTTCAAGAAGTTTAACTAATCATTCTTCAAATAAAATAATCATGACTCATTTAGAGCCTTTTGTTCCTCTACCCCCATTGTTACTAACTGTACCTCCATATTAGCAAAAAAATATTAAAAAATCCTCTCATTGTACCACTGCAACACGCTACCATCATCGTCACCATGATATTGCCGCTGCTGCGCCTCCGTTTATCCACTAAAGTGAGAGGAGGAAGAGAAAAAACTCGTTCCAGAGGCTATAATTTATGTTCCAAAAAATTTGTTTTGAATTTAAAAAAAAAAAAAACTCGTTTTAGAACACATTTTATGTATTTTTAAATTTTTATTTTAGAAAATTCATTCTAGAAAGTAACATATTTTCTAGATAACTTGTATAAAAAATTCTATTATAAAAAGATCATTCCAATATGCATTTAATATCCATTTTATAGGTTCAAGAAAGTTTGTTTTGAAAATTTATTCTAAAAATCATATTTCAAAAATTTCATAAATCATATTCTAAAAATTCTAGAGAACTTATTCAAGAAAATTTACAAATAATCCAATAGTCACTTTTATAAATGATTGTTCTGAAAATCATGTTCAAATAAAAGAATCACGATTCAGTTTTGCTTCAGCACAAGATTCAGTGGAGGAAACAAAGGCAACTTCTTCCTGCACCTCTACATTCTTCTTCCTGCACCCCTACATTTTCAGAAAAAACGCTTTTATCCCCTTTAAAAAATGACTTTCAGATTGTTCTTTCTAAAATATTTCTGGAATATCATTTTCAAATTCAAAACATATTTTATGTATTCCAGATTTATCAATTTGAAAATAAAAAAAATGTGTTCTAAAAAACTATTTTGGAATGATTTTTTATTTTCCAAATTTTCTATTTCGGAAATATTTTTTATAATTTTAGTATTTTTTAAGAATGTAAGGGTGCAGGAAGAAGAATGTAAACGAGCAGGAAGAAGTTGCCGGAAACAAATGTTACTTTACATTGTTCTAGTTTCCTTTCTTCATACATAAACTCTTATTATTCACAATTAGTTGTAAAAAAACAAATAACTAATGCATACAAAATATAAACAATATTTTTACGCTATCAAAATGTTCATTTACAATAAATACTTTAAAAATCATGACTTTTATTGGTCAACGGTATAAACTCTACTGTATCAATGGAGATTAAATTCTTGTAACAATGGAATTTTGGACTTAACATTAATTGTTCTGTAATTACAAACACATTTCAATGTAACCAGTATACTGATTAAAGCCTTTGTATGCAACCAAATTTAAAAATAAATTAGAAATGTTAACAAACATCCTTATTCAAAAGAATCCTCAAGAATAAATTACAAGGGTAAATTGTTTGGTAAGAGCAAAGACCATTTGCTCCTTTACACTGATCAATCTAGCTAGTTCTTAACTAAATAAACACAACATTTAATAATTCATCCAATTGCTAACCGTAGCAGGTGACCCCCTCATCAAAAAACTAGTTGAATGAAGGTTTATGGTGAAAATATTCAATTTCAAATAGTGAAATTTCTCACAAAACCCTCTTTCAGTAGTGTGGCTAAAAAATTTAGAGAAGCATTACCGGTGCTGAAAGATACCTGCTCCAGCCACCTCTGTCAAGAAACTAAAGGAATATTGAGGGAACACAAAACTGTGGAATGATAAAACTATACTCAGAATGCAATGTCGTCATCAGCTACAATCGGTGGAACAAATCTGAAATTTTCAAGAGTTTGCTCAAAGATGTGTCCCACTCTCAGCAGTTCTCCCTGCAATTTAATTCCAAGCAAAAGGATGATTCTGTGGCTCAATGTCAAAAATATACTCTTGCAGAGTATCACATACCACATTTTCCTCAGTTATTTAACAATAGTCTCCAATCAGAATATGAGTAGGATCACATTAGTTAACTTTGACTGTATGGTAACGTTCAATTTGATACGACTAACAGCCCAATGCCAAAGGCCCCTCGTTATGTGAGGGTGTGGAGAAAGATTCCTGTATGGAGGCTTATCCTTACATACGTGAAGACGTTGTTTACCACCACGGCTCGCCCTATAACTTTGAATCTTATACGCAAAGAATGATAAACTAGCTATCCTAAATATTTATGGATATTTTAACCACACATGGGAGAAATCACTTGTTCATTTGTACAAGTTAAAATCACTTTTACATCACCTAAAAACTTTTCAGAATTTTGTCACGAAAGCTGCCACGGGGTTGGGAATTCCTATTATATTTGATTATATTTATAAATTTTTACTTCTTTCATGCTGCTGGAGTTTTTAAGAAAACTTAATTAGCAATATTTCCTCTCTTTAGTATTCACCTTTCAAATTTTGATAGTCTTTCTGCCCAGTATCTGTTGAACTTATACACATTTTACTTCCTTTTCCAGCTTTTCCCCACGGGAGTGGCATCACAAAAAGGGAGATTTTCTATCAAATCTAGGTGCATGAAACAAAACATCCATGCTCACAGAAAAGCAGAATTTTGGAACAAAGATCTTTGATCCACCCCGAGAAAGAAAGATAGACAATATATCAAAACATTGAGATCAATGCGATTTGTATTCTTTTACACAAATATCTAATTTGAGGCAGAAAAGGAACCAAACTTTTTTAGAATTTTACATTAGCCCAAAAGCTTTCTATGTTTTTATCTTCTTTTATTCAAAAATTCTAAAACGTATCAGCATCTTCCTATTTAATATTTTTAAGAATTAAAGACTAGTAAAGAAAACAAAACTAACAGTTATATATTTTGTTTATCAGTATTAAAGGAAAAGAAAGAATAAGGTAAATCCCTTGTGTATATTGAACACATAGGGTTATGTTTATATAGGAAAAATAAACATATGGACTAAGTCCATTACATAAATATGAAATATCAAACAATAACTATAATATCTCATAATATCTAATAATATCTAACACTCCCCCTCAAGCTGGTGCATATAGATCATATGTACCTAGTTTGTTACAAATGTAATCAATCCTAGGCTCTCGTAAGGATTTAGTAAAAATATCTGCTAATTGATTATTTGAATTAACAAACTCAGTTTTGATATCTCCCGATATAATCTTTTCTCGAATGAAATGGCAATCAATCTCAATATGTTTGGTCCTTTCATGAAAAATTGGATTTGAGCTAATATGAAGAGCAGCCTGATTATCACATATAAGTGTCATTTGAGTGACCTCTTCAAATTGCAATTCTTTAAGTAACTGTTTAAGCCAAATAAGCTCACAAGTAGCTGAGACCATAGCTCTATATTCTGCCTCTGCACTAGATCTGGCCACAACACTTTGTTTCTTGCTTTTCCAAGAGATCAAGTTATCACCAATGGCGACACAATAACCAAAAGTTGATCTTCTATCAGATGGAGATCCTGCCCAATCAGCATCTGAATAACAAAAGACTTTAGTATGGTTATTATGACCATATAACAAACCTTTTCCAGGAGAACCTTTAATGTACTTCAGTATACGAATGACTGCATTCCAATGATCTTTACATGGAGAATTAAGAAATTGACTCACCACACTGACTGCAAAAGAAATATCAGGACGAGTAACAGTGAGATAGTTCAATTTTCCAACTAATCGCCTGTACTTCTCAGGATCTGAAAGAGGCTCCCCCTGATTGGGTAGAAGCTTGACATTGGGATCCATGGGAGTATCAACAGATTTCGAATTCATCAACCCAATTTCTTCCAAAATATCTAATGCATATTTCCTTTGAGAGATAACAATACCATTATCGGATTGTACTACCTCAATCCCTAAGAAATATCTGAGTTTGGCAAGATCTTTGGTTTGAAAGTGCTGACAAAGGTGTTGTTTTACTTGTGAGATGCCATGGTGATCACTGCCTGTAAGAACAATGTCATTAACATATACTACAAGATAAATACACCCAGCACTCGAGTGACGATAAAAGACTGAATGATCTGCTTCACTGCGAGTCATACCAAACTGTTGAACAACATTGCTAAATTTTCCAAACCATGCCCTAGGAGACTGTTTGAGGCCATATAAGGATTTGCGAAGACGACATACCAATCCAGAAGACTCCCCCTGAGCAACAAAACCGGGAGGTTGCTCCATATAAATTTCTTCCTGCAAATCCCCATTAAGAAAGGCATTTTTAACATCCAATTGATAAAGAGGCCATTGTTGAAGAGCAGCCATAGCTATGAATAAGCGAACATAAGCCATCTTTGCCATTAGAGAAAAAGTATCACCATAGTCTAAACCAAAAATTTGGGTATAACCCTTAGCCACAAGAAGAACTTTGAGACGATCAATAGTACCATCAAGACCAACTTTGATAGCAAAAATCCACCTGCAACCAACAACAGATTTCCTAGATGGTAAAGGAACAAGTTCCCAAGTTCCATTATTCAGAAGCACATTCATTTCATCAAGCATGGCCTGACGCCAACCAGGATGAGCTAAGGCATCACATACAGATTTTGGAATAGATATAGAAGAAATAGACGAAAGGCAAGTATAAAAGGGTTGAGATAGTCTATGATAACTCAAAGCAGTATAATGTGGAGAGGGATTACGGGTAGCACGTATACCTTTTCAGATAGCAATAGGAAGATCAGGTTCAACTATCGGAGGTTCAACTGTCGGAGCCGGAGGGGGATGAGGTGTTGGCACTAGAAGAGAGTCATCTGATGGACGATGAGACGTTTGACGACGACTATACACCTGAAGAGTTGGTGGCGGTGGTAAATCTTCAGGTGCACTAGGTACAACAAGAGGGATATTAACTTGATTAGATGAAGACACAGAAGGAGAAGGACAAGACTTAAAGTAAAGGGAAGATTCACTGAAGGTGACATCTGCTGAAATAAAATAACGATTTAGAGAAGGGGAGAAACATTTATACCCTTTTTGTGATCTAGTGAACCCTAAAAAGACACATTTGTGTGATTTAGGAGATAATTTATCAAGACCAGGACTAAAATTATGAACAAAGCACGTGGACCCAAAAACTTTGGGA
Organism: Phaseolus lunatus; assembly: GCA_013389735.1. Classification (NCBI taxonomy): domain Eukaryota; kingdom Viridiplantae; phylum Streptophyta; class Magnoliopsida; order Fabales; family Fabaceae; genus Phaseolus; species Phaseolus lunatus. Next base: position 18,981,525 of record CM023862.1, on the reverse strand, counting down.
GGTAAAGAGTGGAGAGGGTCATGTGGAAATAAAATAGAATGAGGAATTTTGTTATTTAAAATTGAAGATGGCATTCGATTAATGAGATAACATGCACTAAGAACAGCATCACCCCAAAAACGCTGAGGAACATCACCATGGATTAAAATAGTACGAGTTGTTTCAACAAGATGTCTATTCTTGCGCTCAGCTACCCCATTTTGTTGAGGTGTATAAGCACATGAAGTTTGATGAAGAATACCATGAGAAGCCATAAAATTTTTAAAAGAATGAGAAAGATACTCACGTCCATTATCACTACGCAAAACGCGAATGGAAATTCCAAATTGATTTTTAATTTCATTGTAAAATATTTGAAATATAGAAAACAACTCAGAACGGTTTTTCATTAAAAACACCAAAGTACATCTTGAATAATCATCAATAAAAGTAACAAAATACTAAAATCCTAAAGTAGACTTAATACGACTTGGTCCCCAAATGTCAGAGTGAACTAAGGCAAAAGGAGATGAAGCACGTTGTGAGACACTACTAGGAAAAGAACTACAAATGTATTTCCCTAACTGACACGACTCACATGATAAATTAGACACCTTAGACAAACTTGGAACAAGCTGCTGCATCTTGGCAAGACTAGGATGACCCAATCGAGCATGAATGAGAGATGGAGAATCCATAATCGCGCCAACATGTGCAGAGATCTATAGGTGATAAAGTCCATGAGACTCACATCCGGTGCCAATCATCTGTCCCGAACTCCGATCCTGTACAAAAACAGAATCTTTGGTAAAAGAAATAACACAATCAAGGGAACGAGTGAGACAACTAATGGATAATAAGTTAAATGGAGACCCAGGGACATAAAGAACATTATCAATAGATAAAGAAGAAAAAAGGTTAATAGTACAAACACCATGTGATGGTACCCTATATCCATTGGTCATGGTAACTGAAGGTAAATAACCCGTAGTAGATAGGGAAGAGAAAAAAGATTTATTACCAGTAATGTGATTTGTGGCACCTGAATCTAGAACCCAAGGGCCAACGGAAGTAGAGTGAGTGAGGCCAACAAAAGATGTACCTGAATGTGCAACAGAAGCTGTGGAACTAGAGTTCTGACGATCCTCATACCATTTAAGAAATTCATTGAAAATAGCAGGCTGGCCTGGAGTATCAATTAAAGTATGGTCCACAATAAAAGGTTGTACAGGAGCACTTTGAGCAACCGCAATAGATTTAGGAGGACGACCATGTAAGGCATAACATCTGTCAATTTTGTGTCCAAGTTTGCCGCAATGGTCACACTTGTGACGCCCTTTGCCCGGCTTGCGAGGACGAGTACGATCATTATGCTGAGAAACTAGATATTTCGCCATTGTACCATCAAGACGTTTGGGAGTAACAATTGTGAGGAGATTTTGACACACACCATAAAAACGTTGAGTATCATTGGTATATAATAATTTTGCTTGTTCACAAACTTCTGAACAAGTCTCATAGGTACGAAAAATTTGTTTTAAAGATGAATGAATGGTAGATTTGATAACAATGCATAATTGAGCATCAATTTTCAACCAATGGAAAATCTCATTTTCAGCAACATTAGGACGGGTAAGATGATCAATATAACCTTGACTCTTAAGCCATAATTTAATATCTGAGACCCACGTATCATAATTGGTTCCATCCAATTTATCAATGGAGAGATGAACATTGACATAATTAGTATAAATAGACGGATCCGGCATTATGACAGCGGAAGGAGTCACAGTGGCAGTGGCAGCGGAAGAAGTCGTAGTGGCAGCGGAAGTGGAAGAAGCCATATAGGACAAAAATTAAATCCATTCACCAGTCAATTGGCGGCATCAGCTATTCCAGCGACGGTTCCGGCGAGATTCCGGCGACGGTTCCGGCGAGATTCCGACGACGGCTACGGCGAGATTCCGGCGAAGGTCCGGCGGCGGCTCCGGTGAAGCGGCAACGGTGGTAGTTCTTGCAAGGCGGTGGGGCGGTGGCTGAAAAATTCCAGTGAACAGTGGGTTCACCAATAAAATTTGAACCCTAACCTTAAGCTCTAGATATCATATTAAAGGAAAAGAAAGAATAGGGTAAATCCCTTGCGTATATTGAACACATAGGGTTATGTTTATATAGGAAAAATAAACTTATGGACTAAGCCCATTATATAAATATGAAATATCAAACAATAACTATAATATCTAATAATATCTAATAATATCGAACAATATCTAACAATCAGCAAAACTAACAGTTATATGAAGAGCTCCATCAACAAGGAGTCCATTGTAGTGGAAAGAAAAAGTCAATACCTCGTTAAAGGCTGCACCAATCATTTGCAGACCAACAGGAAGGCTTGCAGGTCCGTCCTCAACAAAGCCACATGGCAAAACCAAAGCAGGTAATCCAGCTAGATTAACATTTACCTGTAAAAAGAAAAAATCATCAATTAAGAAGGTCAAAAAACTATGTATAATATGTTACTGTATATGAATGAAACTTCAGATTATTACAGAGAATATCAAAAACTTAACCATTGGATAATTAGGTATGCTAAATGGTGACTTAATTCCAATGGGAAAATCCCTTGTTGAGCCTCTAGAACTCGAACTACTACATACTAGGCACATGTTGAGAATGAACTCATGCAATGCAACCAACCTGACAGTTAATGGTTAGCAAATATAATTCCGGGATGAATTAGCACCCATCTCGATTTTCTAAAGCTTAATCTAGAATTTTTGTCAGATCTGATCGCCATCAGTTATGTGGCCTGTTGAAGTGCTAACAGGGTTTGAAGTTTAAGCAGTTCATGCATGACTCAGGCTTGAGCTAAGTGGAGTTCAAGAAGTTCAATACCACATGTCTAAGACTTCAAACTAACACTATCTGGACACACACAAACAATCAAAACTAAGAGACAGAAATCTTGTTCAAGAATGAAATGGTTACAGTCATAATATCGCCAGCATACATAGCCAAAGGATCATTTTTCTTTTCACCTACAAGTGCCAAAGGAAATAAAACAATTAGAACGCAGACACTAAAGTTCTATAATGCAAACACAAAGAGATGAAGATGCTAACCAATTTTATAAGCAGCTGAAGGAGCTGCAGGGGAAATCAAGATGTCATTTTGACCGAGGGCCTCCTTAAAGCTATTCCTAATTATGGTCCTTACCTGTAACATGACATTCATAAATATTGAATGTTGTCATTAAAACAATAAACTTCTAGAAGAAGATGAAATTGATTAACTCCAGAAACTTAAAACTTCTTAAAGCAACATGTATTTGCGATCCATAATATAAAACTGAATTCAAAATCATTATGACTTAGATCAGATCTACGAAGAATAAAACAACATTAGTAGTACCTGCTGTGCACGTTTGTAATATGCATCATAGTAACCAGCTGAAAGGGCATAAGTTCCCATCAAAATTCTCATTTTGACCTGAGACATTTCAAATTGAAAGGTAGCTTAAATAGCAATACCAACACATACATGGACCATTTCTTTTAAACCGGTGTATGTAAAGCTAAGCTACCACACATCTTGGAGCCAAATTTGGAATTAAGAAGTAATGAGAGGTGTGTACCTCAGAACCAAACCCTTCAGCTCGGGAACCTCCATAAAGAGAATCTAGTTCATCAGCATAAACTTGGTTTCCATATCTAAATATATACAAATGGCCAATTAAAGCCAGGCTAATGGTTTATCAAAGAAAATGTATTGAGGGGAGAGTGAAATAAGAAAAGTGAGTCGAGTCATTGACCTGATACCATCATAGCGAGACAAGTTGGAAGATGATTCAGACACTGCAAGGATATAATATGCTGGCAACCCAAGGGAAAAGGATGGCAGTGAGACCTGTAATAAGTTTGTAGCAAATGAAAAGGGCATCCTGAAAATAAAAACTGCAATAATACAAACTTCAAAAGAACCAATGGAAGTCGTGATTCATAATTAGAGAAAAATGATACGGACCTCATTCACAGAGCATCCTAATTCCTCAAAACGCAAAGCAGCGGCACGAATTGCTGAAATTACTCCAGCATCAACACCCTTGTCAATAGTTTCACTGATCAGACCAACTCTCAGTCCCTTCAAGGGTTTACTTTCCAAGGATCTCACAGAGGCAAAGTGGGATTGAAAGTCAGGCACATCCTGGAAAATGAAACTATATATTATTGAACAGACATTGGCTTAATAACAAGAACTAAATAACACTTACATCCACTGATTTCAGCAATCACCGATCTTATTGAGGAACAGACTAAACATTATTAATATCCCTTGCCAACAATGAGAAATTGGATGGCTTAGAACAGTTAGACCAAAATTTGCGAAAACTCATACTCCTACCTGTTTACTTGAGGTTGCATCAAATCTATCATGACCAGCAATTGCATGAAGGAGAATCCCAGTATCAGCAACTGATGAACCAAAGCAGCCAATGGTATCAAGTGATGATGCATATGCCATAAGTCCAAATCTTGAGACACGCCCATATGTTGGCTTCAAACCTACAACGCCACAAAAAGATGCTGGCTGCCTCACACTTCCACCAGTGTCACTTCCCAGTGATACAACACACTGTCTGGCAGAAACTGCAGCTGCTGATCCTCCTGATGATCCTCCTGGCACCCTAGACTCATCCCATGGGTTGGCAGTCACCTATTGAATGAACATATGCAGCACCTGAGTAAACCAATCGCAGTTATAAATGGGAAATACAAATAATAAAGCTAGGACCCACACACAATCCCTCTTGTTCCATGAAACTTTGCAATAACAAAGGGGAAATAACATAGCAAGAATGAAAATTAGCAACACATTATTGCATGTAAGGTCCATCAAGTCATTCATTGACAATTTTCATTCCTCATGAGAAACACTGGAATCCTACTTCCAATAGAACAGCTAATCAATATTTCAACTCCTAGACACAAATGAAAAGCGCAGTCATATCAAAGTCACTCATCCCAAAATTCATTATAAATAACAATGCAAACTGGGCATTTGACAATTTAGAACATACATTCTTAGAGACACCTCGCATCCCACAATGCTCTTAAAATCACACCACTCAACACATTCAGCATCAACCTTCTGAATCTTCAATCACCTTTATAACGTAATCTACTGAACTCTCAATTCCAAAACATCAACAATAGTGTGTGCGAGGGAACAAATTCCGTCAGAGCCTTAACTATACAGAAATCCTCCTCTCTTGCCTCATTTCTCACTTAAAACACTTCCGATATAGTAATAAAAATAAAGATTAATGGAATTTCTAGTCCATAAAGAATATCCAAATTTTGATTTTTGTCATCAACTTTTAAAACTAATAACTTTTGCCCATGTATTTTTAAAGAGAAAAAAATAATGTGTACTAAAATGCTAAAATAGTGTTACATTGCCATTTATATGGTAAATTTGTTGACTTTATAGCTTATATGGGTGGTGATAATTTGTGATTGGATGACTGAGATGCCCATTAACATTTTTGTAAAATATCCAAACATTTTCCTGCGTATGGATAAGAAAATATAGGTGATTCGTAAAATGAAGTATCCAAAAATTAAATATTAAAATAAAAATTTAGAAAATTTTCAGAGACTAAAACACCAGTAATACTAGTATAACTAAATAACAACAGTAGTGCTAGTAGTAGAGTTTAGTTGAGCTTGAATGCTCATTCAAACGTAAAAATGCAAACCACGTACTAAGTAAGCTTCAAAAGTTAACAAAACAATTAACTCTTAAGCAAAAAATTCAAATTGCAATATAAACCATAGTAAACAAATCCTCAATGCAGTATTAGGAGAGAGAACCTGAAATGCAGAAGCTTCAGTGGTACTTCCCATTCCAAACTCATCCATATTGGTTTTCCCAACCACAATTCCCCCCAATTCCCTCACCCTCTTCACCGCCGTCGCGTCGAAAGGCGGCCGGTACCCCGCCAGGACGCGCGACCCACCCGTGGATGGCATGTCCTTGGTACAAATGTTGTCCTTCACGCCGACGAGCACGCCGGCGAGGGGACCTGGGTCGTCGCCGGCGGCAATGCGGGCATCGAGTCTGCGAGCCTGGGCATGGAGGGCGTCGTCGTCTGGGAGGTGGAGGAAAGCACGGAGACGGGGCTCGACGAGGCGGAGGCGCGCGAGGCGGGAGAGGGCGAGGTCGGCGGCGGAGGCACGGCGCGAGAGGAGGATTTGGCGGGTGGAGAGGATTTCCGAGTGCGGCGGAGGGGAGGTGGTAAGGGTTGGGGTTTGGTCTGTTAGGGAGGCGCGTGAGGTGTAGGAGTGGGAGTGGCGAGTGAGCGAGAGGCGAGAAAGGGTGCGAGGGGTTTGAAGTGTGGATAGTAGCATTTTTTCAGTAAGAAGAAAAAATGAGAATCAATGAATGAACGAAACATAACTGTTATCTCTTATATTCATGATGATAAGAAGAAGAGAGAGAAAAAATCATATAATTATTTAATTTACCAAACTACCTATTTTTTTAAACTTCCATTGCAAATGCAAAGTAACTAAGCTTAAAATTTGTTCCCTGTCACTAATAAACAAATCAATTATACTCACCTTTTCTAGTTGTCTCATCACGATGATCTATTTAATTTTTAAATTAGTGTGATGGAAATCTAAGAAAAGAATGATGGATAAAAATTTGAAATAATTATGTGTTGGTTAACTATGAAAAAAAATAGAAAGAAGGTAGTAGAAAGTTATGGTGAACACAATTTTGTTAGTGAAGCATATATATAATTGAGTATGTTGAACCAATTGAAAGTGATATTGAATATAATGAAGGGAAGGACAATGAGGGTGATGATTTGAAAGGTATTTGGATTCATGATATGAAAGATATAATTCAATAAGGATGACAATGATAACTAGTCTGTTCCACATAATTCCGTTCCGTATTTGGTTTGTAAAATATGAATTAGGTTGGTCTGTTCCTTATTAAGAATATGGATTCATTTCTCTAACCCGTTTGGCATAAGAAATAACTCACAGGTCTGGGAGTTAACTCGCACAAAATTTTATGTTTTTCAAAAATTAAAATTTCATTAATTATAAAAAATTTATTCCTACTACTAAAAAATTTAAATTTTATCAGTGCTTTAATTTATTTAATTAAAATATAAATATAAATTTTAAGTGTGAGGGTTATTAGAAGACTTGATTAAAAATAATTAAAGTTTTACTTTACATCTATTTTTTCCTATATTTGTATGTAAATGTATCAAAATTTTGTTACAAAATATTTGAATGAAGATACTGATTTTTTAACTATCCTATTAAAATATCTTTTTTATATTATTTTTTATTAACAAATTTGAAATATAAGATTTTACTTAAAACTAAATCCAATGTCACTCTCAATAGTAACTCCTTTAAATGATTAAAATAAAACATTTATTTCTTTAGTACATTAAATTCAATTTTTTTAAAAAATAAAATAAAGGTCACATTACAATAATGGATGAATGAAGTATAATTTTTTTTACAAAAAAAAATAATTATTTTTTTATTTACGCGGGTCAGCAAACCAACCCGCCCCGTTGCACTGTTGATCCGTGCGGGCTACGGATTATACGGGGTATGCCAAAGCGGGCTAACAGGCTAGATTAGTGAATCCGTCCAATATGGTCCGCCCCACATTACCACCCCTAATATCTAATGAAGTGGATGATGTCGAGATCAAATTTTATGGTCTAGTTGATGATGTGGAGGATGTTGGAACTATAATGGATAATGAAGAGGGTGTTGGTATAAATGCTTGCGAGGGTGGTCATTTTGGAATGAAGGATGTTAGTGAAAGTGGTGGATTTGGAATGGAAGGTAGAGTATACATATAGAAGATAAGCATATTGCAACTAGACGCTTAGAGATGAATAAGATAGTAAATATGTCAATAGACTCTTGTTTTGTTGATAAAATTATATTGAATTTGATTGACTTTTTTTATTTATTTATGATTTGTGTAAAAATTAAAATAATAATAATATTAGGATAACTAATGAAAAATTCAATGATGAATGATCAACTTCCTATCTTATGAATCAAATTTAGTTTATTTTCTTCCTTTGCTTTTCTCAAAGAAAAGGTTAATGTGAAAAAAAAGGTCATCCCATTATTATTTATTGCATTGGCGAATGTATGAAGAATTTCACATTGAGACTGTCTCCCGGCGCATGTTAGCATTTTCGGCTTAGAGAAAAATCAAAGCACGTGACTATCACGCGCCTGAGTCCTCATCTTCGTGCAACCTTTGTTGTCACTCTCTGTTTCTCTCTCCACCTTCGCTTCGTGGACGGTCGTGTCCCTTCGGTTCGATCATCTTTAGTTTCGATTGAATTTGTAAGCAAATCGAAAAATTCTTAATCTGTGTTTCAATTAATTGAGTTTCTGTTTCAATTCTATGAGGGATCTATGTTTGTCTTTTAATATTTAATTGATAAACTTTTTGGGATTTTGAATTTCCCTTCCGTGGATTTGAATTGGGAATTAGGGTATTGTGTGATCTGTGTTATAAATAAGTAAAATTTCTGGAACAAGGTGAAGAACCTTATAGATCTTCTGTTTTTCATGTTTGAAGGTTAATTAAAATCTGTGATTGCAAGTGAGTGTGATCTAATTCAATGTTGTGATAGTTGTTGTGGTTGATTTTAGCGACTAATTCATGTACTGAGTAAGAAAGGGTGATATTTTAAATCATCTTGGTTATGTCAGGTTCTGCTTATTGATCAACTGAAAATTAGAAAATTTATACATGTCATATGAATTTAGTTTGTTTTGATGGTTGGTTAGTATTTTTAATCGAATTCTATTGTTGTGTTCTTGATTAGCAGTGACATTATGATGAGAAGAGATGAATTTTGTGCACCTAAGATACCAACTCTGGTTGATCTTTGCGTTCAGAAAGTGATAGATAATGTAAGGTACCTTGGAAATGTTGGTTATGTTGATCAGCATCTGCTTGAGCGAATCTTACCTCACTGCACAGTTGACCAGTTGATGCACGTGGAAAAGTCCACAAAGGTAAGATGGGCTCTTTTTGTTGTTCTTGTTGACTGAATGAAATTTGAACAAGAATGAAGTGCTTATCTAATATGCTTGATGTGCTTTTGCAGGGAAGAGATCTCAGTCCTATAACTGATAAGTTGTGGAAGAAGTTTTTTGAAAAGCAGTTTGGCACAAATTCTACTAATGAAGTGATTAGGAGGATGAAAGAAAAGAAAGTGTCATTTAAATGGGCGCAGCTGTATGAGGTAACCTTTTTATATTTGCTTTGCTATTTTGTCTTTTTAGGCTCGGTCAATTTAAATGAAAGAGAAGAACTATATATAGCTTCTGTTTAGTCACTATGTATAACTTCTAATTCAGTGAATGATTCCTCTTATATTTCATATTTTACAATGGACATGGTATCAATATTTAAAGTTGTGGAGTAATTAATCTCACTTCCAATTCTATGCACAGGCAAAAGGAAAGGAAATGGCTCAGGCTGAGAATGAAGCACTTGATCGAATCAAGCAACTCTACAAAAAAGAAGATGCAAGTATGATCCTAGTCCCTTTTTTTTTCAATGTATTTTTGGTTGAGGGAGGGGGTTGTCTAAGTTTTAAGTGACTTTTTCTTCTTTGTTTACCATGAATTGCTGCCTTTGTATATATTGTTTTACTTCTAATAAACATGATTTCTTGATTAAAAAGATACTAATAGATCTATTAATTACTGGTTTGTTATGATTAGCCTTACATTTTATTTTACACCGAGAAGCAATGTAGCAATTCTTGGATAGTCATATTTCTTGTGGAATGTTTAGTTTTAAGTAGTCACCACCACCAAGTATTGGATTTTTGCAGGAAAACAGAGCAGACAAGTAAGGCCATGCACTAAAGTTCCACCTTCAAGTAAAAGAAGATTTTGGGGAGGTAACCCTTTAATTCCCTCATCTTTTCCTTAGTTTACTCTAACTACTGCACTTTTGTCAAGTACAGTTTGAATTTGATCAAGTTTTAGCTTTTATTTTTTATTTCATGTTTTTAATGATCTGTTGTAGATAATGGACCTGGATATAATGTATCAAATTTGAAGAGCAACATAATGAAGAAGGCGAAGATAGAATTTATGAAGAGGTAGTATTTCTTTTATAATCATTTGATGCTTCCAAGGATAAGTCCAACCCATGCTTCCATCTAGCTAAGAAAGTAAGCAAGTTTTCTCTCGGAGGGGGATGCTAGCTTCTAATCTGATCATTGAGAAACTACACTCTTCCTTGCATGATTGCATTCAGTTATTTATCATCCCTTTGCCACGTATAGATATAGATTCAACTGTGGTAAAACATTGAAAAAGAAAGCATTTTCCATTTTATAATTATGTTTGATACAGTTCTGTCTGCTATAATTTTGTTTTGTGATCATGATTCTTGAAGCTTATAAACTCAACTGAAAATTGATTTCAATTATATATATTATTTAATTTTATACAGTCAAGAGGTAAAGAATATTGCAGCAATGAAGAAAAATTCTATCCAGAGGAGTCAAAGGTGCATATAACATCACTTCTTTCTTTCATTAAAACTATTTCATGTTATTCACTTCTGTCCATCGTTTTTGGTTTATAAGATTGAATTTAATTTACCTTTTTTTTTTTTACCCTTTTTCATGTTATCTTTTCATTAACAATCGTCATCTTGTTTCTCTGTGTCATGTAGTTCATCAAGTGTCACGAAAACCAGAAACATTTCTGGAATTGGTTCATCTTCCAAGGATGCTAAATCTACAAAAAGGATATTTTAAGGGGCGGCCCCAAAGATAGAAATATCATGTATTAATTTGCTGTTCAACTGTAACATTTATCTTATAATAAGAAAAAATTGGCTTCCTGCTAAGCAACTCTACTTTTGTTTTCATTTAAGTTCATTTATGCATGGTAATTCTCATATTTCACAAAGAATCATCATCATCCCATAAACTGTCTCTTCAAGTAACTCCACCATTTTGTTCTTCTCAACTTGTTATGAGTGTGTTTGTTCGAACCCATCAAAATATGATTGATTCTCATCTCTATTTTGCTGTCAATTTACTCTCTTTTGTATTATAAAGGTAGCTATACAATAGTAAACTAATGTAAAGTTTGATAAAAACAATTGAAACAAAAATAATATGCTGAATCAACAAAATTAAAATTTTAATCAAGAAACTTTAATTGTGTGGTATTTAAATAAAAAAATGAAATTTAAATAACTTGTATTTTTCACCTGTCAAATTTCGAATTCCAAGGGAGAGGAAGAAATAAACTTTATTTTTGAAAAATTGGCTCACAGAGTTAATGTAAAAATAAAATGTACCCATTAACATAAAGAGGAACAATTCAGCACCATGCTTCGTCTATCATCCACCTTCGTTTTCACTTAAATAAAAAGGGAAAAAATGTATTTTAGTCTTTTTATTCTGTTTATGAATAAACAGATTGAATTTTAATTTTGTTCCTATTGATCCTTAAATTTATTTCTTTTACGACATCAATTAATTGAAAATAGTACTTTACAATAAATACTATAAAAATCATATTTTTTATTTTTTATTTATTTTAGGAAATGAAATTTAAAAAACTTGTGTTTTTCACCAGTCAAATTTTGAATTCGAAGTGGGGAGAAGAAATAAATTTTATTTTGGAAAATTGCATCTTTATTCTGTTTATGAATTTATTAATTTAATTTTAATTTTGTTTTAACTAATCTTTAAATTTTTACCATTTTTAAATAAACTCCTAAATTTTAATTTTATTCTAATTAATTTCTTATCTACATTAAAGGTCTATAAATTTATTTATTAAAAAATTTAAATTCTACGAATCACAAGAATGAATTGGAATGTAGAATTTTTATTTATATAAAAAGACAATATTGAAGATTTTCAAATTAATTGTCAAAATTTAAAAGTATATTGAACAAATACAATGATGGCAAATTATAATTCAACCATCAGAGTGGCGCAGCGGAAGCGTGGTGGGCCCATAACCCACAGGTCCCAGGATCGAAACCTGGCTCTGATAAGGAGTTGCTTCCGATTTTTATTTTCGATTTCTTTTTTCTATTTTCGATTTCTTTTTTCTATTTTCGATTTCTTTTTTTCTATTTTCGATTTCTTTTTTCTATTTTCGATTTCTTTTTTCTATTTTCTATTTCTTTTTTCTATTTTCTTTGTATTTTTTTGTATTTCTTTTTGTATTTCATTTTTATGAAGCATACGTCAAAATTCAATACCCGATAATTATATTTTTTATGAAAATTCTTATTAACTATATTTCAAATTTGAATGAGCTGTGTCACTCACTAAATTTTGATTTTCGTCCCTACATGATTTCTTCGCAGGATAAGATTCAATTAATTAAATCATACAAATTTATAAAAAAAAAAATATAAACAAAGAAACTGAAACTCATTTATTGAAAATTCATATAACTAATAAAATAAATCAGAGAAATAAAAAATTAGACATTAATGTTGGGCAAAACTAAAAGAGACATGATAGAAACAACAAAAATGGGTATAATACTATTTTCTTTAATAGAGCAAAAAAAGAAATCAAAAGTACTAAATAATGAACATATCACTTGATAAATTAAGATAAGTTTTACAAATAAAAATTATCACTTAAATGTAAGAAATTTCAACATAAGGAGAAGATTCGTATAGAGGACATAGAACTCTTGGACAAAGTAAGACTTTAAGTTCAATTCATTATTTTATTTTTCACTTGTGATTTTACAGAAAAAACCACTTATTGGGACTAAAAAATTTAGTTCTTGGTGTTTGTTTCCAAGTGTGTCCAAACATTCTAATAGTGTAATACTTGGAGGTGAATACTCTTATTCCTATCAAGGTTATCTTAGTAGGTAGATAAACAATTTTAACTTCTAAAATTTCTAAAAAATAAAATGGGTTTGTTTTCATTAAATTTAATTAGATCTATTATTCTCTTCAACCTCTTTGCTCATTCTTCTAATAATTATTCATTATCTTCTTGCTATTTTGGTGTTCACATCATCCTTGACTTAGAATTCATCATTAAATTTTCAAGTTTTGATACCTAGGTAGAAAGAAAATAAGTATTATATTTTAAGAAATAAAAATTAGTAATAATATTTACATATTTATTTATATTGTTAGGTCAAATACAAACTAATGTATTCTCAAAGTTATTTTTAAAATTCCTAAATTTCTAATTTTTTAGATGAAAGTTTTTCATTTGAAACATATTGGAAAAATATCTAAGCAAACAATTTGTAACTTTATAAAAAAAATATTATGTTTAGTTCACCCATAAAATGTAGCTCATATAATGGAATATCCATATATGTTTAGTTTATCCATAAAATTTATCATATAGAGTGGAATGTATATGTAAGTCCATGTAATGATATATTAAAACTTTAGGAAGAATACTTCTCAAGACATCTTCATCACTTTTTGTGCTTAGTTTTTCTGATATAATTTTCTTTCTAATTTTTTTTTTTGGTTCATAAGTATGAATTAAAAGAAAAAGAGTCATATGAAAAATAACTTTAAATGTACAAGCAGTTTCATAATTTGAAATAGGAATATAAATTATAGTTTTGAAATTTCCCTTTAATTTAAGGATTCTCCTTCAACAATTTCTCTATAAGACAACTTGTTTCTCTTTTATTTACTTTTTCATAAATATTTTTCTTCCTTTTCTTTCTTCTCTTTTTCTCATAATTATTTTGTTTTTGTATTTTTTTTCTTTGATGATGGTTGTCTTAATCAAATAATTGTTTCTCTTATAAAGAAAATAGGGTTATATACTCTTAAGAGATGGTTGAATTGGTAATTTTAAAATTTTTTTCATCAATAAATAGATATTGAAAAAGTTTTCTTGAAACAATTTATTAATAAGACAAGTTATTGAAAAACACAAATATATTCCAGAAATATGAAAGATAAGAGTAATAAAAATGCATAAAGAGTTTTTGAACTGATTTTAATTAAATCAATTCTAGATCCAATATAGATATACTCAACTTGAGAGATATTATTTTCACTATCTAACGAATACCATACTATAACCACACTACAAATGCCAAGCATGTAATAAAACAAGATATACACTAAAAACCTCTTTAAAAACTCTAAATAGATACTAACTAAAAAACACTTTACAAGATGTAACATAAGCACAAAGTATAATGGAAAAGATATTACATATTTATAACGAGTATCCCAAGATTAAGATTATAGAATAAACTATAAAATTCACACCACTTAGTCTTTATTAATGAGTTTCTTCAAAAGATATGAAACAAGGAAGGTTTTAACTTCTTATAATGTTTATTGGGACTATGAAATAAATATTAGAGTAAATAATTGATTACTATTCAAGAGAATTTTGAAAGCTATTTATAAAAATAATTTTAGAAAAAACTTAATCCATTTTGTTTAAATTTGATCAATTATATTGTTTTAGGTTGTTTAATAACATTGGAAGAATCTAACCAATTACTTCTCATTTAATCGATTATTTAGATAATGATTTTTTGAAATGACATTAAGTTAATCAATTATTTCTAAGGATAATCAATTAAGGTATTTAATATAATTGATTATGTTAAATGATAATCAATTAACAAATTTTTTTTAAAAAGTCTTAGAGAAATCTAGGCATATGATGATCATGGTTCTTATTCTAAGATAAAATGTCTTACCCATGTATGTGTGATCCACACATTAGAAAGGTTATAAACATTATCATCAAAAACATATCTTAGAGAAAATAATCTTCATTCTTCAATATCTTAATCAATTTATCAATAATTTCCCTTTTTAAAATGACCTAGAGTCTAAAATATTTAATCAATTTTGTTTTTGTTAAGCTTTCATAGTGTGAATAAATCTACATAAAAAAAAATCCCTTTCTTCCCCTTTGGGCATTAGCAAAAGAAGAAGACAAAAATATAAACATAAAAAAAAATTTAACTTTTCTTTGGTAGTTGATTATTTACCAGTTCAATCAATTGTCTTATGCAGAGAAATAATGTAAACATGCAAATTAACATATTTAAAAGATTAATACTCATGACATTTAAGTATATGTGACTTGAAAAACATATCATAAATTGGTATCGAAATAAAAATGGTGGAAAATAGCTTGTTGAGGGCATAATATAGACTGTCTTGCTTAGTGTCCAATGTAGACTGGCCATAGTCCATATCATGTTGGAACACAACATAACATTTACTGTGCTGCTCATGAACAATATCTAATTAGGTTTGATGTTTGATTAGTTTTTCTAAAATAGTTTGCAAGGTCTCATATAGGTCTTTGGTTTATGAAGCATGGAGATAGATAAATGAAAGCACAAGTTTATACAATGTGGTAACTAGGGTGAGAAAAGAAAAATAAAAAATAAATAAAATAAAATATTATTCGAAGTCATTTTTATTCCAAAAGTTGATATTATAAAG
This sequence comes from Phaseolus lunatus, assembly GCA_013389735.1. Classification (NCBI taxonomy): domain Eukaryota; kingdom Viridiplantae; phylum Streptophyta; class Magnoliopsida; order Fabales; family Fabaceae; genus Phaseolus; species Phaseolus lunatus. The sequence goes on along the minus strand of CM023862.1, from coordinate 18,966,003 downwards.
ATTTTTTTTTTTTGTTTACTCTGAGACACCTAACTCTTATTCTAACACAAAAATATTTTTAAATTGATATTAGGAACACTCAAAGATATATATTATATATAATCATTAATCTCTTGCAATTCTTCAAATAAACCTTGTAAATTTCGACGAGCTATCAAAGTTAATCTTACTTTACATTCTTCTCATTTATTTTTTTTCATACTTAAAATTATTATTATAAACACTAATTATGAAAAAAAAAAAGCTCATAATGCATAGACAATGCATAAACACTAATTATTTTTAAGCCATCAATTAATATGTTATTTCATATCTAGATTTTATTTATTTATTTTATGAAATGAAATTTAAATAAGTTGAGTTTTTCACAAGTCAAATTTTATCTTCCAAGTAGAAGAAATATGTTTTCTTTTTTAGAAATTAACTTTTTATTCTATTTAAGAATTTTAACGAAAAAATATCAGTGTATCTATATTTTTTATTTTTATTATTTATATACTAGTGGGAACACAGACATTGACATGCCTGTGTATCCACATTTTTTATTTATCTTTTTGGATTTTCTTTTTATTTTTTAAAAATAATTTTTCTCATATTTTTTTTTCTTTGATCTTCTTTTTAAAATGAGAAGTTAAAAGAGAATACGTGAGAGATTAATGAAAAAGTGGGGAATGTAGTTAAATAAAAATAAATTAAAAAGAATATCATTTTAAAACAGAAAAATAACGTACCAATCTCTCTACTCTCTTGTCAATTAAGTGACAACAAATAAAATAAATAAAAATTAATGTAACAATCTGCCAGTTAAATCTGAACAAATAAAATAAAATTTTAAAATTAAAAAACTGCTTTATTAACTTCTAAAATTATAAAATATTTAAATAACCAAAATAAATTAATAAAATAAAATATTAAGCAAGGATAAAATAGGAAAACAATTTGGAGCAGTTAAAGTGGGGAATCCCCATTATATATAGCTATAAATATAGATAAATAAAAAATAAAATAAAGAAGAAGATCATTTTAAAACAAAAAAAAAAGTAACTACCAATCTCTCTACTCTTTTGTCAGTTAAGAGACAATAAATAAAATAAAATTAACGTATCAATTTCTCCACTCTTCTCTTAATTAAGTGAGAACAAATAAAATAAAATTAAAAAATTATTTTATTAACTTCTAAAATTATAAAATGTCTAAATAACCAAAATAAATTAATAAAATAAAATTTTAAGCAAGGATAAAATAGGAAAACAATTTGGAGCAGTTAAAGTGAGAAATCCCCATTATATATAGATATAGATAATTATATTTAATATTATAAATAAAATATTATTATTTACATACTTATATTTTCAGTATAAATTTATAGTTATTTTAATAAATATGAATATATATTAAAAAAGACAAATTTTTTCTGAATGCACTATATATTGTGATACAAACATAACCAACTTAGTGGTAATATATAGTAATAAGTTAATCATGATTAGATATATTTAAAATTTATATCTTAATTTATATAATGATTGAGTGGTTACGAAATTTATCATATAATAATTATAATTGTTTAGAAAAATTTAACTTTATAATCTATTCATATATCAATATCTATTAGAATCATTTTATTTATGGACTTATAAAATTGATACTTTATTATTTTTTAGTTGTAGAAGAGGAAAGACTCATTTGTTATAATTTTTTAATAAAATAATTTATTTTTAATAAATAATTACTTTAAAAAGTTAAAATTTAAAAAATAATCATTAAATTAACAAATTTTAAGATCTATTTTGTTTTTCTTTTCTTATATACTTTTCATCTCTCTCCTATTGTTAAACTATGATATTTATACCACATCAATTTTATAAAAATTAAATGTGAAATAAATTAATTAGGATTAGTTGTACTTTTCTTATCTAAATTATCCATATGTCACCATTTTTACCATTCAATTGTTTTTCACGCATCTTGCAATCATAATTTTCATTTTTCACACATTTGGAATAAAATGACAATGTTTTGTAACAAAAACACTTTGTTTTAAAAAAATATATTATTACATAATAATAATATGTGAGTCATGATTATCATATTTTTTATTATAATATACATTATTTGAACCTTTTTTATTTAATTAATATAGGTAAACAAAATGTATTCTATTAAAATTAAATCCATCAATTACATGAGAAAGATTATTTTAATAATGTAATCAAATTTCAAATAATTTCTGTAGAAAAAAAACCTACATGCACCCAGAAAAGTTTAAATAATTATAAAAATTAATTTAAATTTTATTCCTCTAATTTTGTTTTATGAAATATAATAACTACAAAAGAATATTTCTCTAACAAATTAATTAATTAAATAATTATATTATATTTAAAATCATTTTAAAACAGAAATTCAGTTAACATAAAGTATATTAATGTATATCTAACATTCTTTTTAAATAATATAAACTATTTTTTCGAAATAAATTTTAAAATGGAAAATTTTTATTATATTATTAGACATGTCACTTTTATCTTAAATTTTTATTTTTCCAAGAAATAAATAAAGAATTTAATAAAATTAATTAAATATATATGTTTCTATTATAACTTTAACTGATTTAGATTTTATTTGTTTAATATATTTAATAAGATTTATAAGTAAACATAATTTATTTTTTAAAATCAAATCCATCCATTAAGTATACAAATAAGAAAGAATTTTTTTAATAATGTGATCAAATTTATTCTACATACATACTTGGTTAAAATTGTTAATAAATATTAATTTGAAATTTTAATTTAAATATAATAAGAAATTTTATTTGAACGTTTCGATGTATTTTAAATGTTAAGAACCTCTAAAATTTATGTTTTATTTTAGTTTTTAATATTATAAAATTGTGATATTATGTTTATGTTATTTTTTATTTGTTATTTAATTATTCTAATAATTTTAACAATACTATTTCAATCATAACTGGAGTGAAATTTTAAAAACATAAGTTGTTATTATTATCATTATTATTTATAATAAGAAAAGAATTAGAGATTAAATAGAAATAAAAATAGTTGAAAAATGGTAACTAATACTTTTTTTAATTTTTTCAAATGAACATTTAATACGGTTAATTTCTTTTAACAAAATTAAGTAAATAAGTGATCAATACTATCTTAGTTACCCTAAGTAAAAAATATAATATTTCATAAAACAATTACAAAAGAATATTTTTCTAATAAATTTTAAGTCTGAATTAAATAATTGTATTTTATTTAAAATTAGTCTTAAATAGAAATTCAATTAACATATCACATATTAATGTAAATCTAACATTTTTTAAAAATAATACAAACTAATTTTTTGAAATAAAATTTAAAGTGACAAATTTTTAGTTTATACTTAGGCATGTCACTTTTATCTTAAATTTTTATATTTCCAAGAATAAAATAACACTAAATAAAAAATTTAATAAAATTAATTAAATAGATATGTATCTATCATAACTTTAACTGATTTACATTTTATTTGTTTAATATATTTAATAAGATTTATAAGTAAACATAATTATTTTTATTAAAATCAAATCCATATCCATCAAGTATACAAATAAGTCAAATAAGAAAGAATTTTTTAATAATGTGATCAAATTTATTCTACATACATACTTGGTTAAAAATTTTAATAAATATTAATTTGAAATCTTAATTTAAATATAATTAGAAATTTTATTTGAACGTTTTGATGTATTTTAAATGTTAAGAACCTCTAAAATTATGTTTTATTTTAGTTTTTAATATTATAAAATTGTGATATTATGTTTATATTATTTTTTTTATGTGTTATTTAGTTATTCTAATAATTTTAACAATTATGTTTCAAGCATAACTGGAGTGAAATTTTAGAAACATAAGTTGTTATTATTATCATTATTATTTATCATAAGAAAAAAAAGTAGAGATTCGGTAGAAATAAACATAGTTGAAAAATTGTAACTAATTATTTTTTAATTTTTTAAAATTAACATTTAATACTGTTAATTTTTTTAACTAAATTAAATAAATAAGTGATCAATACTATGTTAGTTACCCTAGCTAAGAAAGTATAACATTATTTCAAAATAAATACTTTCCATAATTATAAAAGCTTTCAAAATTAATAAATTATTTATGAGTAACAAAAATAAGGTTAAATGTTGTATTTATTTCTTGATATTTTATATTTTGATGTTTTGAGATGTAAGTAGATTAAGTTTAGCACTCACAATTTGATATTTTTATTTATTTTTAATAACGGTTAATGTCATTATTAATGTTACATTTGATCCAATATATTATTGTATCATCCAGTAATCATCCCTTTCCTCTATATAAAAAAGCTAAAAGAAAAAAAAATACATAAATAAAGACTTTTTTGTCATCTTTCTTTCTGTGCTTCCTCCTCTACCTCTTTTTTTATCCTTCTAGATTAAAGACTTCTACACCTTTATATCCTAGCTAGAAACAAAACAAAAAAACATATACATAAACTTAAATTCCTCTCCAAATTGTTGCAAATCTGAAACGCAAAAAACAAAATCTTATTACATTTACAGTTGTAGTGTCTTATGAAAAATAAGTTGAGAAACTTACTCGTTTGAGAAAGGTGAGGGGAATTGAAGAAAAGAACGTGTTGGACGAAGAGTCACTCGTCCCAATTCAACTAAGAGACCAAACTTCATGTACTTGATAACGAGAATGATTTCCCTTTAGATCAATCCAATACAATTATGCATTTTATGTCAAACTATTAGTAATAAAAAAACAAATTAATTGAAGATTGGTAAATAAAGAAAAAGAAAGAAGGAAGTGTTTTGTCATCATTCCGTACACTTTTGCTTACTCTTGAATTTTAGGTTTCACTTTTTTGCTTACTCTAGAATTTTAGGTTTCCAAATACACACTTACTCATTGGGTGTTTCAGTGGTAAAGTCACCCACAAATACAAAAGGCAAAAAGTCTTATGATAGAGGTCAAATGATACAAATTCATGCACTACAAGTATTTTTTGTGGGTTTGTAATGCAATAAGTTTTGAGTTCTCCAATTGTTATCATAGTCCTGAGTCGATTTTGAATCCTATATACAAAAGTTAAATGTATGTAAAGAAGATAAAACAATTAGAACAAAACTATAAAAAAAAATAGAAAAAAAAATTAGCATAAGAAAAGAGAAGAGAAAAAACAAGAATGGAAGCAAAGAGAAGGGAGTGAGGTTTGAGATAAGAATAAAATAACAAAAAACTTCTTATTATATATTTCTAAAATAATAAAATAAAATATTAGTGTAAGGATAAAATGAGATAGTAAATATGTATAAAAAAAAAAGGAGAAGTATATATATATATATATATATATATATATATATGTATATATATATATAATACATATTTTTGAATTTTAATTTTATTCAAGTTTTACTATTTTTAAATAAAAACCTAAAAATTTAATTTATTTTTACGTAAATTTTTAAAATGATTATTTTTTATAAATAGTGTATTTCTTTTTTATCAACATAATTTTTTTTCCTAAAATATTCAAAGTTAAATAATCTAAATTAAAGGTTAATAGTGCATAAATTTATTTATAAAAAAAATATAAAGTCATTAGAATCAATTGAAATTCAGGATCTAGTTTGAAAAAATATATGAGATAAATAAATATATTGTAAATTATATATTAACAATTAGAGTGGCCCAACGGAAACGTGGTAGCGCACAGGTTCCAGGACCGAAATCTGGCTTTGGTATAGAATAACTTTCATTTTTCTCTTATATATTTTTATTTATCATAAATATATTTTATATTAAATAAAAGATAAATATAAAAATTATGTTTTCTTCATCGAATTCAAATGTCCCATGTTTTTAAGTATCCGACAGGTTGAATCAATCAATCCAATTAGAGTTTTTAATAAATTGATCAAGTTTACTTTGGCAATTGATTTTCAATTGTTGAAATTAAGGATTATAGAGTTTAGGGATGTAGAAATATAAATGTGCAAAAATGGAATTAAAAATAGATTGAAAAAAAAAATCAAGATGAAAAAGTGAATTAATATATTCGAAAACCAAAGAGTTACTCATATCACAATTATTTAAAGATTGCAACAATTAATCAGTTAAATCAATTATATAAATAAAATTAAAATATAATTTAGTCTTATCCATATTTAATTATCAAATAAGATTTAGTCAATTATTAATTTGATTTATAAAATAAAAAATGTAAATAGTAATCACAAGTGTAAAACTAAAATTAGAAAAGAAAAGTACAATCTCTAAGCTTATCAGTATAAAATCCAATTTAACTTGTTTAATCTTGATTTTGTGAATTAATTATTAAGAATTAGTTCTTCATAAATGAAAAATACAATACGAAATAAAGAGAAGAAGAGAAAAAGTCAAAATGAGATTTGAGAGAAAAAAAATTAAAATATATATAAAATGAGTTTTAATTAGATTCATAAGTCAAATACCAAAATGTTTAAGGAAAAACAGGTTTGAAAATGGATCCACATGATTCTTTTAAAAAATTAAACAATTTTACTTCAACTTAAAAAATTATAGAAAATAGTGTAGACCTCCAATTATATTTACATTCATTTTAAAATTTAAAATATAGAATCGAATGCAACTGGAACCAATAAAAAATAATATCTAAAAAAATGTTATAGCCAAACCAATAAATAAGAGATAAGCTGAAAATAAAAAAAATAAAAAAAGCTAAAAAATGGAAAATAAAGCACATGTTAAATGTGTTCAATTTATAATAGTTATAAATATGTGCTATGCATAATCAGTAACATGCTATTGAATTAATATATCATTTCGATAATGTTATTGTTATAATTTTATATTATTATTTAACTGTAAAGAATTTTTATATAATTTTTAATAAATATTGTCAAAGTTAATAAATATTAAAAAGAATAATTAAATAAAAATTAATTTTAAAATGAAAAATAGATAGTGATTATATTTACTAAATTAGATACTATTTAAAATTATTAATATCTAAAATAATTTTTATTATTAATAAAATTTATAAATTAGTTTCTAAATTGATATCTAATTAGATATTAAGATTTTAGTTCTAATATAAAATGATTAGAACTAAAACCTTGTTAGCTAATTAGATACCAATTTAAAAATTAGTTTATAAATTTTATTAATAATAGAAACTACTTTAAATACTAATAATTTTTTTAGTTTTTAAAATTATATATAATTCAATTAATATAATAATTAATTATTTATGTTATTTAAAATATATTTTTATTTAATGAATTGTGTTGTAGTGAAAATTACAAATAATATCTTTATTGGATGATAATATAAAGTAATCACATTTCTTATCTTGCTTTTTATAAGACACATAACCACATATCTGCTGTATTCCAATTTAAATGAAACAATTTGTTGTCATGTTTTGATTACTTCTCCTGTTATTTCTTATTCTAAGGCCCGATCTCTTAATGTCACTCTGTGCCTTTAAAGTTGGTTGTGAAGCATATCAAATTAATTATTATGAGTCTTAGTTCTCTGAAATATTCAACTTTTAATGGCTGATTTCACGGTTTTATATAAGATAATACAAAAAGGCAAGAAGCAAAATGAAGACTAAACTATACTCAACTATTCGAAAATGAATTATGAGACTCTATTTTTTTATTTATTTGTATAGTAGGGTAGGTTTCTGATAAAGAATAATTATTAAAAAAACTGATAAATATTTTGTATCATGATAATTATTAAGTAAATTAAAGATATGGTGATGCCTTGACTACTTCTCCCATTATTTCCATTTATCATATATGACTGTTGCAACTGCATCACTGTTATTAATGGTATCAAGTTATTTTAAGAAGATTTCCCTACAACCGTTTGCATAAAAATGTTACAATCTTCGTACCTTGAGGCATTACCATGACCATGAAACAGTGCACGTGTGTTATCAATAATGAAACTTTGCTTATCAGAAGCCCCATGGAAGAGAATATACTCTCTACCGTCAAAGTCACTCTCAGCAAAGGCTCTTATAGCTTTTGATGGCTCTTGGTTTACCACACGCTGAATCAGTGACCTTGGTACACATTCTGCTCTCAGCACTTGACCGTCACATTGGAAAGGGCCTCTAATGTTTGCCCTAAGTCCTTTCTCTTTGTCACGAACAATGATCACATGGTATCTGATATGGCTTGTAAGAGTCACTTTATATGAGTGAAAAAACTCCCAAGAGACCCTCTCCACAGAACCACTGCTTTCTTTGCGCATCACTTCATAAAAACAACTTTTCCTTTCACAAAGATCGCTCAGAGAGTCCTTACCTGCATATTCAGAAGCAGAAGGTGAACATGCACCCAGTCAGAAATTTAGTTCCTGGGAATCACAAAAGAAAAACATGGTTTAGTTTCAGATTAAGATTCCAAATCTCAGTTTGAGTTTCAAATTAATTAAGAACCTAATAAACTGTTGAAAGAATTGACTTGTGTAATTTCTGTATATTTATACTCTATTTATACGAGGAACAACATATTATAATAAATTTTCTGATAAATTTATTGATACTAATTTTAGTTCCATTATGCAGTTTTCAGCTGAACATACCATTATTTACATAATCAAAGCTATTGATAATTTCTTCGGTATGCTCTTTAAGCCTTCTATAATATAACAGAAAGAAAAGGAAAAGTGTTGTAAAGGGTTCCATTAGTCTCTTTAAAACCCTTTGGCCTGGGAGAAAAGGTTGTGTGGAGGTGAAGGCATCCCAAATTTGGAGCTCCTTCAAATAGGAGAATTTATGCATACTGATGCATATTTTTCTGAAATTAGACAAAGCAAATTTCTATCTGGTAGGAGAGGTAGTAATTGTGTTGGCTAACAAGCTTGGTTTAGTTAGCCTTTATACAGCTACACCAGAAGCAGCCAAAGTAAGTAAGTGTAGTTTTTTGTTTGCTCAATTCTAACAGATCATGTTGGTAGTTTGTAACAAACTCTTCAACCCTTTTTTGTGAAGTTTGATCATGTTGGTAGTTTGTAACCAACTCTTGAATCTTTTTTTTAAGTATATAACTGTTTTCTGGTCAAATGAACAGTTAAAAAAAGGAGGAGCAGATTAGTATAGTATGTCTTGATATTTTTTGAAATTGCTGCATAATTCTGCAGCAATAACTGTTATTCAAATTTTTTGTTAGTTTTGTTCTCTGTACTATTTGTGTGAGTGATGTTTTTTTATAAGGATTGGAAGACCTTAAAATGTCCCAATTTAATCAATTTAAAAAAAAAAAAAAAAAGTCTCTTTAAAACCCTAGTTTTAGGTTTACTGACAAAACAAACATGGTTTTTTCGTTTTGAAAAATCTTTTAAAATTTGCTTGAGTTTTCACTCACCTTTGGACTGAGTCTGCTGAGAAGTGCCATCTACGACCACTCTCACTTTCCCAAGGTTGAAACAGTCCACGTTGTCTCTTTGAGCAGAGAGCTCCATGTGAAATAAGCGTACTGGATGATCACACACAGACTCTGCCAGTCTCAACAGCACCATTTCTGGATTCACTCTCAAACGGAAAATGCTTAGCTTGGATTTGTGAGTGTGTGAAGTGCATACAAGAGCATACTCTTCAGGAAATGAAGCAGTTGACCATTTGTGAAGCTCCATGCTCAATCCATTACCCATGTTATTATAAGTTATGCATATAATATCATAGTAATTAGTATCTTACCATTCACCACGATTCGTATCGTACGAAACGATATGGTTTCACCCTTCCACGATACGATACGAATCGTTTGAAGAATTTTTTCTTCCCACGATATCCCACGAAACTAATTGTTTGAAGAATTTATTGTTTGAAGAATTTTTTGGTCCCACGATACCCCAGGATACGAATCCTTTGAAGAATTTTTTCGTCCCTGAATCGTAGCTGTATTGTGCGATTCACACGAAGAATCGCTGAATCGCGAAAGGAAATGATTCCGTATTGAGTGAATCAGTGTGGATTTTAAAATCCTAATTCTTTTACCCACACGGACCTCCTCTGTTTCACGTACCTCTTCTCCTCTGCTCCAACACCGACGTCCAGAGTAGATGACACACGCTGAGAGATGCGAAGGATGGCAAAGCCAGCGATAGCGGAGCTCACGGCAGCGAAAAGGCTTGCGATAGCGGGAGGCGCGAAACAGCAACAACGGGACAGAAGAGGTGCGCGACAGCGACAGTGACTGGAGGCACAATAGTCACCGATGTGGCAGAGCTCACGACAGCGGAGAGGCACACGATAGCAACCCCAGACGCGGTAGTTGCGGAAATTGCGGAGCCACGAAAGTAAGAGGAGGAAAGGAGAAGAAAAAAATGAGTGATTTTTTTTCTCTCTGTGTGTCTTGCATATATACATATCTTATATATTTAAATATATATTAAATTTTTTAATGTTTATAAATTTTAGGGTTTATAAATTTTACTATTTACGATATGAAATGATTGATTATTTATAATATTAACTCTTCGATATACTATTATATTTTGATTCAACTATTATTAGAAACATGATTCATAACAATAAATTTATGCAAATTGTGTTTAACTTATTACGGAAGTTATTTATGATTTTTTTTTTACATAAATATGCCTTATACTATTGGTAGATGTGAAGAGCAAAATATATACTCAGTCGTGATTAGGAGCCCCCTCTATGTTAATTAATACTCTAGATATTTTGCAAAAGGTTGCAACTATTTTTGTTGACAAAAGGATGATTAATTATAGCACAAGCTTTTTTTTTTACCTTGTGGTGTTTCTAATATCAAGCTTGTGTAATAATAATATAATAATAATAATAATAATTATGATATGTATTATTGAAATATTTTAGATTACGATGGGACACAGATTAAATTAAAATAAGTTATGGAAAAAATAATATATTAAGGAAAGAAAAGAAAAAGAAAAATATGTGCATATAACAAAAAAATTGGATTCAAGTCAATTTTGATTAGAAAAGATAATTACCGTCGGACTTTTTTTTCTACGGGAAATATTGGAGAGAACGAACTTTGTTTTGATCGATGCTGATGGGTAAACATACTTTCTTTGTTTTTTGTCAATTTTTTTTAATTGTAAAATTTATTTATAAATATTTTTTTAGGAAATAACATTAAATTTTTATTAATGATAAAGTTAAGTTAATTAATATAATTATAATAATTTAATTGTTAAATTGATTAAAGTTTTGGAAGTAAATTGATGTAGGATTATTTTTTGATATAATTAAATAAGAAGTTTCAATATTAAAATTATTTCAAAATATTTCAAAATGTTAAGAAAGAAATGAAAAAATTGAAAAATAATAATTGAATAAAGAAAATAGTAGGTAAAATGAGCATTTAAATTAAATAAAAATGAGTGAGGAAATTTTTTTTGACAAAATTTAGAATATCATTAAAATGAAATAAATATTTGATGATAAGTATAAAATTAAAATAAATACTTATAACATTGCAAATGTTATATAAAATATTACCGATGTTAATTTGACATTAATTGTTTAATGTCAACCATTAATTTTAAAACTTAGAAATAAAGAACAAATTATTGTGGTCTTATCGGTAAACAAAATTAGGAAAAGAAGGAGGCAAGATAAAATCTTGTTTTGATAATGATACGAAGAATGTAATTAAATTCAAATTTAAAACTGAAATTATAAAGTGACATTTAAATTTGTCTTGTTATAAATCCATAAAAATTGTTAAGGTAATTTGTTTAATTTTGTTATATAATAATGAGTTGTATTAGAGTTTGTTGATACAAACATTTAAATTTATATATTATAAATTTATATATCACCGTATTTAGTATTTTGTATGGTTGATACATCTACAACAATTATTACTAAATTTTTCACTTAATATTATTATATATTTGATGAACATAATTTTATTCATATAAGTAATTTTAATAATAGATTATTGAATTATATTAATAATAAAATAAATTCATTGTTTTAATTAAGATTCATATAATTGTGTTTTTGACGTAAATGGTATGAAGAAACTGTCTACATCTGAGAATGATTCAAATATGCAAAATTTCAAGTTGCTTCTTTAATCAAAAACAGAAGAAAATATTTGAAATAATTTTATGCATATAGGAGAGATTTTCTCCACCTAAGTAAGAGTCAGATCTTCTCCAATATTTTTTCTCCACTATCTTCTCCATCATTTTCTCCACTATCTTCTCCACCAAAAGTGGTACCTCCAGCATGAAATGTCGAGGAGGTTGTATGGAGCATGCATATTTAAGGAGAGCTAGGGAAACACGAAAACACTAATATCTCTGAATGTAAAGCTGCTTCCTTTATTTATTTTTCTTCATTTTTATCTTTGTATTTTTTCCTCCGCATGGAAGGGTAAACCTTTTTGGTTGATTCCTTTGTAAATATGAGACGTGAGGCATAACCCTAAACATCATTTGGAGAATAGAAAGAGATAAAAAACCCTAGAGGAGGCAGTCACCCTTTAAGATTTATTTTCTTGCTTTTCATGCTTGTAATGTCCAACATGAGTGACTAATTCTCCCCCTTGGGATTAGGAGTAATCTATTCAAACTCTTATGTATTAATGTGATTTTTTTTATCAGCAAGAAACAATAAATAAATATGGATTACTTAAGGGGTGATCTAACCCTTGTACAGAAGAAAAAAGAAAAATAAGAAAGGACTTCATGTCCTAACCTGAACCAAGCCTCCAACAGAAACTACCAACTAGCCCTTATCCCAATCAAATCACAACCACAGTAATCCACCTATGGCAACAACCAAAGTCTACCCACACCAAAAACATAAACAAACCACCAAACATAAATTCCCAGCAAATAGAGGAACTTATAAAACCTCTTTACAAAAACCACATCAGGTGTACAACCCACTAACTCAACAAAAAAGAACAAAAGGTAACCCTTTTTGTAAGGACCTAGAAAAATTTAATTGGAATAAAAGTGTTATATTTAAATAATTTCTGAAGATGTTATTATTTAAAATAAAAAGAGCTTGTAATAGAAGTTTCATGGTGGTCAGACCTCGGACGTCGCCCAAGGTCTGAGGTCAGCTGGTAGAGGTCGATCGGGGGACCATAGGGGGGGTTCCAAAAATCACACGTATTAAGGTGTGATTTGCACCTTAGATACGCTATGTATGCGAAACTCTATGCTGGGGCATAAGAGATTGTCCTTAGTGTTGCATGCATTGGCACGCGAGGAGTTGGTACCGACCTGTCCTCGAGAAGGAGAAGCTACCGACGTCACCGAGTCATGTGGGAGTGATACCACAGACTTAGAGGAATGGGAGGACGAGCCCTCAGCTGGGTGTGACGATGTGAATCGGTGACCAGAGTGAGGCGATGTGTCCTCGTCACACACAAGGGCGATAAGAGATCGCCAACAGGATGAGAGGAACATCGGTCATCAACCAAGATGGGAGACACATCGGTCGTCTTCCTGAATGAGACATCGGTTGTCTGCCAGATGGAGAGACATCGGACATCGGTCGTCTTCCAGGGTGAGGAATCATTCGTCCGTCAGGAAGGGGCATCAGTCATCGCCGGTATGAGAGGCATCAGTCATCGCGCGAGCAGTCATCGGTGGATGGTTATCGCGCGATGTCGTGTTTCACACAGATAAGGTGAGACCTAGGCTCCCAGCATGGGAACGTTCTGCATGCGCGACACGTAGACAGAAAGGGTGTTTCAGAATGGTTAGCATCAGAGAGTTGGTATCGTAAGTTACCCAGAGTTGGTATGCACAGAGACCCACGTGGTCATACTGTTCAAGGAAGTGTGCACGCAAGCTTCCTGCAGAGTGGGCGGTGGCAGCGGCATTTCTGGGCAAGTTGGTTTAGATTCAAAACTCACTCCTGAGAGGCAGTGGACGTTGCTGTGGTTCGAGAGTGATTGAGTGAGTTAGCTTTGGTTCCCTGTTTCCTTCCTCTCCTTCTCCCTGCGTTCAGACGTCCTAGCGTACCAGTTGAAGATCGGCGACTGCCCCTGGATTCCTGACGTTGTGCCCTGCAAGTTTTCTGATCAGAGCCTTAAAACAGAGCTCGGGTATCCTTAAGTCTCGGTAGGTTTGGAGCTCTTAGTGAGATTTTACGCAAGTCCAGGTAAGGGAAGCTAGCATTTGTTCAATAAAAACCTTAGGCTAGAAGATTCTGAAGTTGGGGCGACGTGGTCGCCGGTTTCAAACTTTCTTGCACGATGCTCTATTTTTTTGTGTGGGGCGACGTGATCGCCGATTTTAATGCAAATTTCGAAATCCCCTGTTTTAGTGTCGTTTTGAAATTGTTTGAGATTGAAAGGTGAAATGCATATGATATTCGAAAATCTAAACTTTGGTATGATTGATTCTGTGATTGGGATTGTTTAAGAAAAGATTCAAAATATTATATGATGGAATTGTGCTTTTACGTGTGGTATGATGTACTGGATGAATGTGAAATTGTGATCAAGACATGGTATTTTCAGGAAAGGAAATACCGTGTTGAGATTGGTATTAGAGTGTATTGATCAGTGAGTATCCTGTGAATGAGACGATCCTGACTCTGCTGATATAATGGAATCACATAGATGAAGTTATTCAGTTGTTGAGAGTCGAAGGAGGTTCATATGTATGGGTAAGTTGTTTGAAAGATAACTAACTTGACCTGTTATATGAATTAACCCTGTCATACCGGGAGAGTGATGATATTGAGATTATGTATGCGCATGGCTGTGTGGATTTCACAGCGACCCTGTGTGGATTTCACAGTGGTGTGGTATGACAGGTGCAGGTCTCTGGATGCTAAGTTCAACGCACGAGTCTTCCGGAAGTAGTGTCAAGTGTCTATGTGTGATGAGTCAGTGGAAGTCTGACGTGAGAAAGATGATTATTGAAAATTGTTGATAGACACTTGATGGATTATGTGAAATGAATGACACTTGAGGGAATTGTGAAATGTGTGAATATTTGATGGTTTACGTTAATATCAAGTTTCATGTTTTAAAGTTTTAAAAATATCTAGCTTACCCTGTGTTTTGTTTTGTGTTTGCTTTCTTAAAACTGTGATGATCGTGTAATTACACGGGAGCAGATGATGTTGCAGGCAGTAGAGCTCCTCAGTGAGTTGTTGGACAAGGAGATCGCCTGTTCTTATGTTGTATCTTGTTTTATTTTGAAACACTGGGTGATTATGTATTAAAAATTCCCTTCGTGAAGGGATATTATTTTGAAGAAAATGCAATGTATGAGATGGATGTATTGTATTATATAAACATATGTTAATTTTGATATTATTGTTTCATGTTTATTTTATGATATAAATATGAATAAGATTTTAGGGGCGTTACACTTTTCACTTCACCTGTGCTCCTCCTTAGGATCTCTTTATCCTAAATTAAGATATAAAAGCTCCTGGAGGAAACCGTGTATTCTCAAAGCTTGAATTATTCATGATTTTGATACTTAGATCTAACTGAAAAAGTATTTCTAAGGATCTGACCTAAATCCTAAATGATAATACTTAACATATTTGTATGTTAGGAATACTTTGAAATTTTAATTGCTTTATAACATCGATTTGTAATGATAAAGAGCTTTATAAATATGTGAGGAATCAATATGAATAATTTTTATATGTGCATCAATATCAATAAGATTGAATATTATAATCTTTTGTAAAAATACATACGAGTGAGAAGAATGAACCCCAATCCCAATTTTTCTAATTGAATCACATAAATCTTTTACTTTGATTTATTTACATTCGTGCAATTTGATCATGCACAACAAACTTTCCAACAAACTTTTACATATTGTTTTCTCTTTAGTAAGTTTTATACTGGAGAATTGAAGTTTTCCTTGTGGATTCGATATCTGTCCTTAGGGACAAATTTATTATTACTCCTGACACGGTACACTTGCTGTAAAATAGTCTTCAGTAATTATTTTTCTCATAATTATTTTGTTTTTCTATTTTTTTTTCTTTAATGGATGGTTGTCTTAACCAAATAATTGCTTTTCTTATAAAGAAAATAGGATTATATACTCTTAAGAGATGGTTGAATTGGTAATTTTAAACTTTTTTTCATCAATAAATAGATCTTGAAAAAAGTTTTCTTGAAACAATTTATTAAGAAGATAAGTTCTTGAAAAACACAAATATATTCAAAAAGATAGGAAAGATAAGAGTAAAAAACATGCATAAAGAGTTTTTAAACATTTTAATCAAATCAATTCTAGATCCAATATAAATATACTCAACTTGAGAGATATTATTTTCACTATCTAACAAATACCATACTATAACTGTTCTTGCCGATTAACCTGGTAGCCGATTGATTCCGATGACTGGTTTTGACCCCTTCTATCTCCACTAGAATCTGCTCTTCCTTTTGATTGCTTGGACGTGGCTCCATTGAGACAGAGGGTGTTCTACCTATTAATTGCACTTCGAGGATCAAGTCAGTACAAGACTTACAAGAAACAAGAAGTATCTAGTTTCAGTCTTAGAAACAACGTACCTAACCTGGGATCTCAAGTCCCTTTTATAGATTATCTCTTGTAACAACTTTCTCTCACGAGAATCTTATCTCGAGTGAGAGCATATTCAATGGGAGAAGATTCCGTTACAATGCACACAATCTTAGCGACACAATTGCACAAAATCTGATCTCCTTGGAGTGCATAAAATCTTAACAGAATAACCACCAGGGTACCAACTCATGTACCAAGATCAGGGGTCCAATCTGTTTCACGTAGGCATATTCAACATTCCCTTACGTATCATGCATGCAACCTTACTTATCAAGCCCTAACGCTCTCGGCTTAGGTTTATAGAGAACATTTTACTTGTACTAGACCCAAATGAACTAAACGCACCCCCAGGCCCATTAACACTCTTCGCTGATCGACCAGGCCTTGTACGCGAAGGATTAAATAAGTATATGAATAAAGTTAATGCACAAATACTTGGAGCCCAATCATATGGTCCACCAACTCGACCCAACAATCGAGCTGACCTATTTTAAGGCAAATGCTGATGTCTGATCATTGAGCACTAAGCTCTACGTGCTCTGGTCCAACATACAAGCCCCCAGGCTCGAGCTGAACTTGCTTCAGAGAAGAGGCTAACTGCTCGCCCGCAGTAACCTACGTGTTCTAGGAGTAGCAAGACGCGCATAGTATCTTGAGGTGATGTCTCACCACACTCCATCTTGAGCGTACACATGGACATTATCAACGGCTAGAAAGCGCTGCCGCTTGCGCTTCCCTAATACAATAACACTTTGAAAACTTAAACATTTCTCACTGTTTCATTACTCTTTCACAAAGCCTTCACGCCTCTCTTCAAACACCCTGCTCCTTCTCCTTCAACCCAAGCAAACCTCCTCACCTCGACTCATCAATCGAATCAAGGTACTTCCTTTGACTCATGAATGCTCGATAATATCGTTTTAATGCTTTTATTATGCTCATATCAACTGTGCTAGGACTGTTTACATTTCGTGCGATTATGATTATTGTCTCTATTTTTGCTTCGTGGTTTTCTCTTTTTCGAATCGCATGTGCTTCCCTTATATGAATATTTGCCTGTGTCTGCTTTTCTTGTTTTAGATTCTCTGTATGATGTATTACAAAAATCGATACCCTTGGGCTCCTAGTAATCTGCTAGAAGAAACCTCTGAATACACCACCCGTGAAAAAATAATGTTTTATAGGAAGAGTGAACACCCAAAAAAATGCATTTTTGGTAGAGAGGATGATAAGTATGTCAGGGTAGTGCCCTGTAAGGAAGGCGAGTCAGTTTGTTGTGATGAGTCGTCCTTTCTGCTTCTTCTATTCCGCAGTTTTTAAAATGGTTCTCCTCCGCCTACCTTTGTACCACTTTGAGAGAGCCCTTCTCACTGAGATTAATGTCACCCATGCCCAGCTACATCGAAATAGCTGGGCGTTTGTTCAGGGTTTCTCCATCCTTTGCAATCACTTTGGCCATCTACCATCTGTGGAAGTCTTTCTCTATTTCTTTGAAGCCAAACACCTAGGTCGCCAACTATGGGTAAGCTTTAACGGGGTTGGTGGGAGAGCTTTGTTGTCCCTCTTCCAACAATCTTACAAAGGCTTCGGAGACAAATTCTTCAAAATCCCCTGCAACAAGAGGGACCCAACTCTTCTAGATGGGTTCCCTTTGTACTGGATTGAGGAACACAGATTCCAAGGGTCCAGGAAGTTAGAAGGCGTGCCTCAACGAGAACAAGAGGTGTGCCTCTTCCTCTCCAACCTCAAGGTGGTTTTTAACACCACCACCTTAATAAAGAAAGAGTTCTCCCTAGTGGGACTTAAAGCGTACATTGGTATCCTCCTTTTTCTTAATTTTGGTAACAATATCTTGCATGTGTGTTCACTGAATTCTCTTTGTTTCTCATGCTGACAGTGTGCTAGGTACATTGAAGAAGAAAGACTTGGCTGCCAGAGCCAAGTTATTGATAGTTGCTCCCTAAGCTCCTCCTGTCAAGGACTTAAAAACTGAAGGTAGTGGTTGAGGTAGCTTCCTCTAAGGATGAGGATACCTACTCAGGACTTGTCTTTAAGAGGAGATGAAAGGCTGTCCCTGAGCCTTTTGAGCACTTTGCCTCAGATGGTAGGGTTCCTTCACCTCAAGCCCCTATACCTAGCCTTTCTCCTCCTCGCGATATTGTGGTGCAGGAGAGTAGGGGAGAGAATGTGCAAGAGGGAGGATTGTGGGATACTTCCTTGGACGCCCCTTCTTTCCTTAAGAAGACCGTGCCCCCCACCAAGGCAAAGAAAAGCTAGAAAGCTTGGAGGAGGACCAACTGATGGATCAGAAAGTGAGGCAACTGGGACAGGCCTTAGTTGCAAATTGCCTTTTTTCTCCAAGCTAAGGAAGTGAAAGGATTCGGATAAGGAAAAAGCCCTCAAAGCTATTGAGCTCGCATAGCGAGTTAGTGGTCTATATTGGAAGTTGAGGAGCTTCAGAAGACGCATCAGTGACCAAGGTTCTCTTGACTGAGAAGTCTGAGAAGGTCTTGGAATCATTTGCCAAAAATTCCGCTCTCCATATTGAGGTGGAGAGGTTGAAGGAAGAGTTGGCAAAGAAGGGCGAGGAGCTGGTGCTGAAGGATGAGCTCGTGGAAAAGACTAAGGAAGCCTTAACGAATGATGCTGCCAATTCCTATATGGTGGGCTTTAATGACGTTGTCACCCAGGCCACCTGTATCTACCCTGAATCAGATTTCTCCCAACTTGGCTTGGGCAAAATTGGGGTAGACGGGAGGCTAGTGGACGAGGAGGAGTAGTGCCCTTAGGTTTCCTTGTAATTAGCCACCTTTTGTAACTTTCAAAAAAATTTCTAAACTTTGTATATATATGAATGCTTTCATTTATGCAACATGCCTTTCTTAGCCATACTTTAACTAGTATACTAACAATGCATACTTTTAATAAACACGACTACCATAACTTAACCAACTAAGGGTCATGCATTTGATCACCTTATGCTTAAGTAATGCGGCTATCACAACTTAATCAACTAATGATAAATTCCGCCACACTTAACATAACAAGGTAATTCATAATGCACTTCATCAACTGATGCAACTAAAACATCTTAACAAAGTAATATACCAATTATGCATGGTGAACCATGGTGCTCTTGGCAGAGCTATCTATGAGAAGACCTGTACCTCTTGGCCGTAGGGGTTGTCTCACTTCACTTTCAACTTGGTTGTGCAAGATTTATGCACTTTTCTTTCACATGTCCCTCCTTGAGGCTAGGGATGGCTTGACTTGGGTGTTAATTCTCCCCTCAAGTTTACTCTTAACATGTTCATGGTGCCTTGTTAACCTATAGGGTTGATCTCGATTCCTTTGAATCGAGTACCTGAGCTTAGTTGGTTTCTCCCATGCCGAGGTGGGCTACTATGTATACCCTTAGCTGCATGCTCTTAATTACTTTTAATTGGCTCAGTACTTCCCAAACTCAAAGTCTTACTGAGAAGAGAGCATACTGCCTTATAGCACATGCTCAGGGCACCTGAAATCAAAATCTTACCAAGACAGGTCAACTTTCCCAGTTTAAACCAAACAATCTTAGTTATGACCAACTACGATCTGGGCATCCGAGCTCAGAGTCTTATTGAGCAAAGGTCATCCCATCGTCATATACTCCTCGTCTTGGAATCTTACCAAGGGGAAGTCGTTTGTCTTAGCTTAAGCCAAACGATGGCAAACTATGATTTTGGGTACCTGAGCTCAGAGTCTTACTAAGCAAAGGTCATCTCGCCTGAATCGTTATGAATCTCCACACTCCTAATCTTGGAATCTTACCAATGGGAGGTCGTCTTTCTCAGCTTAAGCTAAACGATGGCAAACTACGATTCTGGGTACTCGAGCTCAAAGTCTTATTGAGCAAAGGTCATTCCACCTAAATCGCTATGAATCTCAGGGTGCCTGACCTTAGAATCTTACCAAGGCAGGTCAACTTCCCCAGCTTTAGCCAAACAATCTTTGTTATGGCTGGCTACGATTCTAGACACCCGAGCTCAAAGTCTTACTGAGCAAAAGTTATCCCACCTGATTCGCTATGAATCTTAGGACTCCCAGTCTTAGAATCTTACTATGGGGAGGTCAATCTCAAAGTCGTTCAGGGTGCCTAGACTCAGAATCTTACTGAGAAAAGGGTTTCCCATTTGAATCACATAATCGTAGAGTCACCTAGGCCTCGAAATCTTACTAGAGTAATAGGTGACCTTGTCATTAGTACACACAATGCACTTACGTGGATAACATACCAGTTAAGTCGCCTTCTTGGGTGTTAATAGAGTATAACGACAAACATCTTTCATGACTAATTTTTCATTAGGCGACCTTATTAAAAAACCCTGGTAAGGGAAAAAAAGTGTCTCCTTAATTATTCAAATTGTTCATCAATAACACAATACATTAACTAAACTAAAATTTGAGATTGATCCCATTCTACGTGCGGGGTATAGCTCCTCCCTCTAGAGTCTCGAGCCTATAAGCTCCGTTTCCGAGTGCCTCTACCATGCGAAATGGGCTAGTCCACTTGGGAGACGACTTATTCTCCAACTGATAGGGGTGAGCCTTTCGCATTACTAGGTTGACAATCCAGAATTGTCGAGGTCTCAGCTTGAACTTTTGCTTCTGCTCCACCCTCCTGTTCAAAGTTTCAACTTTAATGCACGCTTGCTCTCGCACCTTGTCGAGTAGGTCTAAGTTCGCCGTCCTTCCTTCGTTAGACTCCTCTACCACAAAGTTCTAAAATCGTGTCGAACTCTCCTAGATTTCTACAGGAATCGTAGCATTAGATCCATACACCAAACTGAAAGACATTTCTTTTGTGGTGGATTGCGGAGTGGTGTGGTAGGCCCACCAGATTCGAGGAACCTCATCTGCCCAAGTCCCCTTAGCTTTCTCCAACCTCGTCTTTAAGCCTCTGAGCAAGACTCTATTGGCAGACTCGACCTACCCATTTGTTTGAGGATGTTTGATGACTTTTTACGGCAAGTGCACTGCATTGTCAGAAGTAATAATTTGTCCCTAAGGACGGATATCGATCCCACAAGGAACAGTTGAATTATCAAGTACAATATTCTCTAAATATGAAATAAAACAATAAAAATTTGTTTGGAAATTGTTATAATGGCAAGAATTAACCAGAAAACAAATCAAAGAGAAATTGCGTCAATTGGAAAAATGGGGATTAAGTTTCATCTGTCTCACTCTCATGTATTTTGATTAGCATGTCAATATTAAGTTCTTTGATTGAAATTGATGCCCGTATAAAAATCATTTATATCAATTCCTTGCATATAAAATCCTTAAGAATATTTTCTAACTATTGGTCCCTCGCATAATTATAAGAACAACTTAGAACGAAGCTCAGACGTTAATAGCAATTAACATTTAAAGTCTATTCCTAGCACTCAAATATGTTAAGTATTGTTGTTTAGGTCAGAACCCTAAAAATACTTTCCAGTCAGATTTAAGATTCTCAATTTGTCATGGAAAATTAAAAGTAAAACAACAATACCAATAATCAATCAAGAACTGAATATTTTAATATAATATATCACCTCAATACATAAGAGTTCGAGCAGATTACTCCCAATTTCAAAGGGTAGAATTAGCCACGCATACTTCTAGCACCTTCCATTCTCCCAATTGGGTTACAATTCACTCTTTGGTGTTTTTCTCTCAATCTGGCACACCTAGGATTATGCCTCTAGTCCCCTATTTAACCTAATTTGCTAAGGTTGAGTGACTTCCTGGGTCACACTTATGGGCTTAATAATAAAAACATAAAAATAGCCCAATTAATCTGATACATTCTTGCTGTTGAGTTGAACTTTTCTCTCTCTCTTTTGCACGTTCTGTGTCTTCCAGCTTTCTCATTTTAGTATATATCATTCTTCTTTAGTCCAAATCTCCATTCTTCCATAAAAACCTGCAATTAACACCAAATTTAAGAATAAAATCCTCTTATTCAATTAAAGATTATAAAAAATGTAAAAAGGTATAAATTCATAAATTAGGGATTATTTTATATGTAAATTAGCAATTAATACTCTTAAGTGCCTATATTTTAATATGAAATATTACGAAAATTAGGTACTTATCAATGTTCTACCGAGGCAAACAACTATTTGATGCTGACTTGTATAGCTTGCCTAACTGCTGACTTGCAAACTGCGTGTCATTGTCAGACACCAAACGTTTTAGGATTCCAAAATGATAAACAATGTTTTTCCACACAAAGTGCTGAACTTTGTGGGCTGTTATCTACGCAATCGGCTTAGCTTTTATCCACTTGGTGAAGTACTTAATGATCACCACCAAGTACTTCGTTTAACGAATTGATAGTGGTAACGGGTCAAACATATTTATTCCCCATGCATGGAAAGGCCAGGGGCTGTGAATTGATCGCAACTCCTCTAAGGGTGCATGATGCCAATTGATGTGCTTTTGGCATTGTTTGCATCGCTATGCATACTTTATGCAGTCTTCCCTCATTATCGGCCAATAATACCTTGCTTGAACAACTTTCAATGAGAGAGTTCGTCCCCCGACAAGGCTCCCATAAATACCTTCATGGAGCTTTGCCATGATACGCGTTCACTGATCATTGTTTATGCAAGTTAAGATAGAATGAGAGTAGCCATGCCTGAACAATTTTTCATCTACCACGGTATATCTGCCTGAATTCTTCTTGATTACCTTGGCTTCCCCAAGCTCTGTTGGGAGCATGCCATCAGCAAGGTAACGCCGATATGGTGTTATCCAGGTTTTGCCCACGTCGACTAGGAAAACATCCAACGAATCCTCCCCTGAAAAATCATATAAACCCACCTTGGGCACCTTCAGCGTTTCTTGAGTCAACGAATGGTGCCCTTTTCCTCTGACCTCCAAGTCACCCACATGCTGGACCCCTTTCGCACAACCTGCGATGATCCTGGACGCCTTCAGAGTCTCTAGAATAATTGACTTTCGGTGACCTCCCTTGCCTGAGCTGGCAAGTTTGGCCAGCTGTTCAGTTCGAACATTCTGTTCCCTCGGTACATGCAACAATTCAAACATGGAAAAAGTCTCTTTTAAGAGTATAACATACTTTAGATATGAGGCCATCTGGGGATCTTTAGCCTGGTATCCACCCGTGACTTGCCTAGTCACCAGTAGCGAATCACTCTTTACCAATAAACTTTAAGCGCCCATCTTCTTGGCTAACAACATCCCTACCACCAACGCTTCGTACTCGACCTAGTTATTGTTGGCTTTGAAAGTGAATCTAAGGGTCTACTCGATCAGCAATGCATTTGGTCCCTCCAGTATAATGTCAGCTCCGCTACCTTGCTAGTTAGAGGACCCATCCACGGAGAGAACCCATTGGAAATCTCCATTATCTAGCTGCGTGGCTTCTGAGGAGAGCTTTACCACAAAATCAGCATAAACCTGACCCTTAATGGGTCCTATAGACTCATACCACACGTCTAACTCAGATAACTCAACCGAACATCGCACCATCTTACTTGCCATGTTAGGCTTTTGGAGGACCTTATGAATAGGGAGGTCGGTCATGACGATCACTGTGAAGCTTTGGAAATAGTGGCCGAGCCTCCGAGCTGCAAATACTATCGCTAAAGTCGCTTTCTCAATGGCCTAATAGCGTACCTCAGGCCCCTACAACACTTTGCTAACAAAGTATATAAGCCTCTAAACGTGATCTTGTTCCTGCACTATGACTGAGTTGATTGCTCGATTAGTGACAAAGAAGTAGAGGCGGGGGGGAGTTCTTGGCAACGATTTATAAAGGACTAATGAACTGGTCAAGTACTCCTTCAGCTTGAGGAACACCTCTTCACACTCGCTAGTCCATATGAAATGGTTGTTCCTTTTTAAACACTGAAAATAAGGATATCCCAGTCTCCCCCAACTGATAAGAACCGGGATAAGGAGGCCATTCACCCTGTTAACTGTTGTACTTCCTTCACAGTGGCAGGGCTCCTCATTGCTTTGATCGTCACACACTTCTCGAGGTTTGCTTCCATCCCTTGTTCAGTTAAGAGAAACCCCAAGAATTTTACTGCTTCTACCCTAAATACACACTTTTTTGGGTTCAGCTTCAGATTATATTTAGCTATCGTGGTAAATATCTCCTCCAAATCAACCACATGCTGGTCTCTCTCTTTCAAGGTGACGACCATGTCGTCCACATATGCTTGCACGTTTCGCCCAATCATTGGGACGAGAATCTTATCCATTAGTCTCTGATAGGTTGCTCCAACGTTCTTTAGCCCAAAGGGCATTACCTTATAACAGTAACTGGAGAACTCTGTCATGAAGGCAGTCTTGCTCTCATCTCGGGAATGTATACGGATCTGGTTATACCCCGAGAACACATCTAAAAAGCTAAGAAGTTGGCAGCTTGATGCAATGTCTACTAAGGCATTGATGCTAGGCAGCGGATACGAATCCTTAGGATAAGCCTTGTTCAAATCCGTTAAATCAACGCACATCCTCCACTTTCCATTGGTCTTCTTGACCAACCCCACGTTTGTTAGAACTTGGGGTATTGGATTTTCCTTATATGGCCAGCACTTGGAAGCTTCTGGGTTTCCTGCCTGATGATCAGGCATCTCTCTTCATTGAACTTCCTTTTTCTTTGTATCACAGGCCTGACCGTCGTGTCCATCATGAGTCAATGACATAGAAAGTCAAGGTCGATGCCGGACATGTCCGCAGTAGACCATGCATAAGCATTTAGGTGCCTTGCTATTACCCCGACGATCTGATCTTGCATCTCTTGGCCTAGTGACATGTCAAGCTTAAACTTTTTTCCTCTAATCTCTCTTGAACCTCACCAGCAGGCTCAGGTCGCCTCTCGTTGGCAATTTCTACACTAGTGATTCCTTCACCCCCCTGCGATTGGGTGGCGACCATGCATACCCTTCTTTTATTTTTTAGGCTATTCTCTTAACACTTCCTCACAGCCTTCTGGTCAGATTTGATAACAATTACCTCTCCCTCAAGGGAAGGCAACTTTATCTTCATGTGCCTAGTTGAGGCCACCGTACCTAACCTGCTCAAGGTAGGTCTGCCTAAAAGGATCTTATAAGCTGAAGCAGCATTGACAACTAAATACCTGATATTGATGGTGCGAGATGAGGTGCCATTTGAGAAAGTTGTCCTCAGCTCTACATGCTTCCTTACCTCCACCTAGTCCCCAGTGATGTCAAACAAACAACCGTCATATGGTCTCAGCTGGTCTGGTGACAGCTGCAACTTGTTAAAATTCCCCCAGAACATCACAACGGTCGAGCTCCCTTGATCAATGAGGACTCAACGTACCATCCTTTTCATTGTAACCATCGAGATTACCACCGGATCATTATCGTGTGGGACTACATCTCTTAAGTCAGCCTTGGTAAAGCAGAGATCAGGCTCGACCGGTTGATTAGGCTCTCGTGCCTCTACCGCTATCACCTCCCTTGCATACCTTTCACGCTAGGAGGTGGTGCATTCTTCTCCTCAAAATCCTTCAGAGACATTATTGATCTCACCTTGGACAGGAACTTCATGCCTCTAATCCTCCATTGGCATCTCCTCCTTCGATCCTTCTTGACTTCCCTCCAGATATTCCTTCAGGAAGCCATCTTTCACTAGTCCTGCTAACTGGTAACAAAGGGCTATACAATTCTCCACATCATGCCCAAAGGCATTGTGGAACTCACACCAGGTATCTTTACTTGGCCCCAAATTCCTATTACATTTCGGGAAGAACCTCAATTTGTCTGCCATACCTGGCATAGTGAACAGTTCTTTGTAGGTCATTTTGAACTTGGGTCGATAAGGCAAGTCGTCTTTCGCCTTTGACCTAGATTGGCGCCTTCTCGGCGTATAAGGTGATCTCCGAGTTGGTGACCTCTTCTCGGTCGCAGCTTCATGTACTATCCTTGGTTGGATACGACTGCTCTCACGGGGCTTAGCCTGCCCCGTGCTCGTGTTCTCACGCTTCACCGTTACAGCTTCTTCCGCGACAATGTGGGCAATAGCTCGTTGTTGGAGCTCTCCGAACGTCCTCGCCCGATTCCTTTTCAATGAATCGTTGAATGGCCTTGACATGATCCCCTGCTCGAAGGCATGGACAATCAAAGCCTCAACCTCGAGTATGGAGTTTCACCACAAACTCCCCAAACCTGTTTAGGAAATCTTTCAAAGATTCTCCCTACTTCCGCTTCACCCCAAAGAGGTCGGAAGAGACAGGAGGTGGAGCTCAGTTGACTATGAATTTTTCCCTGAACAATGCAAAGAACTGATCGAACAAGGTGATATGGTCATCTAGAAGGCCTATGAACCACTGTAATGTTGTGCCTGTGAATGTATCCATGAACAACTTGCAATGTATGGCATCCGTTCCTCCTAAAATCATCATTTGAGCATGGAAGGTCGTGAGATGGGTTTCTGGGTCTTCTGTACCTGTAAAAGTAATCTTGGGTGTCATGAAATTCGTTGTCACAACGGCATCCATGATCGCTTGTGAGAACAACATGGGACGAGCCCTAGCTTGGATAGGTGGGCTCCGCTCTCCTATAGTGCACTCCTCCAAATACTGTAGATGTCTATGTAATTCCTCATTGGCCTTGCGTAACTCCTTGTTGCTTGCTCGCGACGCATCCAGCTCGATCTCGAATTGGTCTTGCCTGAGGGCCTGCTCGGCTCGAACCCCAGCCAAGAGCCTCTCCTGGTCAACCCTAGATGTCGCTACAGTCTCCTGGAGAGTGTTAACAGTCTCCATGAGTTGTTGTATGGTGAGGTTGTCACCTCTTTCCAATCCTGCGGGACCTTGCCTTGTATTCCTCATCCCGCTTAAAAGGTTGAACACAATTGTGGGTGGAACCTGGTTTTATCGGGTCTCACAGTGGGCGCTAAATGTTCTTGCCGGTTGACCTGGTCGCCAGTTGATTCCGATGACTGGTTCTAACCCCACCTATCTCCATTGGAATCTGCACTTCCCTTTGGTTGCTTGAACGTGGCTTCGTTGAGACAGAGGGTGCCCTACCTGTTAATTGCACTCTAACAATCAAGTTAGTATAGGACTTACAAGAAAGAAGAAGTATCTAGTTTCGGTCTTAGAAACAACATACCTTTCACCTGGGATCTCAAATCCCTTTTATAGACTACCTCTTGTAACAACTTTTTCTCACGAGAATCTTATCTCGAGTGAGAGCATATTCAATGGGAGAAGATTCCGTTACAATGTGAACAATCTTAGTGCTACAACTGAACTAAATCTTATTTCCTTGGAGTGATAAAATCTTAACAGAATAACCACCAGGGTACCAACTCATGTACCAGCATCAAGGGTCCAATCTGTTTCACGTAGGCATACTCAACATGCCCTTACGTAACATTCATGCAACCTTATTTATCAAGCCCTAACGCTCTCGGGCTTAAGTTTACAGAGAACATTTTATTTGTACTAGATCCGAATACACTAAACGCACCCCCAGACCCATTAACACTCTTCACTGACCACCAGGCCTTGTACGCGAAGGATTACTTTAAGTATATGAATAAAGTTAATGCACACATAACTGGAGCCCAATCACATGGCCCACCAACTCGACCCAACAACTGAGTTTACCTGTTTTAAGGCAAATGCTGATGTCCGATCACCGAACACTGAGATCTACGTGCTCTGGTCCAACACAATAACCACCCTACAAATGCAAAGCATGTAATAGAACAAGGTATACACCAAAAACCTCTTAAAAAACTCTAAATAGATACTAACTAAAAAACACTTAACAAGGTGTAATATAAGCACAAAGTATAATGAAAAAGATATTACATATCTATAATATGAGTATTGGAAGATTAAGATTATAGAGTAAGTTATAAAATTCATACCACTTAGCCTTTATGAAACAAGGAAGATTTCAACTTCTTAAAGTGTTTCTTGGCAATATGAAATAAATATTGCAATAAATAATTGACTACTATAGAGAACTTTGAAAACTATTTATAGAAAGGATTTTAGAAAAAACTTAATCCATTATGTTTACAGTTAATCGATTATATTGTTTTAGGTTATTTAACAATATTGGAACAATCTAACCAACTATTTCTCATTGATTAATTGTGCAAGCTAAAACATGATAATTAATATATAAAGGATAATTGATTATTTAGACAATGGTTTTTGAAATGACATTAAGTTAATTGATTATTTCTAAAAATTAAGCTACTTAATATAATTGATTATGTTAAACGATAATTAATTAATAGACATTTTTTAAAAAGTCTTAGAGAAATATGCCAATGATAATCATAATTCTTATTCTTAGATAAAATGTCTTACCCATATGTGTGATCCACACACATTCAAACACAAAAGCTATAAATATTCAATGCAATATTGTGGATTCATCATCAAAACATATCTTAGAGAAAATAATCTTCATTCCTCAATATCTTAATCAATTTGATCAATAATTTCCCTTTTTAAAGATGACCAAAGAGTCTTAAATATTTAGTCAATTTTGTTTTTGTTAAGCTTTCATAGTGTGAATAAATCTGCATAAAAAAAAAAAAATCTCTTTCTTTCCCTTTGAGCATTAGCAAAAGAAGAAGACAAAATATAAATATGAAAAAAAAACTTTAACTTTTCTTTAGTAGTTGATTATTTAACAACTCAATGAATTGTTTTATGCAGAGAAATAATATAAACATACAAATTAACATATTTAAAAGATTAATACTCATGACAATTGAGTATATGTGAGTTGAAAACATTACCTAATCAATAATTGATGACATAATCAATTAAATGTGAGTTGTATCATCAATCACTTATTATAATATATTATATACTAGTGATAATAAATTATCTTTAGTTTTAATAAATTAAATTGGTATCAAAATGAAAATGGTGGAAAAGAAATTGTTGAGGGCATAATATAGATTGTCTTGCTTAGTGTCCAATGTAGACTAACCATAATACATATCATGTTGGAACACAATATAACATTTACTGTGGTGCTCATGAACAATATCCAATTAGGTTTTGTGTTTAATTAGTTTTTCTAAAATAGTTTGCAAGGTCTCATATAGTTCTTTGGTTTATGAAGCAGGGAGGTAGGTAAATGAAAGCACAAGTTCATACAATGTGGTAACTAGGGTGAGAAAGGAAAATAAAAACTAAATAAAATATAATATAATATTATTCCTAGTAATTTTTATTCCAAAAGTTGATTTTATAAAGATTTTTTTTTTTTTACTTTGAGACACCTAACTTAATTCTAACACAAAAATATTTTTAAATTGACATTAGGACAACTCAAAGATATATATCATATATAATCACTAAGTTCAAGTAATTCTTCTAATAAATCTTGTAAATTTCGACGAGTTGTCAAAGTTAATCTTACTTTACATTCTTCTCATTATTTTTTTTTTCATACTTAAAATTATTATTATAAACACTAATTATAGAAAAAAACTCATAATTCATACACAATGCATAAGCACTAATTATTTTTAAGCCATCAATTAATATGTTACCATCTAGATTTTATTTATTTATTTTATGAAATGAAATTAAATAAGTTGAGTTTTTCGCAAGTCAAATTTTGACTTCCAAGTAGGCAGAAGAAATACATTTTCTTTTTTAGAAATTAACTTTTTATTATATTTATGAATATTAGTGAAAACACGACGCAACATTATCGGTGTATCTATATTTTTTTAACTTTATTATTTATATATAATTATATTTAATATTACAAATAAAAATTATTATTATTTGTATACTTATATTGTTAGTATAAATTTATAGTTATTTTAATAAATATGAATACACATTAGAAATCACAAAACTTTTCTGACTTTACCTACTCCTATGTTGTGAACCAAAGATAACTAACTTAATAGTTATATATAGTAATAAGTTAATCATGATTAAATATATTAAAAATTTATCTCTTAATTTATAATAATGATTGATTTTTTATTTTAAATAAAATTTATCATATAATAATTATAATTATTTAGTGAAATTCAACTCTATAGTCTATTCATATATCAGTATCTATTAGAATCATTTGATATATGAATATTAAGAAAATAATAATAATCAAATTATACACAATTATTGTATATAATTATTGTACGATATTGTGTAATATTATACGCAATTATATGCAATTAATTTAATAATGATAGAATCCCATGATTAGTGGATCCCTACCTAATTAGCTTGTAATTT
The DNA here is from genome assembly GCA_013389735.1 of Phaseolus lunatus. Taxonomy (NCBI): domain Eukaryota; kingdom Viridiplantae; phylum Streptophyta; class Magnoliopsida; order Fabales; family Fabaceae; genus Phaseolus; species Phaseolus lunatus. The sequence goes on along the minus strand of CM023862.1, from coordinate 18,935,151 downwards.
TGAGAGATAAGGTCTCCATACACTTCTATATATTTGCTATACATTGAGTGATGTAAATACACACAAGAGAATAAAAACATTTCTTTCTCCTTACCATCTTCTTACATACAATTTTCTTATATGGTATCAGAGCACCGATCTTGGTGTTTCGGTGCTCTGGCAGCCTCTCTATTTTTATCCGCTAAATAAGAAATCATGTCTTGCAAAGAAGACACCAATAACGAGTCCGATAGAAACCTCGTACAAGGCTTCACTGCCGAGCAAATTCAACAATTGGCAAAGGCTATTTACTCGCTCAACAATAACGGTAAAAGTGACACGTTTGTTAGCTCTGCAGGTTTGCTTGCCCATAACTCGTCTATTAATTCTGCTTCTACAAAACCATGGATTTTGGATAGCGGAGCAACCGATCACATTGCATCTGATTCATAATTTTTCACACACAATTCATCATCTTTTATTCCAAATGTTAATCTGCCTACAGGCTCAACTGCGCCCATCTCATCTATGGGCACAATTAAATTCAATGACAATATCACTCTCAAAGATGTGCTATGCGTTCCTTCTTTTAATTTAAATCTCATGTCCGTTAGTAAGATAACTAGTTCACTAAATTGTTGTGTCGTTTTTACTCCACATGGTTGCGTTTTGTAGGACTTGGCTACGGGGAGGATGATTGGCTCAGGTAAACAACACGCAGGCTTATACTACTGTCCCCTCTTCCAAACTAAGCCCACGCATCTCAAATTTCGACCGACCCTGATTTATGGCACAAGCGCCTCGGACATCCTTCTCCGGCGTATCTACAACTTGCATCTTCCTTACTACCTATCAGTAAAAATCTCATTCCCATTCATAATAATTGTAGTATTTGTCCCAAAGCTAAACAGACAAGGCTACCCTTTCTTTTAAGCACAATAAAATCTCATTCTCCATTTAATCTATTGCATTGTGACATTTGGGGTCCTCATAAAACCCCAACTCATTTTGGAAAACGTTTTTTTCTCACTATAGTCGATGACTATACTAGATGTACTTGGTTATTTCTTATGAATCACAAGTCTGAAACCCAACATCTCTTAGAATCATTCATTACTTTTGCACAAAATCAATTTCAGGCATCTATTAAAACCATCCGCGTTGACAACGGATTGGAATTTATTTCTATGCATAATTTTTTTCTCAAAAAAGGTATTGAATGTCAACGCACTTATGTCTACACTCCTCAACAAAATGGAGTAGTAGAACGCAAACATAGACACATTTTAAACACAGCACGAGCCCTCCTATTTCAGTCTCATTTACCATTAGAATTTTGGGGGGAATGCATTTTAACCGCCACATATATCATTAATCGCTTGCCAACACCTTTACTAAAAAATAAATCACCTTTTGAGATGCTATATAATCGTCCACCTTCACTTTCTCACTTAAAAACTTTTGGTTGTCTCTGTTATGCAACTGTTGTTTCACCTAAGCAAAAATTTGATCCGCGCGCTCGACAATGCATCTTCATTGGTTATCCTCTCAATCAAAAAGCATACAACTTATTTGATATAGATACAGGCACTTTTTTTACAAGTCGGGATGTCATCTTCCATGAAAGTGTTTTCCCATTCTGCCAACAGTCCCAGACGCAATCCTTACCTCCATTACAAGGTATTTTGCCTACTATTGACATTGACTTACCCACTCCTGTCCAACATTCACTCAACCAACCTTCTTCTCCTACTTGTCATGATGCACCTAAACCTCCATCAAACCAACCTTCTTCTCCTACTCATCACAATGCTCCTGAACCTCCACCAAACCAACCTTCTTCTCCTACTCATCATAATGCACCTGAACCACTAGTAGACCAACCTTCTTCTCCCACGCCAAGAAGTCTAGCACCCATTACCGAACCTTCTCCAACTGACATTCCTATTCGACGATCCAGTCGCACATCAAACCCACCTTCCTGGCTACAAGATTACGTAACGAGATCCCAAGCCAATCATTCGACCACTGCCCAAGACCGGCCGAATGGAACTAGGTATCCTATGCATCATTTTCTTTCTAATTCACGATTTTCTTCTACACATAGTGCATATCTTGCTAACATCACAGCCACCAAAGAACCTCACACTTATGCTCAAGCTGTCCTTGATCCAAATTGGCAAAAAGCAATGGACGAAGAGTTTTCTGCCTTGCACCTAAATCAAACGTGGACCTTGACACCGTTACCCGTTGGGCAGAAACCAATCGAATGCAAATGGGTCTATAAAATAAAGTACAACTCAGATGGCAGTGTCAACAGATATAAGGCGTACCTTGTCGCAAAGGGGTACACTCAGATTGAAGGTGTTGACTATTCTGAAACTTTTTCACCAATAGCAAAATTAACAACTTTGAGGTGTCTCCTCACTATTGCAGCAGCCAGAAATTGGTTTACTCACCAGCTAGATGTGCAAAATGCCATCTTACATGGCACATTGCATGAAATTATTTACATGGACTTGCCACCCGGGCATCATCGACAGGGGGAGAACATTGTATGTCGACTCAACAAATCCCTTTATGGTCTCAAACAAGCATCCTTAACATGGTTTTCAACATTTTCTCATGTGATTAAATCTGTAGGATTTCAACCGTCCAAGATAGACTACTCTCTATTCACAAGACAGAATAACTCATCATTTACTGCCCTTTTGATTTATGTGGACGATATTCTTTTGATAGGAAATGATTTGACAAAAATTCAGCATGTTAAAGACTGTCTATTAAAACAATTTCGCATTAAAGATCTTGGAGACTTAAAATATTTTCTAGGGATTGAATTTTCCCGTTCCAAAGCTGGTATTTACATGTCACAAAGAAAATATGCACTTGATATTTTACAGGATACAGGACTCACAGGTGCTCGTCCAGAAAAATTTCCAATGGAGCAATACCTAAAACTCACACCAGACGATGGAGAGTTATTAAATAATCCAGTCAAATACAGGCGACTTGTGGGACGACTGATATACCTCACAGTTACTCGGCCTGACATAGCATTTTTAGTTCGGACCCTAAGTCAATATATACAGGTTCCACGGAAACCTCATTGAGATGCTGCAATTCGAGTTATAAAGTACATCAAAGGATCACCAGGACAAGGATTGTTATTGCCATCTGAGAACAATTTGACATTGACAGCTTATTGCGACTCAGACTGGGGGGTTGTCAGATAACTCGGAAATCAGTATCTGGCTATTGCATTTTTCTTGGTTCCTCTATTATCTCATGGAAATAAAAAAAACAGAAAAACGTATCAAGATCATCTGCGGAAGCAGAGTACCGCGCGATGACCAATACTTGTTTGGAGATAGTTTGGTTGCGATATCTGTTGCAGGATTTAAAGGTGTCATGTAACTTGCCAGCTCAACTTTTCTGTGATAATCAAGCTGCATTACATATAGCAGCAAATCCAGTATTTCATGAACGTACAAAACATATTGAGATAGACTGTCACATTGTGCGAGAAAAATTACAAGCCGGGATAATCAGTCCTTCATATGTACCGACACAGTATCAGCTCGCAGATATTTTACAAAGGTATTGGGCAAGGAACAGTTTTTGACGCTGCGACACAAGTTGGGGTTCATGATCTTCACCTACCAACTTGAGGGGAGTATTAAGAAAATAATAATTATCAAATTATACACAATTATTGTATATAATTATTGTACGATATTGTGCAATATTATACGCAATTATATGCAATTAATTTAATAATGATAGAATTCCATGATTAGTGGATCCCTACCTAATTAGCTTGTAATTTTGAGAGAGAAGGTCTCCATACACTTCTATATACAAGAGAATAAAAACATTTCTTTCTCCTTACCATCTTCTTACATACAATTTTCTTATAATGGACTTATAAAATCGATAATTTATGATTTTTTAGTTGAAGAAGAGAAAATACTCATTTGTTATAATTTTTTAATAGAATAATTTATTTTTAATAAATAATTACTTTGAAAAGTTAAAATTTTAAAAATAATCATTAAATTAACAAATTTTAAGATCTATTTTGTTTTTATTTTCTTATATATTTTCCATCTCTCATATATTGTTAAACTATGATGTTTATACCACATCAATTTTATAAAAAAAAAAAATGAAATAAATTGATTAGGATTAGTTGTACATTTCTTATCTAAATTATCCATATGTTACCATTTTTACCATTCAATTGTTTTTCACGCATCTTAATCATAATTTTCATTTTTCACACATTTGAAATAAAATGACAATGTTTTGTAACCAAAACTCTTTGTTTTAAAAAATATTATTATTACATGATAATAATATGTGAGTCATGATTATCATATTTTTTTCTTATAATATACATTATTTGAATATTTTTTATTTAATTAATATAGGTAAACAAAATGTATTCTATTAAAATTAAATCCATCCATTAAATATACACATGAAAGATTATTTTAATAATGTAATCAAATTTCAAATAATTTATTTAGAAGAAAAAACCTACATGCAACCATAAAAGTTTAAATAATTATAAACTGTTAATTTAAATTTTATTCCTCCAAATTTGTTTTATGAAATATAAGAATTACAAAACAATATTTCTCTAACAAATTAATTAAATATTTATATTTTATTTAAAATCACTTTTAAAACAGAAATTCGGTTAACATATAGAGTATTAATGTATATCTAACATTCTTTTTAAATAATATAAACTATTTTTGCGAAATAAAATTTAAAATGGCAAATTTTTAGTATATTATTAGACATGTCACTTTTATCTTAAATTTTTATTTTTCCAAGAAATAAATAAAGAATTTATTAAAATTAATTAAATATATATGTATCTATTATAACCTTAACGGATTTACATTTTATTTGTTTAATATATTCAATAAGATTTATAAGTAAACATAATTTATTGTTTTAAAATCAAATCCACCCATTAAATATACAAATAAGAAAGATTTTTTTTAATAATGTGATCAAATGTATTCTACATACATTCTTGGTTAAAAATGTTAATAAATATTAATTTGAAAAATTTAATTTAAATATAATAAGAAATTTTATTTGAGCATTTTGATGTATTTTAAATGTTAAGAACCTCTAAAATTTATGTTTTATTTTACTTTTTAATATTATAAAATTGTGATGTTATGTTTATATTATTTTTTATGTGTTATTTAATTATTCTAATAATTTTAACAATACTATTTCAAACATAACTGGAGTGAAATTTTAAAAACATAATTTTTTATTATTATCATTATTATTTATAATAAGAAAAGAATTAGAGATTAGATAGAAATAAAAATAGTTGAAAAATGGTAACTAAGAATTTTTTTTAATTTTTTCAAATCAACATTTAATACAGTTAATTTCTTTTAACAAAATTAAATAAATAAGTGATCAATACTAATACTATGTTAGTTACCCTAAGTAAGAAAGTATAACATTATTTCAAAATAAATACTTTCCATAATTATAAAAGCTTTCAAAATTACTAAATTATTTTTGAGTAATAAAAATAAGGTTAAATGTTTTATTTATATCTTAATATTTTATATTTTGATGTTTTGAGATGTAAGTACATTAAGTTTAAACACTAATAATTGGATATTTTTATTTATTTTTAATAACGGTTAGTATCATCATTAATGTTATATCCGATCTAATTTATCATTGCATCATCTAGTAACCATCTTTTTCCTTTACATAAAAAAGTCAAAAGAAAAAAATAAAGAAATAAAAACCTTTTGTTTTCATCTTTTTGTGCTTGTTCTTCTACCTTTTCTTTATCTCTCTAGATTAAAGACTTCTATACCCAATTCAACTGAGACCAAACTTACCAAACTTCATGTGCTTGAAGACGAAAATGATTTCCCTCTAGGATTAATCCAATACAATTATGCATTTTATGTCAAACTATTAATAATAAAATAAAAAATTAATTGAAGATTGGTAAAAAAAAGAAAAAGAAAGAAGGAACTGTTTTGCCATCATTCCGAACACTTTTGCTTACTCTTGAATTTTAGGTTTCACTTTTTGCTTACTCTAAAACTTTAGGTTTCCAAATACACACTTACTCATTGGGTGTTGCAATGGTAAAGTTACCCACAAATACAAAAGGCAAAAGTCTTATGACAGAGGTCAAATGATACAAATTCATGCAGTGCAAGTATTTTTTGTGGGTTAGCAATGTAGTGAGTTTTAAGTTCTCCAATTGTTGCCATAATCCTGCAATTTTGAATCTTATATACAAAAATGAAATGCATGTAAAGAAGATGGAACAATTAAAACAAAACTATAAAAAATAGAAAAAAAAACGAGCATAAGAAAAGATAAGAGAAAAAAAAAACGAGAATAGAAGCAAAGAGAAGGGAGTGAGGTTTGAGATAAGAATAAAGTGATAAAATACCTCTTATTTATATATTTCTAAAATAATAAAATAAAACATTGGTATAAGAATAAAATAAGAAAGTAAATGTGTATACCAAAAAGAGGAGGATTATATATATATATATATATATATATATATATATAATACGTATTTTTTAATTTTAATTTTATTAAAGTTTTACTATTTTTAATTAAAAACCTAAAAATTTAATTTAGTTTTACGTAAATTTTTAAAATGATATTTTTTTTATAAATAGTGTATTTCTTTTTTATCAACATAAATAGTGTTTTTCTAACATATTCAAAGTTAAATAATCTAAATTAAAGGTTAATAGTGCATAAATTTATTTATAAAAGAAAATATAAAGTAATAAGAATCAATTGAAATTCAGGATCTAGTTTGAAACAACATATTGAATAAATAAATATATTACCTGTGGTGGGCCCATAATCCACCCAGTATCGAAACCTGGCTCTCATAAAGAGTAGCTTCCGTTTTTCTCTTTTTTTATCTATCTCAGTTTTCGTAACCAGACTTTTTTTTTTTTTTTTTTACATAAGTTAATGGTTAATTGATGTAATCAATGTTTTTCAACTAGACAATTGATTAAAATGATAAATAATTATCCAACCAACTTCAACCATGCTTCAAATCATGCTAACTTAATTTCTATTTCTAATATTATATAAGATTTTAGTAATAAAATAACACTAATTATTAAAAGAATATAAAAAATTTGTAAATTAATTTAAATGACTGAATTATAAGTGTATAAGATAACAATATAGTCGACAGTTGATATTTATATGAATACACATGTAAATATGTATTTTTATTTATCATAAATATATTTTATATTAAATAAAAAATAAATATAAAAATTATGTTTTCTTCATTGAATTCAAATGTCCCATGTTTTTAAGTATCCGACAGGTTGAATCAATCAATCCAATTAGAGTTTTTAATAAATTGATCAAGTTTACTTTGGCAATTGATTTTCAATTGTTGAAATTAAGGATTATAGAGTTTAGGGATGTAGAAATAGAAATGTGCAAAAATGGAATTAAAAATAGATTGAAAAACAAAAATGGAGATGAAAAAGTGAATTAATATATTAATATATTCGAAAACCAAAGAATTACTCATATCACAATTATTTAAAGATTCATATTTAAATTGCAACAATTAATTAATTCAATTAATCTGTTAAATTAATTATACAAATCAAATTAAAATATAATTTAATCTAATCTAGATTTAGTTATCAAATCAAGATCAGTCGATTATTATTTTGATTTTTAAAATAAAAAAGTAAATAGTAATTATAAAGTCTTGGAAAAGAGAAGAATAATCTCTAAGTCTTTAAAGATCAATACAAAATCCAATTTAGCTTGATTTTGTATTGATTATCAAGAATTAGTTCTCTATGAATGAAAAATACAATAGAAAATCAAGAGAAGAAGAGGAAAAGTCAAAATGAGATTTGAGAGAAAAAAAATTAAGACTATATATATGCTCTCAATTTTGAAGTAAAGATGAATATGAATGTGAGTTCTATTAGATTCATAAGTCGAATAACAAAAGTTTAAGGAAAAACAAATTTGAAAATGGATCCACATGATTCTTTTACAAAAATTAAGAATTTTATCTCAACTTAAAAAATTATATTTAAGTTCATTTTGAAATTTTAGAAATATAGAATCGAATGTAACTAGAACCAATAAAAAATAATATCTAAAAAAATGTTATAGCAAAACCAGTAAATAAGAGACAAGCTGAAAATAAAAAATAAAAATAAAAAAGCTAAAAAAAGAAAATAAAGCACATGTTAAATATGTTCAATTTATAATAAAGTTATAAATATGTGCTATGTATAATCAGTAACATGCTATATATTGAATTTATCATTTCGATAATGTTATTATTATACAAATTTTACATTATTATTTAATTGTAAAGAATTTTTATATAATTTTTAAATAAATATTGTCAAAGTTAATAAACATGGAATTTTTCAATTAAAATCAATTTTAAAAAAAAAGTAATTATTATATTTGACTAAATTAAATATTATTTTAGATATTAAAAAATTATTGGTATCTAAAATAATTTCTTATTAATAAAATTTATAAACTAATTTCTAAATTAGTATCTAATTAATTATAAGTTTTATACTTGAGTAGATAATTGGATACTAATTTAAAGATTAATATATAAATTTTATTAATAATATAAACTATTTTAGATATTAATAATTTTTTTAGTCTTTAAAAAAATATCCAATTCAATTAATATAATAATAATTATTTTTGTTATTTAAAATTGATTTTTATTTAATGAATTAGTTGTAATGAAAATTATAAATAATAGTTTTATTAGATGATAATCACATTTCTTTTTTACAAGACACATAACCACATATCTGCTGTATTCCAATTTAAATGACACAAGTTATTGTCATGTTTTGATTACTTCTCCTGTTATTTCTTATTCTAAGGCCCAATCTCTTAATGTCACTCTCTGTGCCTTTAAAGTTGGTTGTGAAGCATATCAAATTAATTATTATGAGTCTTAGTTCTCTGAAATATTCAACTTTTAATGGCTGATTTCACGGTTTTATATAAGATAATACAAAAAGGCAAGAAGCAAATGAAGACTAAACTATACTCAACTATTAGAAAATGAATTATGAGACTCTATTTTTTTTTATATATATATTTATATAGTAGGGTAGGTTTCTGATAAAGAATAATTATTAAAAAACTGATAAATATTTTATATCATGATAATTATTAAGTAAATAAAGATATGGTCATGCCTTGACTACATCTCCCATTATTTCCATTTGTCATATATGACTGTTGCAACTGCATCACTGTTATTAATGATATCAAGTTATTTTAAGAAGATACAGCTGCTCTACAAATCTAACTAATGCGCCAGGGATTTAATGATCACCCTTTAACTTTTTCTAACTTTCTCTGTTACTAATATTTTTCAAATAATTCTTATCAAAGTAAAAAACTTATCATGGATGAATTTTATTCTGCATGGTGCAACTTGGAGTTGTATTATTTCATAGAAAATAGCAAACTACTTTGTAGAACAACAGGAAAAACCATACTACTTAAAAAGCCTCATGGAGCTTTAAGGTAAACAACATTAAACGTGGTTTAATGTTTTTTTAGGAAATTCTAAAGTTTCAAAATGGATAATATCGGCAAGCCGGATCATGGTGAAAGTGATTTCCCTACAAACGTTTGCATAATAATGTTACAATCTTTGTACTCTGAAGCATTACCATGACCATGAAAAAGTGCACGTGTGTTATCAATAATGACACTTCGCTTATCAGAAGCACCATGGAAGAGAATATACTCTTTTCCGAGAAAGTCACTCTCAGCAAAGGCTCTTATAGCTTTTGATGGCTCTTGGTTTACCACACGCTGAATCAGTGACCTTGGTACACATTTTGCTCCCAGCACTTGATCCTCACATTTGAAAGGGCCTCTAATGTTTGCCCCAAGTCCTTTCTTTTTGTCACACTCAATGATCACATGGTATCTGATATGGGCTGTAAGAGTCACTCTATATGAGTGAAAAAACTCCCAAGAAACCCTCTCCACAGAACCACTGCTTTCTTTGCGCATCACTTCATAAAAACAACTTTTCCTTTCACAAAGATCGCTCAGAGAGTCCTTACCTGCATATTCAGAAGCAGAAGGTGAACATGCACCCAGTCAGAAATTTAGTTCCTGGGAATCACAAAAGAAAAACATGGTTTAATTAGTTTCAGATTAAGATTCCAAATCTGAGTTTGAGTTTCAAATTAATTAAGAATGAATAAGATCACCAATATATAAGAAACAACATGTATAAAGGTTTTGAGTTAAAAATAATGTCTTCGTCTCTTATATAATTTATTGTTAATTCATTGGTGCAAAATCCTTTTTAGTGTTTCCCTCACAAGAACCCAATAAACTGTTGAAAGAATTGACTTGTGTAATTTCTGTATATTTATACGAGGAACAACATATTATAATAAATTTTCTGATAAATTTATTTTTATGCAGTTTTCAGCAGAACATACCATTATTTACATAATCAAAGCTATGGATAATTTCTTCGGTATGCTTTTTAAGCATTCTATACATATAACAGAAAGAAAAGGAGAAGTGTTGTAAAGGGTTCCATTAGTCTCTTTAAAACCCTAGTTTTAGGTTACTGACAAAACAAACATGGTTTTTTCGTTTTGAAAAATCTCTTAAAATTTTCTTGAGTTTTCACTCACCTTTGGACTGAGTCTGCTGAGAAGTGCCATTTACGACCACTCTCACTTTCCCAAGGTTGAAACAGTCCATGTTGTCTCTTTGAGCAGAGAGCTCCATGTGAAATAAGCGTACTGGATGATCACACACAGACTCTGCCAGTCTCAACAGCACCATTTCTGGATTCACTCTCAAACGGAAAATGCTAAACTTGGTTATGTGAGTGTCTGAAGTGCATACAAGAGCATACTCTTCAGGAAATTCAGCACTTGACCATTTGTGAAGCTCCATGCTAAATTCATTACCCATGTTATCTTAAGTTATGCATATATTTCTAATGTTTGTGCATTAAATAGGAGGTTTTCATAAAAGAATGAAGGGAATAGTGGGTTCCTATTCCTCCATCAAATTCATTTACACAGCATTTAATAGAGAGGAAGAAAAATTCCATTTTGATGTCCTGATTAATTGAGTTATTAATGTTGGATTAGGTAATTGTCATAATGAAGTGAAATGAGGATTTTTCTGCGGATAGCTATCATCTGCATGTGATATTGTTGTTGTGTGTATATAATATAATATAATACAATATAATATAACGAATATAATATAATATAATACAATATAATAAATATAATATAAGATAATATATATTACCATGGTTGTTGGAGTATGTGATTATCATAATGAAGAGGTTTGAGGAAGAATTTTCTGGTCTACCTCACCAACCAAGAAGATATTTTATGCATAACAATAAATTCATGCAAATTGTGTTTGACTTATTACAGAATTTATTTATGATTTTTTATTTTTTTTACATAAATATGCCTTATACTATTGGTAGATGTGAAGAGCAAAATATATACTCAGTCGTGATTAGGAGCCCCCTCTATGTTAATTAATACTCTAGATATTTTGCAAAAGGTTGCAACTATTTTTGTTGACAAAAGGATGATTAATTATAGCACAAGCTTTTTTTTTTACCTTGTGGTGTTTCTAATATCAAGCTTGTGTAATAATAATATAATAATAATAATAATAATTATGATATGTATTATTGAAATATTTTAGATTACGATGGGACACAAATTAAATTAAAATAAGTTATGGAAAAAATAGTTTATTAAGGAAAGAAAAGAAAAAGAAAAATATGTGCATATAACAAAACTTGGATTCAAGTCAACTTTGATTAGAAAAGATGATCACCGTCGGACTTTTTTTTCTTCGGGACGAACTAGAGCAAACTATATAAAATAAAATGATATAACCTTTAACTAAAATGTTTATGGAATTTTTTTTTATATATGTTATTAAACTTTCTCAATTTTATTTAACGTGAAATATTCAATTCCGATTCTTTTAAGAGTTGTAGATCCTTGAAAAAAAAATAAAAATATAGTGTGATAATCATAAATACTTCAACATCCAACAGTACAATAACACTACAAAAGGAAAACATTTAGTAAGTGTCAGGAATTAACGACGATGATTAAAAGAGGGATAAAGAGGGATACAGATAGTGGGCCAAGTTAACTTTAAACGGATGAAAAAAAAAAAAAAGAATGTCAATATTTTTTAAGAATGCAATGCGTAGGGCGTAAGAAATAATAGTTTTTTTAAAGTTTGAGATAATATAGTGTCGATTTTGGCGGACGTTTTGTCGGATTTTTTCTTTTTAAATTTTAACATATGTGTCAGTTAAGCCAACAAATAATTATTATACGTGAAATTTATGTATGTGATAGATTAATCATGACATTGGTTTGGTTTGATATGGGTAAACATACTTTGTTTTTTGTTAATTTTTTTTAATAGTAAAATTTATTCATGAATAAATTTTTAGGAAATAACATTAACTTTTTATTAATGATAAATTTAAGTTAATCAATATAATTATAACAATTTAATTGTTAAATTGATTAAAGTGTTGAAAGTAAATTGATATAGGATTATTTTTTATATAGTTAAATAAGAAGTTTCAATACTAAAATTATTTTAAAATATTTAATAAGGTTAAGAAAGAAATGAAAAAATTGAAAAATAATAATTGAATAAAGAAAATAGTAGGTAAAATGAGCATTTAAATTAAATAAAAATGAGTGAGGAAATTTTTTTTGACAAAATTTGGAATATCATTAAAATGAAATAAATATGTGATGATAAGTATAAAATTAAAATAAATAACATTCAAATGTTATATAAAATATTATATACATTTTAGAGATATTAATTTGATATTAATTGTTTAATGCTAATAATTAGTTTTAAAACTTAGAAATAAGGAACAAATTATTGTAGTAATATCGGTAAACAAATCTAGGAAAAGAAGGAGGTAAGGTAAAATCTTGTTGTTTTGATAGTGAAATAAAGAATGTAATTAAATCCAAATTTAAAACTTATAAAGTGACATTTAAATTTGTCTTGTTATAAATCTATAAAAATTGTTAAGGTAATTTGTTTAATTTTGTTATATAATAATGAGTTGTATTAGAATTTGTTTATACAAACATTTAAATTTGTCTCTTATAAATTTACTATCACCGTATTTAGTGTTTTGTATGGACATATTTTGAAACATTTACAACAATTATTTTAATAAATTTTGTACTTAATATTATTTTATATTTGATGAACATAATTTTATTCAGATCTAATATTATTATATACTTGATGAACATAATTTTATTCACATCAGAAACTTTAATCATAGATTTTTTAATTATAATAATAATAAAATAAATTCATTGTTTTAATTAAGATTCATATAATTGAGTTTATTTGAGCTTTAATTATTATTTTTGTTAACTTTGTGTTTTTAAAGTAAATGGTCTGAAGGGAGTGTTTACCTTTGTGAGTGAGTCAAATATGCAAAAGTCCAAGCTGTTTCTTTAATCAAAATAGAAGAAAATATTTGAAAAGATTTTATGCATATAGTAGGAGAGATTTTCTCAACCTAAGTAGGAGTTGGATCTTCTCCACTATGTTCTCTATCATTTTCTCCACTATCTTCTCTACCAAAATTGGTGGCACTGATGATTTGAAGGAGTGAATGTGAAAAGAAAGTGTGAAGAAAGTGAAAGTATTTGGCTTGAGGTATGTTAGAGTGAATGTGTGAGGAAAGTTTATGGGAGTTTGTGAGTGATGTGATGGTTAAAGGAATTTTAATTTTTTTTAAATTGTTAAATATTACTTTACAAATTTATCCTTGCCTATTAAAAATTTGTAATAATGAAATGTGTTATCTTTGTTTAAAAATAAACAACTTTCACATATCGTAGATTTAAAAATTAAAATTAGAAAATAAATATATATTAAATATAAATAGATATAATTTAAAAATTACAATTAAAAAAAATGTATTCAACAAATTAAATAAAAACAAAACTTCAAGTAATTTATAAATATTAAACATGCATTATAAAATTAGAAAATAAATCAGATCATATATAAATAAAAAATAATATTTTTTATTATTAAAAGCCCTATAGTAATGAAAAATACTAAAAAAAATATAACATAATTAACAATAGAAAATAATTTCATAAAAAACAATTATAAAAAAATACTAACTCTCATAAACATAATAATTATAAAAAAATATATTAATATAAACGCAAGAACAAATTAAATAAAAAGAGAACTTCAAATAATTTCTTAAAATATTAAATATATACTATAAAATTATAAAATAAATCACATCGTATATAAATAAATAAAAAAATACTGTTTTTTAATATTAAAAACTTTGGTAGATGAATGAGGGTAAATTCAGAAATAACACATGCTGATGTGGCTTTCCCTCTATATCTCTTCATTTTGAGGGGAAAGGATATTTAATGTTCACAGGTATATCCTCTCCTCCTCTTCCCTGCAAAACCCTGGATCCAAACCACTGGTATTCTCTCACTTCTTTCCTTGTGAGCAGTACATCCATAAAAGCAAACAAAGCCATAATGTTGAAGAGGTTGTATGGAGCATGTATATTTAAGGAGAGCCAGGGAAACACAGAAAACACTAATATCTCTAAGCGTAAAGCTGCTTCCTTTATTTATTTTTCTTCATTTTTATTTTTGTATTTTTGCCTCCACATGGAAGACTAAACCTTTTTGGTTGATTCCTTTGTAAATATAAGACGTGAGACATAACCCTAAACATCATTTGGAGAATAGAAAGAGATAAAAAAAAAAACCCAAGAGGAGGCAGTCTTCAAGGAGAAACATCCTGGATCTTCTTTTCTTATTTTCCATGCTTGTAATGCCCAACATGAGTGGCTAATTACTCCCTTTGGGATTAGGAGTAATCTATTCAAACTCTTATGTATTAATGTGATTTTTTATTAGCAAGAAACAATAAATAAGTATGAATCACTTAAGGGGTAACCCAACCCTTGAACAGAAGAAAAAGAAAAATAAGAAAGGACTTCACGTCTTAACCTAAACCAAGCCCAAACAGAAACTACTAACTAGCCCTTATCCCAATCAAATCATAACCACAGGAATCCACCAATGACAACTGCCAAAGTGTACCCACACCAAAAACATAAACAAACCACCAAACATAAATTGCCAGGGAATAGAAGAACTTATAAAACCTCTTTACAAAGATCACACCTGTTGTACAACCCACTAACTCAACAAAAAAGAACAAAAGGTAACCCTTTTCACTTCACCTGTGCTCCTCCTTAGGATCTCTTTATCCTAAATTAAGATATAAAAGCTCCTGGAGGAAACCATGTATTCTCAAAGCTTGAATT
This sequence comes from Phaseolus lunatus, assembly GCA_013389735.1. Lineage (NCBI taxonomy): Eukaryota > Viridiplantae > Streptophyta > Magnoliopsida > Fabales > Fabaceae > Phaseolus > Phaseolus lunatus. Next base: position 18,919,706 of record CM023862.1, on the reverse strand, counting down.
ATTCATGATTTTGATACATAGACCTGAATTGAAAAGTATTTCTAAGGATCTGACCTAAATGATATTTGAATGCTAGGAATGCTTTGAAATGTTAACTGCTTTATAACATCGATTCGTAATGATAAAGAGCTTTATAAATATGCGAGGAATCAACATGAATGATTTTTATATGTGCATCAATATCAATAAAACTGAATATTATAATCTTTTGTAGAAATACATACGAGTGAGAAGGATGAACCCCAATCCTAATTTTTCCAATTGAATCACACAAATCTTTTACTTTGCTTTATTTACATTCTTGCAAGTTGATCATGCACAACAAACTTTTCAACAAAACTTTTATATATTGTTTTCTATTTAGTAAATTTTATATTGGAGAATTGAACTTTTTCTTGTGGATTCGATATCCGTGCTTAGGGACAAAATTATTACTCTTGATATGGTATACTTGCTATAAAGTAATCATCAGTAACCAGTGTTATCTCTTTTATGTATTCATAATCATGCCCGACATTATTTATAATTATTATTATCATTGCTATACTAATGTTTTAAATCACTATTAGAAAATCATCAAATAGAAACAAATTTTAGTGATAAAAAATAATTATTTACTTATTGACAAATTAGATACTATTTTAGATATTAAAAAAATTATTGATATCTATATTACTTTCTATTATTGCTACCAAGATTTTAACCATACATTATTTATATTCTAAAGTTAGTAGCTAAAATCTTAATAGCTAATTAGATATCAATTTAGAAACTAATTATCAATAATAGAAACTATTTTTGATACCAATAATTTTTTGAATCTCTAAAGTAGTATATAATTAAGTCAGTATAATAACTAATTATTTTTGTTTCTAAAATAGATTTCTTTTTAATGATTTTTTTTTTAGTTAATGAATTAAAGTTATATTTTTTTTTTCAGAAACTATTTTTTATTGGTAAAATAAATAAATAAATATAGTAACCGTGTTTCAACCCTTATTCATCAATTAGAAACTATAAAATAGTCTGAGCCTAAACAGTATTTGACTATATCAAATAGTGTAAGATGAAACATGTACTATGTAAGGCACCCATGCACACAGATTCTGATAAATCTATTGCTTCAACTTGGGGACCTTTGCACCTCCATAGGAGAGGGTGATGACCTAAAATCCGACTTCATATCATTAGGACAATTTTCGTAGTGAGAGGCATTACCATGACCATTAAAAGTTGCACCTTTGTTAACAATACTCACCTTTGTGGCACGTTCCTCAGAACCTCCTGCAAAGTGAACATTGTTTTCTCTTCCTTGGATCTCAGTTTCCACAAACTTTTTCTGAGCTTCTTTGGGTTTTCCGTTCATCTTGTGCAGAGTAACTGCAGGCGTAGATTTAAGTTATTTTCACCAAATTCGAGCACTTGAAAGGGGTTCTAAGCTTTGCCTTAAGAAAATAGGTGTTGTCTATTCTTCCATAAAGTTAACTTGCATGGAATGTTATATATATATTAACACAACATCTTTTGCTGAAGAATTTTCTACTCTTCCTCACCACCTATCAAGGACCATATTTTAATTATGCATTCAATTTTTTACATTTTACGACTGCTTGGTGTGCCAAACCACTTTGTTTTTCAACGTTTAAATATCTCACTAAAGCTTAGGGCTCATGGACTTAGCTTCAATTTTATTCTTCAATAACAAGGGTGGTTGTTAATTTTCTAAAATACTTATGGTAGCTATTTATTATTAGTTGAATTTATTTCATGCCTGCGATCAAATCTACCTATACATAGTTGAGTTGAAAAAAAATTTAGCCATGCATAAGAAATTCAACATATAATAATAGAATGAGATTGCCTTCAAAACTTCTATAACTTATTTTAATATTGAAAAAATAATAATATAATATGAAAAAAATAATTATTCACTATGAATTAAATTAAATATTATTTTATAAATTTAAAAATAATTAATATTTAAAGTATTTTTTATTATTAATAAAAAGTTATAAAACGATTTTTGAATTAGTATATAATATTAACTATTAAGGTTTTAATTACTAACACTTTAAATTATAAATTAATTTTTAATTAAACTATTGATTAATTTATAATTTAAAGTAATTAGTAACTAAAATTTTAATAAAATTATATATTAATTTAAAAACTACTTTAAATATCGATAATTTTTTAGTTTATAAAATAGTATTTAATTTAGTCAATATAATAATTATTTATTATTTAATAATTGTTTTTAAGTCATTGGAGTATAATTTATTATGAAATCTTAATTTAAAATTTTTAATGGATGACATTTTAAAGCACTGGTTTTTATGAGAAGGGAAGAGAAGGCTAATGTTAGAATTATACCTAATAGAGTTGACATGTCGATGATCTATTAAAGATAAAGAGAGTCTATGAAAAAGAGGTCAGAAGTTGAAATCTTGTTCTCTTTTTCTTATTACTTAATTTATCATTTGTGAGAATCCTTAATTTCAAGATCTTATATGTGTAACATTAGTTACATTTTTATTATTTATAATAATACATATTCTCATTATATATATATATATATATATATATAATCCTATTTTCTTAATTTACTTCTGCTGAGACTTTTCATCTGCAACATTTCATGCATCAATCATGATCATCCTATTTTTTTAATTTACTTCTGCTGAGACTTTTCTTCTGCAACATCTCATGCATCAATGTGATACATGATCATGAGAGTTCATAAACATATATTAAACAATAAAAACAAGATACTTAAGATAAAGTTTTTTTTATTCTTCTAATAAACATATATTAAACAATAAAAACAATAAAATGTATTTATTCTTCTTTGTTTAGGATGAATTGCTGCCTTTGTATATATTGTTTTACTTCTAATAAACATGATTTCTTGATTAAAAAGATACTAATAGATCTATTAATTACTGGTTTGTTATGATTAGCCTTACATTTTATTTTACACCGAGAAGCAATGTAGCAATTCTTGGATAGTTATATTTCTTGTGAAATGTTTAGTTTCAAGTAGTCACCACCAAGTATTGGATTTTTGCAGGAAAACACAGAGCAGGCAAGTAAGGCCATGCACTAAAGTTCCACCTTCGAGTAAAAGAAGATTTTGGGGTAACCCTTTAATTCCCTCATCTTTGTTTCCTTAGTTTACTCTAACTACTGCACTTTTGTCGAGTACATTTTTAATTTGATCAAGTTTTAGCTTTTATTTTTTATTTCATGTTTTTAATGATCTGTTGTAGATAATGGACCTGGATATAATGTATCAAATTTGAAGAGCAACATAATGAAGAAGGCGAAGATAGAATTTATGAAGAGGTAGTATTTCTTTTATAACCATTTGATGCATCCAAGGATAAGTCCAACCCATGCTTCCATCTAGCTAAGAAAGTGAGCAAGTTTTCTCTCGGAGGGTATGCTAGCTTCTGATATGATCATTGAGAAACTACACTCTTCCTTGCATGATTGCATTCAGTTATTTATCATCCCTTTGCCACGTATAGATATAGATTCAACTGTGGTAAAACATTAAAAAAGAAAGCATTTTCCATTTTATAATTATGATACAGTTCTGTCTGCTATAATTTTGTTTTGTGATCATGATTCTTGAAGCTTATAAACTCAACTGAATATTGATTTCAATTATATAGATATTTTTTAATTTTAACAGTCAAGAGGTAAAGAATATTGCAGCAATGAAGAAAAATTCTATCCAGGGGAGTCAAAGGTGCATATAACATCATTTCTTTCTTTCATTGAAACTATTTCATGTTATTCACTTTGTCCATCGTTTTTGGTTTATGAGATTGAATTTAATTTACCTTTTTTTTTTCCTTTTTCATGTTCTCTTTTCATTAACAATTGTCATCTTGTTTCTCTGTGTCATGTAGTTCATCAAGTGTCACGAAAACCAGAAACATTTCTGGAATTGGTTCATCTTCCAAGGATGTTAAATCTACAAAAAGGATATATTAAGGGGCGGCCCCAAAGATAGAAATGTCATGTATTAATTTGCTTTTCAACTGTAACATTTATCTTATAATAAGAAAAAATTGGCTTCCTGCTAAGCAATTCTACTTTTGTTTTCATTTATGCATGGTAATTCTCATTTCACTAAGAATCATCATCATCCCATAAACTGTCTCTTCAAGTAACTCCACCATTTCGTTCTTCTCAACTTGTTATGAGTGTGTTTGTTCGAACCCATCAAAATATGATTGATTCTCATCTCTATTTTGCTGTCAATTTACTCTCTTTTGTATTACAAAGGTATCTATACAATAGTAAACTAATGTAAAGTTTGATAAAAACAATTGAAACAAAAATAATATGCTGAATCAACAAAATTAAAATTTTAATCAAGAAACTTTAATTGTGTGGTATTTAAATAAAAAAATGAAATTTAAATAACTTGTATTTTTCACCTGTCAAATTTCGAATTCCAAGGGAGAGGAAGAAATAAACTTTCTTTTTGAAAAATTGGCTCACAGAGTTAATGTAAAAATAAAATGTACCCATTAACATAAAGAGGAACAATTCAGCACCATGCTTCGTCTATCATCCACCTTCGTTTTCACTTAAATAAAAAGGGAAAAAATGTATTTTACTCTTTTTATTCTGTTTATGAATAAACATATTGAATTTTAATTTTGTTCCTATTGATCCTTAAATTTATTTCTTTTACGACATCAATTAATTGAAAATAGTACTTTACAATAAATACTATAAAAATCATATTTTAGATTTTTTATTTATTTTAGGAAATGAAATTTAAAAAACTTGTGTTTTTCACCAGTCAAATTTTGAATTCGAAGTGGGGAGAAGAAATAAATTTTATTTTGGAAAATTGCCTCTTTATTCTGTTTATGAATTTATTAATTTAATTTTAATTTTGTTTTAACTAATCTTTAAATTTTTACCATTTTTAAATAAACTCCTAAATTTTAATTTTATTCTAATTAATTTCTTATCTACATTAAAGGTCTATAAATTTATTTATTAAAAAATTTAAATTCTAAGAATCACAAGAATGAATTGGAATGTAGAATTTTTATTTATATAAAAAGACAATATTGAAGATTTTCAAATTAATTGTCAAAATTTAAAAGTATATTGAACAAATACAATGATGGCAAATTATAATTCAACCATCAGAGTGGCGCAGCGGAAGCGTGGTGGGCCCATAACCCACAGGTCCCAGGATCGAAACCTGGCTCTGATAAGGAGTTGCTTCCGATTTTTATTTTCGATTTCTTTTTTCTATTTTCGATTTCTTTTTTCTATTTTCGATTTCTTTTTTCTATTTTCGATTTCTTTTTTCTATTTTCGATTTCTTTTTTCTATTTTCGATTTCTTTTTTCTATTTTCTATTTCTTTTTTCTATTTCTTTGTATTTTTTTGTATTTCTTTTTTTGTATTTCTTTTTGTATTTCTTTTTTGTATTTCATTTTTATGAAGCATACGTCAAAATTCAATACCCGATAATTATATTTTTTATGAAAATTCTTATTAACTATATTTCAAATTTGAATGAGCTGTGTCACTCACTAAATTTTGATTTTCGTCCCTACATGATTTCTTCGCAGGATAAGATTCAATTAATTAAATCATACAAATTTATAAAAAAAAAATATAAACAAAGAAACTGAAACTCATTTATTGAAAATTCATATAACTAATAAAATAAATCAGAGAAATAAAAAATTAGACATTAATGTTGGGCAAAACTAAAAGAGACATGATAGAAACAACAAAAATGGGTATAATACTATTTTCTTTAATAGAGCAAAAAAAGAAATCAAAAGTACTAAATAATGAACATATCACTTGATAAATTAAGATAAGTTTTACAAATAAAAATTATCACTTAAATGTAAGAAATTTCAACATAAGGAGAAGATTCGTATAGAGGACATAGAACTCTTGGACAAAGTAAGACTTTAAGTTCAATTCATTATTTTATTTTTCACTTGTGATTTTACAGAAAAAACCACTTATTGGGACTAAAAAATTTAGTTCTTGGTGTTTGTTTCCAAGTGTGTCCAAACATTCTAATAGTGTAATACTTGGAGGTGAATACTCTTATTCCTATCAAGGTTATCTTAGTAGGTAGATAAACAATTTTAACTTCTAAAATTTCTAAAAAATAAAATGGGTTTGTTTTCATTAAATTTAATTAGATCTATTATTCTCTTCAACCTCTTTGCTCATTCTTCTAATAATTATTCATTATCTTCTTGCTATTTTGGTGTTCACATCATCCTTGACTTAGAATTCATCATTAAATTTTCAAGTTTTGATACCTAGGTAGAAAGAAAATAAGTATTATATTTTAAGAAATAAAAATTAGTAATAATATTTACATATTTATTTATATTGTTAGGTCAAATACAAACTAATGTATTCTCAAAGTTATTTTTAAAATTCCTAAATTTCTAATTTTTTAGATGAAAGTTTTTCATTTGAAACATATTGGAAAAATATCTAAGCAAACAATTTGTAACTTTATAAAAAAAAATATTATGTTTAGTTCACCCATAAAATGTAGCTCATATAATGGAATATCCATATATGTTTAGTTTATCCATAAAATTTATCATATAGAGTGGAATGTATATGTAAGTCCATGTAATGATATATTAAAACTTTAGGAAGAATACTTCTCAAGACATCTTCATCACTTTTTGTGCTTAGTTTTTCTGATATAATTTTCTTTCTAATTTTTTTTTTTGGTTCATAAGTATGAATTAAAAGAAAAAGAGTCATATGAAAAATAACTTTAAATGTACAAGCAGTTTCATAATTTGAAATAGGAATATAAATTATAGTTTTGAAATTTCCCTTTAATTTAAGGATTCTCCTTCAACAATTTCTCTATAAGACAACTTGTTTCTCTTTTATTTACTTTTTCATAAATATTTTTTTTCCTTTTCTTTCTTCTCTTTTTTTCATAATTATTTTGTTTTTGTATTTTTTTTCTTTGATGATGGTTGTCTTAATCAAATAATTGTTTTTCTTATAAAGAAAATAGGGTTATATACTCTTAAGAGATGGTTGAATTGGTAATTTTAAACTTTTTTTCATCAATAAATAGATATTGAAAAAGTTTTCTTGAAACAATTTATTAATAAGACAAGTTATTGAAAAACACAAATATATTCCAGAAATATGAAAGATAAGAGTAATAAAAATGCATAAAGAGTTTTTGAACTGATTTTAATAAAATCAATTCTAGATCCAATATAGATATACTCAACTTGAGAGATATTATTTTCACTATCTAACGAATACCGTACTATAACCACACTACAAATGGCAAGCATGTAATAAAACAAGATATACACAAAAAACCTCTTTAAAAGCTCTAAATAGATACTAACTAAAAAACACTTTACAAGATGTAACATAAGCACAAAGTATAATAGAAAAGATATTACATATTTATAACGAGTATCCCAAGATTAAGATTATAGAATAAACTATAAAATTCACACCACTTAGTCTTTATTAATGAGTTTCTTCAAAAGATATGAAACAAGAAGGTTTTAACTTCTTATAATGTTCTTATAATGTTTATTGGGACTATGAAATAAATATTAGAGTAAATAATTGATTACTATTCAAGAGAATTTTGAAAGCTATTTATAAAAATAATTTTAGAAAAAACTTAATCCATTATGTTTAAATTTGATCAATTATATTGTTTTAGGTTGTTTAATAACATTGGAAGAATCTAACCAATTACTTCTCATTTAATCGATTATTTAGATAATGATTTTTTGAAATGACATTAAGTTAATCAATTATTTCTAAAGATAATCAATTAAGGTACTTAACATAATTGATTATGTTAAATGATAATCAATTAACAAATTTTTTTTAAATAGTCTTAGAGAAATCTAGGCCTATGATGATCATGGTTCTTATTCTAAGATAAAATGTCTTACCCATGTATGTGTGATCCACACATTAGAAAAGTTATAAACATTATCATCAAAAACATATCTTAGAGAAAATAATCTTCATTCTTCAATATCTTAATCAATTTTATCAATAATTTCCCTTTTTAAAATGACCTAGAGTCTAAAATATTTAATCAATTTTGTTTTTGTTAAGCTTTCATAGTGTGAATAAATCTACATAAAAAAAATCCCTTTCTTCCCCTTTGAGCATTAGCAAAAGAAGAAGACAAAAATATAAACAAAAAAAAAAATTTAACTTTTCTTTGGTAATTGATTATTTAACAGTTCAGTCAATTGTCTTATGCAGAGAAATAATGTAAACATGCAAATTAACATATTTAAAAGATTAATACTCATGACATTTGAGTATATGTGACTTGAAAAACATATCATAAATTGGTATCCAAATGAAAATGGTGGAAAATAGCTTGTTGAGGGCATAATATAGACTGTCTTGCTTAGTGTCCAATGTAGACTGGCCATAATCCATATCATGTTGGAACACAACATAACATTTACTGTGTGCTGCTCATGAACAATATCTAATTAGGTTTGATGTTTGATTAGTTTTTCTAAAATAGTTTGCAAGGTCTAATATAGGTCTTTAAGCATGGAGGTAGATAAATGAAAGCATAAGTTTATACAATGTGGTAACTAGGGTGAGAAAATAAAAATAATAAATAAATAAAATATAATATTATATTATTCGAAGTCATTTTTATTCCAAAAGTTGATCTTATATAGATTTTTTTTTTTTTTACTTTGAGACACCTAACTCTTATTCTAACACAAAAATATTTTTAAATTGACATTAGGAACACTCAAAGATATATATTATATATAATCACTAATCTCTTGTAATTCTTCAAATAAACCTTGGAAATTTCGACGAGCTATCAAAGTTAATCTTACTTTACATTCTTCTCATTTATTTTTTTTCATACTTAAAATTATTATTTATAAACACTAATTATAAAAAAAAAGTTCATAATGCATAGACAATGCATAAACACTAATTATTTTTAAGCCATCAATTAATATGTTATTTTATATCTAGATTTTATTTATTTATTTTATGAAATGAAATTTAAATAAGTTGAGTTTTTCAAAAGTCAAATTTTAACTTCCAAGTAGAAGAAATATACTTTCTTTTTTAGAAATTAACTTTTTATTCTATTTATGAATTTTAACAAAAATACGAACTGTGTCCGTGTATCTATATTTTTTATTTTTTTTATTTATATATAATTATATTTAATATTATAAATAAAATATTATTATTTACATACTTATATTTTTAGTATAAATTTATAGTTTATTTTAATAAATATGAATATATATTAAAAAATATAAAATTTTTCTGAATGCACCTACTTATATAATATTATATATATATATATATATATATATATATATATATATATTTTGTCAACCAAACATAACCATTATATATAGTAATAAGTTAATCATATATTTAAAATTTATATCTTAATTTATATAATGATTGAGTGGTTACGAAATTTATCATATAATAATTATAATTGTTTAGAAAAATTTAACTTTATAATCTATTCATATATAATATCTATTAGAATCATTTTATTTATGGACTTATAAAATTGATACTTTATTATTTTTTAGTTGGAGAAGAGGAAAGACTCATTTGTTATAATTTTTTAATAAAATAATTTATTTTTAATAAATAATTACTTTAAAAATTTAAAATTTAAAAAATAATCATTAAATTAACAAATTTTAAGATCTATTTTGTTTTTCTTTTCTTATATACTTTTCATCTCTCACCTATTGTTAAACTATGATATTTATACCACATCAATTTTATAAAAATTAAATGTGAAATAAATTAATTAGGATTAGTTGTACTTTTCTTATCTAAATTATCCATATGTCACCATTTTTACCATTCAATTGTTTTTCAAGCATCTTGCAATCATAATTTTCATTTTTCACACATTTGGAATAAAATGACAATGTTTTGTAACAAAAACACTTTGTTTTAAAAAAAAATATTATTACATAATAATAATATGTGAGTCATGATTATCATATTTTTTATTATAATATACATTATTTGAACCTTTTTTATTTAATTAATATAGGTAAACAAAATGTATTCTATTAAAATTAAATCCATCAATTAAATATATACATGAGAAAGATTATTTTAATAATGTAATCAAATTTCAAATAATTTATGTAGAAAAAAAACCTACATGCACCCAGAAAAGTTTAAATAATTATAAAAATTAATTTAAATTTTATTCCTCTAAATTTATTTTATGAAATATAATAATTACAAAAGAATATTTCTCTAACAAATTAATTAATTAAATAATTATATTATATTTAAAATCATTTTAAAACAGAAATTCGGTTAACATATAGTATATTAATGTATATCTAACATTCTTTTTAAATAATATAAACTATTGTTTCGAAATAAATTTTAAAATGGCAAATTTTTATTATATTATTAGACATGTCACTTTTATCTTAAATTTTTATTTTTCCAAGAAATAAATAAAGAATTTAATAAAATTAATTAAATATATACGTTTCTATTATAACTTTAACTGATTTAGATTTTATTTGTTTAATATATTTAATAAGATTTATAAGTAAACATAATTTATTTTTAAAAATCAAATCCATCCATTATTAAATATACAAATAAGAAAGAATTTTTTTAATAATGTGATCAAATTTATTCTACATACATACTTGGTTAAAATTGTTAATAAATATTAATTTGAAATTTTAATTTAAATATAATAAGAAATTTTATTTGAACATTTCGATGTATTTTAAATGTTAAGAACCTCTAAAATTTATGTTTTATTTTATTTTTTAATATTATAAAATTGTGATATTATGTTTATGTTATTTTGTATGTGTTATTTAATTATTCTAATAATTTTAACAATACTATTTCAATCATAACTGGAGTGAAATTTTAGAAACAGAAGTTGTTATCATTATCATTATTATTTATAATAAGAAAAAAAAATTAGAGATTCGGTAGAAATAAACATAGTTGAAAAATTGTAACTAATATTTTTTTAATTTTTTAAAATTAACGTTTAATAATGTTAATTTTTTTTAACTAAATTAAATAAATTAGTGATCAATACTATGTTAGTTACCCTAGCTAAGAAAGTATAACATTATTTCAAAATAAAGACTTTCCATAATTATAAAAGCTTTCAAAATTAATAAATTATTTTTGAGTAACAAAAATAAGGTTAAATGTTGTATTTATTTCTTGATATTTTATATTTTGATGTTTTGAGATGTAAGTAGATTGAGTTTACCACTCACAATTTGATATTTTTATTTATTTTTAATAACAATTAGTGTCATTATTAATATTACATTTGATCCAATATATCATTGTATCATCCAGTAATCATCCCTTTCCTCTATATAAAAAAGCTAAAAGAAAAAAAAAAACATAAATAAAGACTTTTTGTTTTCATCTTTTTTTTTTTGTGCTTCCTCCTCTACCTCTTTTTTTATCCTTCTAGATTAAAGACTTCTACACCTTTATATCCTAGGTAGAAACAAAACAAAAAACATATAAATAAATTTAAATTCCTCTCCAAATTGTTGCAAATCTGAAATGCAAAAAACAAAATCTTATTAGATTTACAGGTGTAGTGTTTTATGAAAAATAAATTGAGAAACTTATTCGTTTGAGAAAGGTGAGAAGAATTGAAGAAAAGAACGTGTTGGACGAAGAGTCATTCGTCCCAATTCAACTAAGAGACCAAATTTCATGCACTTGATGACGAGAATGATTTCCCTCTAGATCAATCCAATACAATTATGCATTTTATGTCAAACTATTAGTAATAAGAAAACAAATTAAGTGAAGATTGGTAAATAAAGAAAAAGAAAGAAGGAAGTGTTTTGTCATCATTCCGTACACTTTTGCTTACTCTTAAATTTTAGGTTTCACTTTTTTGCTTACTCTAGAATTTTAGGTTTCCAAATACACACTTACTCATTGGGTGTTTCAATGGTAAAGTCACCCACAAATACAAAAGGCAAAAGTCTTACAACAGAGGTCAAATGATACAAATTCATGCACCGCAAGTATTTTTTATGGGTTTGTAATGCAATGAGTTTTGAGTTCTCCAATTGTTATCATAGTCCTGAGTCGATTTTGAATCCTATATACAAAAATGAAATGCATGTAAAGAAGATAAAACAATTAGAACAAAACTATAAAAAAAAATAGAAAAAAAAATTAGCATAAGAAAAGAGAAGAGAAAAAACAAGAATGGAAGCAAAGAGAAGGGAGTGAGGTTTGAGATAAGAATAAAATAACAAAAAACCTCTTATTACATATTTCTAAAATAATAAAATATTGGTATAAGGATAAAATGAGATAGTAAATATGTATAAAAAGAAGAAGGAGTATATATATATATATATATATATATATATCTATATATATATATATATATATATATATATCTATATATATATATATATAAAATACATATTTTTGAATTTTAATTTTATTAAAGTTTTACTATTTTAAATAAAAACCTAAAAATTTAATTTAGTTTTACGTAAATTTTTAAAATGATTATTTTTTATAAATAGTGTATTTCTTTTTTATCAACATAATTTTTTTTCCTAACATATTCAAAGTTAAATAATCTAAATTAAAGGTTAATAGTGCATAAATTTATTTATAAAAAAAATATAAAGTCATAAGAATCAATTGAAATTCAGGATCTAGTTTGAAAAAATATATGAGATAAATAAATATATTGTAAATTATATATTAACAAATAGAGTGGCCCAACGGAAACGTGGTAGCGCACAGGTTCCAGGACCGAAATCTGGCTTTGGTATAGAATAACTTTCATTTTTCTCTTATATATTTTTATTTATCATAAATATATTTTATATTAAATAAAAAATAAATATAAAAATTATGTTTTCTTCATCGAAATCAAATGTCCCATGTTTTTAAGTATCCAACAGGTTGAATCAATCAATCCAATTAGAGTTTTTAATAAATTGATCAAGTTTACTTTGGCAATTGATTTTCAATTGTTGAAATTAAGGATTATAGAGTTTAGAGATGTAGAAATACAAATGTGCAAAAATGGAATTAAAAATAGATTGAAAAACAAAAATCAAGATGAAAAAGTGAATTAATATATTCGAAAACCAAAGAGTTACTCATATCACAATTATTTAAAGATTGCAACAATTAATCAGTTAAATTAATTATATATATAAATAAAATCAAAATATAATTTATTCTTATCCATATTTAATTATCAAATCAATATTTAGTCAATTATTAATTTGATTTATAAAATAAAAAATGTAAAGAGTAATCACCAAGTGTAAAACTAAAATTAGAAAAGAAAAGTACAATCTCTAAGCTTATCAGTATAAAATCCAATTTAACTTATTTAATCTTGATTTTGTGAATTAATTATTAAGAATTAGTTCTTCATAAATGTTCTTGCTGGTTGACCCGCCTGTCGATTGACTCACGACACTCACACGCTTCCTTCCTCACGTTGATATGTGCTTGGTTCTTTCGAAGCAATCTGTACCTGCAAAAGAGAAAGGGGGCGCCCTAGAGGCCGTTTGCACTCCGACGCTCAAGTCAGTGTAAGGCAAGGAACACCAAGTGTATTAAGTTTCTCTCTGTGTTTAGGTCTAGAAACTGCGTACCTTTGTGAAGTATCTTACTGTCCCTTATATAGTCTAGGGTTTACTACGCCGTTAGCCCTAATTAGGGTTCACTGCGCTACTAGCCATATTTAGGGTTTACTGGAATACCCTTGCGCCGCTATCACCCAATCTTAGGGTAATCTAGCACATAAGGTTTCCTTCTCTGGAGTGCAAACTCTCACAGGGTGACCACCTGGATGCCTCCTTGTGCACCTAGTCTTTGGGGTCACCTGTTCTGGGAGTGCCTTCACTGTTCACGTGCCATGCATGTAGCTTCACTGGGAAACCCTAGTTCTGATGAGTACTCGACCCCTCAGGACTCTGCACCTAACTGTGCTCTCCCTGCTACCCGCATAGGCACTTTGCGATCCAGGCCTCTCCCTACCTCTGGGTATTTAACTGGTCATTGGCCCACTCTGGAAACCAATCTTAGCTGTTCTGTTTACGCTGTTCAAATCACCCAAGACCGATGTCACCTCGCCACACTCTGTCGCCGAGGACTCCTCGACCTGCTGAATGACGATGACACCTCCGCCCATCCTGGTGACCTGACGACTACTCACCCGTCTCTGTAGTCTGATGACTAGTCACCCCTCTCTGTAGGCTGATGACTAGTCACCCTTTCCTGTAGGCTGATGACTAGTCACCCCTCTCTGTAGGCTGATGACTAATCACCCTTTCCTGTAGGCTGATGACTAATCACCCTTTCCTGTAGGCTGATGACTAATCACCCCTCTCTATAGGCTGATGACTAATCACCCCTCTCTGTTCAATACCCCTATGGGGTCCACTCCACGTTGCTTAGGCCCATGCTGTGGGACCCAGCTGACGTCCGAGGACTGGTCAGTACAATAAATAAAAAATACAATACGAAATAAAGAGAAAAAGAGAAAAAGTCAAAATGAGATTTGAGAGAAAAAAAATTAAGATAATATTTATAAAATGAGTTTTAATTAGATTCATATGTCAAATAACAAAATGTTTAAGGAAAAACAGGTTTGAAAATGGATCCACATGATTCTTTTAAAAAATTAAACAATTTTACCTCAACTTAAAAAATTATAGAAAATAGTGTAGACCTCCAATTATATTTACATTCATTTTAAAATTTAAAAATATAGAATCGAGTGCAACTGGAACCAATAAAAAATAATATCTAAAAAAATGTTATAGCCAAACCAATAAATAAGAGATAAGCTGAAAATAAAAAAAAAAAAAAGCTAAAAATTGGAAAATAAAGCACATGTTAAATGTGTTCAATTTATATAAGATAATACAAAAAGGCAAGAAGCAAAATGAAGACTAAACTATACTCAACTATTAGAAAATGAATTATGAGACTCTAATTTTTTTTTATATATTTATATAGTAGGGTAGGTTTCTGGTAAAGAATAATTATTAAAAAATAGATAAATATTATGTATCATGATAATTATTAAGTAAATTAAAGATATGGTGATGCCTTGACTACTTCTCCCATTATTTCCATTTATCATATATGACTGTTGCAACTGCATCACTGTTATTAATGGTATCAAGTTATTTTAAGAAGATTTCCCTACAACCGTTTGCATAAAAATGTTACAATCTTCGTACCTTGAGGCATTACCATGACCATGAAACAGTGCACGTGTGTTATCAATAATGACACTTTGCTTATCAGAAGCCCCATGGAAGAGAATATACTCTCTACCGTCAAAGTCACTCTCAGCAAAGGCTCTTATAGCTTTTGATGGCTCTTGGTTTACCACACGCTGAATCAGTGACCTTGGTACACATTCTGCTCTCAGCACTTGACCGTCACATTGGAAAGGGCCTCTAATGTTTGCCCTAAGTCCTTTCTCTTTGTCACGAACAACGATCACATGGTATCTGATATGGCTTGTTAGAGTCACTTTATATGAGTGAAAAAACTCCCAAGAGACCCTCTCCACAGAACCACTGCTTTCTTTGCGCATCACTTCAGTTGGAAATTTAGTTCTTAGGAGCCACCACTGGTGCAGAAACATAAAACAAATGTGGCTATTTTCATTTTATAAATGCGGTTATAGAGCCGCATTTGATCAACACGCATTTGTAAATCACAGATTTACAAATGCGGCTAAATAACCGCATCTATAAATACTATTTACAGATGCGACTTTTTGTTGGAGCCGCATCTGTAAATACTCCAGAGGTGGTGCCCAGGTTTGGAATTGGAATGATTTACAGATGCGGCTATTTACTATAACCGCATCTGTAAATGTGATTTACAGATACGGCTATTTACCTTAGCCGCATCTGTAAATGCTCCAGTTTTGGAATTGGAATGATTTACAGATGCGGCTATTTATTATAACCGCATCTGTAAATCATTGCCTTGATTTACAGATGCGGCTAAGGTAAACAACCGCATTTGTAAATCAAGGCAATGATTTACAGATGCGGTTATTTACTATAACCGCATTTGTAAATAAGGTTTTTTTTTTTTTAGAGCATTTGGTTAGTTGTTTATCTCATACAAATTAACTTGTGCAGTTTCATTATACCCAGCCAGCTAGACAGACAGATAAACAAATTCAGATAAACTAAAAGTCAATTTACAGTTATTGATCAAAATGTATACAAAAATAGTAATAATATATCTCTATCTATCTTCTTACACTATTGATCAAATCGTAGAGTTATAAAAGTTTAGGAAATATGTGGACCAAGATTGTCTCACATATGTCATGGCTTCCGAACTCATGGGTTCCTCATCCGTGAAGAACTGCATTTCAAAATGGTTGACACATAAATTAGTTTTAAGATAGATAAATTAGTTTGAAGTTATAAAAATAATTTAAGAAATCTTACCTCTTGCCAATTACTTGTAAGACCTAGTCTTATAATGGTACTCATCCATTGCATGACGTAATAGCCACACTCATAGCTTCCTGGTTGTTTATTACACTATAATTCAATAAATTGTAAAAGTTAGTATAATTAAACAATGAAAAAAGAAAGCAAAATCTTACATACCTTTAATCTTATCCAGTTCAAATTTTGAAAATTTGAATTCGATCTCCCTTTTAGAATGTTATATCCACGCCATGAACTGGTTGATACAAAAACCTTGTTAGTGGATTACTTATAGTTTCAACCATAGTTAAGTTTATAGTGTACTTACTTATCAATGATATTCTTAAAACTTGTGGATATCTTCTTGTGTAGGGAACAAAACCACAAAGTCGTCCTATCCTTCACTGATAAGACAAGTAATTGCTAATGACTCCTATATCATCTATGAAAATAGTTGAGTAAATTTATAAAACATGAATATAATAAACTTTTAACATATATATTTAAACTTACTCGTTAATATAAGGGCACAAATAAACCTCTTTTCCCTCTCTTTCCAGGGTGTTAGTGATGTATGATTGGGTCTCATTTGTCTTTGCTCCAGTGGGATTAGTATATGCGGGATCTAAGAATCCATACACATTTTCCTTCCCCTCAGTGACAGAGACACCATTCAAAAACCTACAAGTAATTAGTTTAATCATAATGAATGCTAATTTAACATAAATGAAAATGAAATGTAGGTAACGATACTTACATCATAAAAATTGAATGATATTTATATTCAGCTCCTGATCCCCAGCTACAAATTCTAACAGATCTGACATGTATATGTACAATGGTAGCTCAGGGTTTGTTTCAAAAAACGTATCATCCCATGGAACTTCCAGAGGATCTCGTCCAATTTGTCTAGCAACTATAGCTAAGGAAGCTATAGGATTGTCAAGCGGAACCTCTTGTTTCTTTTTCGGACTTGGTTTCCGACGAGGTTTCTACAAAAAGAAAAAAGATTTGTTATAAATTACATGTAATATATAAATATAAATTAGCATATGAAATGAAATTATTACCAGTGGTTGTGGCATATATCGAATCAGGTGTCTGGGCCAGGCTACAAAGGACTGAAATGCTTCGGCCACAATTGTTACCTCTTCTGAAGGTAGTGGAAGACGAGCATCAGGTACTCGTACTCTTTCAATCGTGACCTTTGCTGCATCAGGGGAGAGAGGAATGTTGTGTAAGGTGGTGGCGTCTTCATAGACTTTTCCAATGGCCACCACCTGAGGAATGATGCCACCCTCTACCAGTAGCTCACATTGCCTCGTCTGGCCAATGATATCATCCCCTGATGCTGTAGGAGCTGCACAACTCCCCTTTGTGCTCTTGGGAGCGGGACTAAGAAGCGTTTGAATCGGCTGCTCAGCACAAAGTTGTTGCGATATCTCTTGTCGCAACTCTAGCCTCATCTTTTCCCTCTCCTTTCTCATCTCATCCATTAACTCATTACGTAGCCTTTGCTCCATTTCTTTTTTGCTCTCTTTGGGGGAGGAGGATGAGTGTCGTGGTGCAGCTCCAAAATAAAGTCTAATCCCAACTCCTTGTCCAGCTGCACGAACACGACCAGAGTGCTCAGGTCGTCTAATTGCTTCAACAAGGATATCGTGACCACCTTCAGCAACAAAATTACCTTGGGAGTCCAAGGCATCCTGCAAGAGACAAAAATCATATGAGGTTTTAATATAAGTAATGCAGCATAATAGATGATAAAAGGCTTAAATAACTTACAATTTTTTCAATGATAAATCCTGATTGTGCAGAACTTGGTGCACCTGACTTCTTAATTCGGGCCCTCTTCCATTTGTCATGGCGCGTAGGTGGTGATGGAGGAGAAGTGACCCCTGTTTCCACATCCTGAGATGCACTCCCCTGTCTAGATTGCTCCTTTTCAACCATCAGTGCTTGCTCAAGCTTTCGATACCCCGCACGAGACATTACGTGCGGGGTAAGATTCTTTAAAGCTATGTCTTGAGCTTTCTTCTGCCGATGCTATCATAATTGAAATAAACAAAGTGAATTCAATAATATTAACTCATTAATGTTATATAAGTCAAAATAGTTAAGTAACTTCACTTACAATCCATTCTTCAGTTAGACGGCTTTCTTTTAAAGCAAGCCATGTCTCTTCATCAATAAAATTGTATCTTTCACAAGGACTTTCATCCTTAAGCTCACCAAAAATGTATCTCGTCATCAGTCTTGACTTAAAGGCGTGAAACTTAAGTCCGATATTGGACATAATCCTTGATCGAAGCGATTCCACATTAAGAATTTCAAAATTTGCCTGCAAAATAACATCACCAAATTAAAGTTAGTCAATGAATATTAAATAGCTTTATATGATAACAATAATTATGTAAAGCTTACCAGAACATCCTCCCACAGCATGCTTCGGTCGACCTCTGACACATCGTCCCATGAATTAATCAAAATGGAGAGTCTCTCATGAGAAAGAACTCCAAGATAGCTATTAAACTCATCTGCATTAGGACCAAATGTCATTCCAGTGTTGACGTCAATGTCAACAGCTGTCTTCTCACCAGCGGCACGTTTCTTTGCCTGACGCTTCATCCTTGTAGGTCCTCTGTTGCCTCGTCCGGATCGGGGTTTAATTGGAGTTTGATCGTCACCCATATCTCTGTTAAAAAAATTATTTAACAAACATTAGTTCATCTGCATGGAAAGAAAATCATATAAAACAAAAACATAATATAGTAAATGCATATTATCAAAAATATTTTTAAATTTATTACCATAATGGGTTAAAAGTTCATATGTAAATTCCTTCACTGTAGTCTTTACGGGTTGCATGTACATGATCAAGTACATCGTCATCTTTATTAGTTATCATTGGTGTGAATGAATGGGGTTCACCATTTTCAATATCATCTATGGCCTCCCCTTGTTTTTTCCCGTGTAAAAAAACATACCAATGTTCTGACGTAGGATCTTTCACGTAGAAAACTTGGGATGCTTGTTGAACCATTATAAATGGCTCATCTCGATACCCTATCTTTCGAAAGTCCACTAGTGTGAATCCTGATTCATCAATTTTAACCCCACTTTTATTGTCAACCCATTTACACTTGAAAACTGGAACTAAAAACTTAGTATAGCCAAGCTCCCATATCTCTTCTATAAATCCATAATATGCCATTGATCCAATTACAGGATTTGTATCTTTCGAGGTGGAAAACTGCATTGACTCGGCTTCAAGAGTAACACAAGAATTTTGAACTGTACTCTTTTCATCCATAGACTTAGTGTAAAATATACAATTATTCACTTCGTATGCTTTACAAGAAATGAAATCAAACTTCAATCCAACAGCCAACCAGGTCAAGGTCTCCGATGCCGTTGAATCCTTTAACACCTCCTCTTTAAACCAAGGCATGAATGTTCTATTATGTTCCATCAAGACCCATTTGTCTGCTTGTCTTGGATTATTTGCCTTCACAATGGCTTTATGAGCTTCTATGTAAGGTATAAATTCATCTGTATTATTTAATATATACAAATGTGCTTGCAAGACTTCTGACCGAGATTTGCTTACAATATTCACACCGCATAAACATTTACTTGTAGAACGCCTATGGTGCCATGAATTAGCTGGAAGACCTATTGGATTTGCTTTTGACATGTAATCTGAACAAAATTCAATACTTTCTTCAGCTATGTACCTTTCAATCATTGAAGCTTCTGGACGATAATGATTTTTCACATAACCTTTCAAAATTTTCATATACTGCTCAACAGGATACATCCATCTTAAGTATACTGGTCCACACAATCTAACCTCTCTAACCAGATGCACAAGTAGATGAACCATGATGTCAAAAAAAGATGGAGGAAAAAACATCTCCAATTCACATAAGATAACAATAATTTCATCTTGAAGTTCATCTAGTTCTAATGGATCAATGACTTTACAACAGATGGAAGAGAAGAATGAGCACAAACAGGTTATGGTATGTCTAACATTTTTTGGTAAGATCCCACGAATAGCTCTACAGGCAGAAGCTGTTGCATCAAGATGTGGCAATCATGAGACTTCAACCCAATTAACTTCAAATCTTGCATTGACACTAGGCTCTTCACATTTGAGGAATGTCCTTGTGGCACTTTTACACCCTTTAGACATTGACAGAAACTTACTTTTTCATTTTTTGACATGGTATAACAGGCTGGGGGCAAATATGTACGCTTAACCATTCCTATCGGTGCCAACTCCCCTCGTATGTTCATCTCAACCAAATCTAAACAAGCATTTAGACCATCCTTCGTCTTCCCGTTAATGTTAAGAAGTGTACCAATTAAGCTATCACACACATTCTTCTCAACATGCATTACATCTATACAGTGTCTGACTTCTAACCTCGACTAGTACGGAAGATCAAAGAAGATTGATTTTTTCTTCCAAATGTTAGTCATAACTGACTTTTTTTTTGACTTACCGAAGGTGTGGTCTATGTTACTTACCTTTTCGTAAACCTCAGCAGCAGTTAGTGGAGTTGGTGGACCACTAGTCTCTTGGTGTCGATTAAAGGCTTTTTTCAACCTTTGGTAAGGATGATGACTTCTAAGAAACCTCCGATGACGAAGATATACTATCTTCCTTCCATGTTTCAATTGTTGAGAAGCAGTGCCTTCTTCGCATATTGGACATGCTTTATGACCCTTAACACTATAACCTGATAAGTTACCATATGCCAGAAAGTCATTGATGGTGCAAAATAACATGGCATGAAGCTTGAAAGTTTCATTAGCAAATCCGTCAAATACTTGAACACCCTCATCCCACATTAACTTCAAATCTTCGATTAGGGGACTTAGATAAACATCTATGTCATTCCCTGGCTGTTTCGGACCAGATATCATCATAGACAACATCATGTACTTTCGCTTCATGCACAATCCAGGAGATAAGTTGTAAATAACTAGTAAAACAGGCCATGAACTGTGATTTGTACTCATATTACCAAACGGATTCATTCCATCTGTAGCTAGACCAAGTCGGATATTTCTTGATTCTTTACCAAACTCTGGAAACTCATCATCAAATTTCTTCCACTGAACAGAATCAGCTGGATGTCGGTACATGCCATCACATTTCCTCTCATCTGCATGCCATCTAAGATTCTTAGCATCGTCTGGGTTTGCAAACAAACGCTTCATCCTTGGAATGATGGGAAGATACCACATAACCTTCATTGGGGGTCCATGCTTTTCCATCTCTTCAATAATATCATCATCTGTTTGTTTCAATTTATAACGTGATAACCCACACCTCGGACAACTTTTCAACAATTCAAAATCTTTCTGGTATAATATATAATCATTAGGACATGCATGTATCTTTTTATACTCCATACCCATTGGACAAAGAATCTTTTTGGCCTCGTAATTACGATTAGGTAGAGTATTTCCCTCTGGAAGCATATCCTTCAACAGCTGGAGCAATTCCGTGAAACTTTTATCAGTCCATCCATTTAGTGCCTTCAAATTCATCAATCTTAACACCGCCGACAACCGTGTGAAGTTAGTTGATCCAGGATACAATGGAGTCTCTGCATCACTTGACATACTTCCATATCCATGCGCTTTTGCAAAAGACTCAGCTCCCACATCACGAATCATGTCCTCCAATTGATCATCAACTACATCATCGTGTTCTGCTTCATCCATGGTGGATCCCACATATTCTTCAATTACGGAAACACGTGGTAAATTTAATAATTTACCATGCCATGTCCAAGTTGTATAAGATCAAAGAAAGCCATCACATAGCAGGTGTTCCCTCATGATATTCACATCTAGTATCCTTCCATTCAAACAGTTAACGCATGGACACCTAATCTTTCCTCCATCACGACCATTATTAATCGCGTTACGCTGCACAAATTGTATAAATTCTTCTACTCCTCTTTCGTACTCATCACTTATACGAACACAATGAATCCAACTTCGATCCATTATATATTCTGCAATATAGTTACCTAGGATTTTCTAATAATTGTTCTATCTCATGCATTTGCCGAGGGTCGAACACCCCCGGACTCAATACCAGCACGTATTATTGTCGAAGGTCCAAATACAAACACGATACTCTATTCTAATGTAACAACTAACATAACATAAATTCTACTATAAACTAACAAATAATTACTAAATAATTTAAATTTTAGAAAATAGAAATTATATAATACAAATTATATAAATTAATACAAATTTATATTAAATAATATACAAATTATAATACATAAAAAAAAATATTCAAAATACAGCAAAAAAAATTCACAAAATCTAAAACAAAACTAACATAAAAACTACCTACTAAATAATATAAATTTTAAAAAATAAAAATTATATAATACAAATTTATATTAAATAATATACAAATTATAATAAATAAAGTCATATATTCAAAATAAACCAAGTAAAATTCAAAAAATGTTAAAATGAACCAACCTTGTGTGCGAAATGCTAATTGAAGTGGTAGACAACCAGCAGTGGAAGCGGAAGCGTGGAGGGACAGCGGCGGACCAGCGATGGAGATGACCAATGCAACAGTACCTTCAACCAATGCAAGGAAAAAAGCAAATATAAGAACCACATTTCTAAAGTGAACTGAAGATAATGAAATGACTTTACGAAACTCACAATGGAAGCAATAGGACTGAAGATGCAGAGAACCAAGGAACTCACAGAGCGCAGCGCAGCAATAGTGACAAGCAAAAGCGGAGAAGAAAGAGTGAAAAGTGCAGTGGGGCGCTTCAAATTTTAGGTTAAAAACATTTTACAAATGCGGTTATTGGTTAAAACCGCATCTGTTAATGAAAAGTTCATTTACAGATGCGGTTTTAACCAATAACCGCATTTGTAAAACAAACTAATTTCAAAAATGCCACCGCGTTTTTAACAAATGCATTTTAGCGCGAAGCTCCACTTGGAAAGGAGTATTCCTTTCATCATTTTGCACTAGTGCACAAAAGAAAAACATGGTTTAGTTTCAGATTAAGATTCCAAATCTCAGTTTGAGTTTCAAATTAATTAAGAACCTAATAAACTGTTGAAAGAATTGACTTGTGTAATTTCTGTATATTTATACTCTATATTTATAAGAGGAACAACATATTATAATAATTTTTCTCTATAAGTCTATTGATACTAATTTTAGTACAATTATGCAGTTTTCAGCTGAAAATACCATTATTTACATAATCAAAGCTATTTATAATTTCTTCGGTATGCTTTTTAAGCCTTCTTTAATATAACAGAAAGAAAAGGAGAAGTGTTGTAAGGGGTTCCATTAGTCTCTTTAAAACCCTTTGGCCTGGGAGAAAATGTTGTGTGGAGGTGAAGGCATGCCAAATTTGGAGCTCCTTCAAATAGGAGAATTTATGCATACTGATGCAGATTTTTCTGAAATTAAGCAAAGCAAATTTCTGTCTAGTAGTCTGGCGAGAGAGGTAGTAATTGTGTTGGCTAACAAGCTTTGGTTGAAGCAGCCAAAGTTGAAGAAAATGCAGTTTTTTGTTTGCTCAATTCTAACAAATCATGTTGGTAGTTTGTAACCAACTCTTGAACCTTTTTTGTGAAGTTTGATCATGTTGGTAGTTTGTAATCAACTCTTGAATTTTTTTGTAAGTATATAACTATTTTTTGATCAAATGAACAGCTAGGAAAATGAGGAACAAATTAGTATAGTGTGTTTTGATGCTTTTTTGAAATTGCTGCATAATTCTGCAGTAATAGTTTTTATTCAATTTTCTGTTAGTTTTGTTGTCTGTATTATTTATGTGGATGATGTTTTTTTTATAAGATTTGGAACACCTTAAAGTATCCCAATTTAATTAAATGTTTTCTTTGTAAAAAAAAAAAAGTCTCTTTAAAACCCTAGTTTTAGGTTTACTGACAAAATAAACATGGTCTTTTCGTTTTGAAAAATCTTTTAAAATTTGCTTGAATTTTCACTCACCTTTGGACTGAGTCTGCTGAGAAGTGCCATCTACGAGACTCTCACTTTCCCAAGGTTGAAACAGTCCATGTTGTCTTTTTGAGCAGAGTGCTCCATGTGAAATAAGCGTACTGGATGATCACACACAGACTCTGCCAATCTCAACAACACCATTTCTGGATTCACTCTCAAACGGAAAATGCTAAGCTTGGATTTGTGAGTGTGTGAAGTGCATATAAGAGCACACTCTTCAGGAAATGCAGCACTTGACCATTTGTGAAGCTCCATGCTAAATTTGTTACCCATGTTATCTTAAGTTATGCATATCATAGTAGTTAGTATCTTACAATTCACCACGATTCGTATCGTATGAAACGATATGGCTTCACTCTCCCACGATACGAATCGTTTGAAGAATCTTTTTCGTCCCACGATACCTCTACGATACGAATTGTTTGAAGATTTTTTTTCGTCCCATGATACCCCTACGATACGAATTGTTTGAAGAAATTTTTTGGTTCCACGATACCCCACAATACGAATCCTTTAAGAATCTTTTTCGTAGAATCTTTTTCGTCCCTGAATCGTAGCTGTATTGTGCGATTCGTACGAAGAATCGCTGAATCGTGAAAGGAAATGATTCCGTATTGCGTGAATCAATGTGGATTTTAAAATCCTAATTTTTTTACCCACACGGACCTCCTCTGTTTCACGTACCTCTTCTCCTCTCCTCCAACACCGACGTCCAGAGTAGATGATACATGCTGAGAGATGCGAAGGATGGCAAAGCCAACGATAGCGGAGCTCACGGCAGAAAAAAGGCGTGCGACAGCGGGAGGCGCGAAACACCAAGAACGAGACAGAAGAGGTGCGCGACAGCGACAGTGACTGGAGGCGCAATAGTCACCGATGTGGCAGAGCTCACGACAACGGAGAGGCACACGACAGCAATCCGAGATACGGTAGTTGCGGATATTGCGGAGGCAAGAAAGTAAGAGGAGGAAAGGAGAAGAAAAAAGTGGAAGTGAATTTTGTGTGTGATATATATATATATATATATATATATATATATATATATATATATATATATTTATTATATCTTGCATATATACATATCTTATATATATTTAAATATATGTTAAATTTTTTAATCTTTATGAATTTTACTATTTACTATATAAAAGGATTCATCATTCATAATATCATGTATTTCGATTCAACTAGCGTTAGAAACATGATGCATAACAATAAATTCATGCAAATTGTGTAAATATGATTTATGGAAGTTATTTATGATTTTTTTTTTTACATAAATATGCCTTATGCTATTGGTAGATGTGAAGAGCAAAATATATACTCAGTCGTGATTAGGAGCCCCCTCTATGTTAAATATCCTCTATTTATTTATTTTTTTTCCATTTTTCATCCTCACCTCTCCTATTGTATCTACTTTAATTAATACTCTAGATATTTTGCAAAAGGTTGCAACTATTTTTGTTGACAAAAGGATGATTAATTATAGCACAAGCTTTTTTTTTTACCTTGTGGTGTTTCTAATATCAAGCTTGTGTAATATAATATAATAATAATAATAATTATGATATGTATTATTGAAATATTTTAGATTACGATGGGACACAAATTAAATTAAAATAAGTTATGGCAAAAATAATTTATTAAGGAAAGAAAAGAAAAAGAAAAATATGTGCATATAACAAAAAATTTGGATTCAAGTCAATTTTGATTAGAAAAGATGATTACCGTCGGACTTTTTTTTCTACGGGAAATATTGGAGAGAACGAACTTTGTTTTGATCGATGCTGATGGGTAAACATACTTTGTTTGTTTTTTGTCAATTTTTTTTAATTGTAAAATTTATTTATAAATATTTTTTTAGGAAATAACATTAAATTTTTATTAATGATAAAGTTAAGTTAATTAATATAATTATAATAATTTAATTGTTAAATTGATTAAAGTTTTGGAAGTAAATTGATGTAGGATTATTTTTTTATATAATTAAATAAGAAGTTTCAATATTAAAATTATTTCAAAATATTTCAAAAGGTTACGAAAGAAATGAAAAAATTGAAAAATAATAATTGAATAAAGAAAATAGTAGGTAAAATGAGCATTTAAATTAAATAAAAATGAGTGAGGAAATTTTTTTTGACAAAATTTGGAATATCATTAAAATGAAATAAATATTTGATGATAAGTATAAAATTAAAATAAATACTTATAACATAGCAAATGTTATATAAAATATTACCGATGTTAATTTGACATTAATTGTTTAATGTCAATCATTAATTTTAAAACTTAGAAATAAAGAACAAATTATTGTGGTATTATCGGTAAACAAAATTAGGAAAAGAAGGAGGCAAGATAAAATCTTGTTTTGATAATGATATGAAGAATGTAATTAAATCCAAATTTAAAACTGAAATTATAAAGTGACATTTAAATTTGTCTTGTTATAAATCCATAAAAATTGTTAAGGTAATTTGTTTAATTTTGTTATATAATAATGAGTTGTATTAGAGTTTGTTGATACAAACATTTAAATTTATATATTATAAATTTATACTATCACTGTATTTTTAGTGTTTTGTATGGTTGATACATCTACAATAATTATTACTAAATTTTTCACTTAATATTATTATATACTTGATGAGCATAATTTTATTCACATCAGTAACTTTAATCATAAATTATTGAATTATAATAATAATAAAATAAATTCATTGTTTTAATTAAGATTCATATAATTGTGTTTTTGAAGTAAATGGTATGAAGAAACTCTCTACATTTGTGAATGACTCAAATATGCAAAAGTTCAAGTTGCTTCTTTAATAAAAAACAGAAGAAAATATTTGAAAGGATTTTATGCATATAGGAGAGATTTTCTCCACCTAAGTAGGAGTTGGATCTTCTCCAATATCTTCTCCATCATTTTCTCCACTATCTTTTCCACCAAAAGTGGTGCCTCCAGCATGGAATGTTGAGGAGGTTGTATGGAGCATGCATATTTAAGGAGAGCTAGGGAAACACACAAAAAACACTAATATCTCTGAATGTAAAGCTGCTTCCTTCCTTTGTTTATTTTTCTTCATTTTTATCTTTGTATTTTTGCCTCCGCATGGAAGGGTAAACCTTTTTGGTTGATTTCTTTGTAAATATGAGACGTGAGGCATAACCCTAAACATCATTTGGAGAATAGAAAGAGATAAAAAAAACCCTAGAGGAGGCAGTCACCCCTTAAGATTTCTTTTCTTGCTTTTCATGCTTGTAATGTCCAACATGAGTGGCTAATTCTCTCCTTTGAGATTAGGAGTAATCTATTCAAACTCTTATGTATTAATGTGATTTTTTTTATCAGTAAGAAACAATAAATAAATATGGATTACTTAAGGGGTGACCCAACCCTTGTATAGAAGAAAAAAGAAAAATAAGAAAGGACTTCATGTCCTAACCTGAACCAAGCCCCCAACAGAAACTACCAACTAGCCCTTATCCCAATCAAATCACAACCACAGTAATCCACCCATGGCAACAACCAAAGTCTACCCACACCAAAAGCATAAACAAACCACCAAACATAAATTCCCAGCAAATAGAGGAACTTATAAAACCTCTTTACAACACTAGTGCAAAATGATGAAAGGAATACTCCTTTCTAAGTGCGGTTTCGCGCTAAAACGCCTTTGTTAAAAACGCGGTGGCATTTTTGAAATTAGTTTGTTTTACAAATGCGGTTGTTAGTTAAAACTGCATTTGTAAATGAAAGGCATTTCATTTACAAATGCGGTCACGTGTATAACCGCATTTGTAAATGAAAGTTTTTCATTTACAAATGCGGTCACGTGTATAACCGCATTTGTAAATGAAAAACTTTCATTTACAAATGCGGTTTTAACTAATAACCGCATTTGTAAAATGTTTTTAACCTAAAATTTGAAGCGCGCCACTGCACTTTCACTCTTTCTGCTCTGCTCTTCCTTGTCGCTGTTGCTGCGCTGCGCTGTGTTCCTTGCTTCTGTGCATCTTCATTGTTATTGCTTCCATTGTGAGTTTCGTATCCCATTTCATTCTCTTCAGTTCGCTTTAGGAATGCTGTTCTTATATATGGTTTTTTCCTTGCGCAGTGCTTGAAGTTACTGTTGCATTGCTCCGCCGCTGTCGCGCCAGTCTTCGGCTTCCACCTCTGGTTTTCTATCAGTTGAATCATCATTTTCGCACACAAGGTTAGTTGATTTTTAGATTTTTTGAATTTTTGACTTTATTTATTATAATTTGTATATTATTTAATATAAATTTATATTATATAATTTTTAATTTTTAAAATTTATATTATTTAGTTAGTAGTTTTTATGTTAGTTTTGTTAATTTTTTTTTGCTGTACTTTGAATATTTTTTTTTATGTATTATAATTTGTATATTATTTAATATAAATTTGTATTAATTTATATAATTTGTATTATATAATTTCTATTTTCTAAAATTTAAATTATTTAGTAATTATTTGTTAGTTTATAGTAGAATTTATGTTATGTTAGTTGTTACATTAGAATAGAATATCGTGTTTGTATTTGGACCTCCAACAATAATACGTGCTGGTATTGAGTCCGGGGGTGTTCGACCCTCGTCAAATGCATGAGATAGAACACTTATTAGAAAATCCTAGGTATCTATATTGCAGAATATATAATGGATCGAAGTTGGATTCATTGTGCTTGTATAAGTGATGAGTACGAAAGAGGAGTAGAAGAATTTATACAATTTGCGCAGCGTAACGCGATTAATAGTGGTCGTGATGGAGGAAAGATTAGGTGTCCGTGCGTTAACTGTTTGAATGGAAGGATACTGGATGTGAATATCATGAGGGAACACCTGCTATGTGATGGGTTTCTTCGATCTTATACAACTTGGACATGGCATGGTGAATTATTAAATTTACCACGTGTTTCCGTAATTGAAGAATATGTGGGATCCACCACGGATGAAGTAGAACACGATGATGTAGTTGATGATCGATTGGAGGACATGATTCGTGATGTGGGAGCTGAGTCTTTTGCAAAAGCGCATGGATATGGAAGTATGTCAAGCGATGCAGAGACTCCATTGTATCCTGGATCAACTAATAACTTCACACGGTTGTCGGCGGTGTTAAGATTGATGAATTTGAAGGCACTAAATGGATGGACCGATAAAAGTTTCACGGAATTGCTCCAGCTGTTGAAGGATATGCTTCCAGAGGGAAATACTCTACCTAATCGTAATTACGAGGCCAAAAAGATTCTTTGTCCAATGGGTATGGAGTATAAAAAGATACATGCATGTCCTAATGATTGTATATTATACCGGAAAGATTTTGAATTGTTGAAAAGTTGTCCAAGGTGTGGGTTATCACGTTATAAATTGAAACAAACAGATGATGATACTATTGAAGAGATGGAAAAGCATGGACCCCCAATGAAGGTTATGTGGTATCTTCCCATCATTCCAAGGATGAAGCGTTTGTTTGCAAACCCAGATGATGCTAAGAATCTTAGATGGCATGCAGATGAGAGGAAATGTGATGGCATGTACCGACATCCAGCTGATTCTGTTCAGTGGAAGAAATTTGATGATGAGTTTCCAGAGTTTGGTAAAGAATCAAGAAATATCCGACTTGGTCTAGCTACAGATGGAATGAATCCGTTTGGTAATATGAGTACAAATCACAGTTCATGGCCTGTTTTACTAGTTATTTACAACTTACCTCCTGGATTGTGCATGAAGCGAAAGTACATGATGTTGTCTATGCTGATATCTGGTCCGAAACAGCCAGGGAATGACATAGATGTTTATCTAAGTCCCTTAATCGAAGATTTGAAGTTAATGTGGGATGAGGGTGTTCAAGTATTTGACGGATTTGCTAATGAAACTTTCAAGCTTCATGCCATGTTATTTTGCACCATCAATGACTTTCCGGCATATGGTAACTTATCAGGTTATAGTGTTAAGGGTCATAAAGCATGTCCAATATGTGAAGAAGACACTGCTTCTCAACAATTGAAACATGGAAGGAAGACAGTATATCTTCGCCATCGGAGGTTTCTTAGAAGTCATCATCCTTACCGGAGGTTGAAAAAAGCCTTTAATGGACACCAAGAGACTAGTGGTCCACCAACTCCACTAACTGCTGCCGAGGTTTACGAAAAGGTAAATAACATAGACCACACCTTCAGTAAGTCAAAAAAAAAGTCAGTTGTGACTAACATTTGGAAGAAAAAATCAATCTTCTTTGATCTTCCGTACTGGTCGAGGTTAGAAATCAGACATTGTATAGATGTAATGCATGTTGAGAAGAATGTGTGTGATAGCTTAATTGGTACACTTCTTAACATTAACGGGAAGACGAAGGATGGTCTAAATGCTCGTTTAGATTTGGTTGAGATGAACATACGAGGGGAGTTGGCACCGATAGAAATGGGTAAGCGTACATATTTGCCCCCAGCCTGTTATACCATGTCAAAAAATGAAAAAGTAAGTTTCTGTCAATGTCTAAAGGGTGTAAAAGTGCCACAAGGACATTCCTCAAATGTGAAGAGCCTAGTGTCAATGCAAGATTTGAAGCTAATTGGGTTGAAGTCTCATGATTGCCACATCTTGATGCAACAGCTTCTGCCTGTAGCTATTCGTGGGATCTTACCAAAAAATGTTAGACATACCATAACCCGTTTGTGCTCATTCTTCTCTTCCATCTGTTGTAAAGTCATTGATCCATTAAAACTAGATGAACTTCAAGATGAAATTATTGTTATCTTATGTGAATTGGAGATGTTTTTTCCTCCATCTTTTTTGACATCATGGTTCATCTACTTGTGCATCTGGTTAGAGAGGTTAGATTGTGTGGACCAGTGTACTTAAGATGGATGTATCCTGTTGAGCGGTATATGAAAATTTTGAAAGGTTATGTGAAAAATCATTATCGTCCAGAAGCTTCAATGATTGAAAGGTACATAGCTGAAGAAAATATTGAATTTTGTTCAGATTACATGTCAAAAGCAAATCCAATAGGTCTTCCAGCTAATTCATGGCACCATAGGCGTTCTACAAGTAAATGTTTACGCGGTGTGAATATTGTAAGCAAATCTCGGTCAGAAGTCTTGCAAGCACATTTGTATATATTGAATAATACAGATGAAGTTATACCTTACATAGAAGCTCATAAAGCCATTGTGAAGGCAAATAATCCAAGACAAGCAGACAAATGGGTCTTGATGGAACATAATAGAACATTTATGCCTTGGTTTAAAGAGGAGGTGTTAAAGGATTCAACGGCATCGGAGACCTTGACCTAGTTGGCTGCTGGATTGAAGTTTGATGTCATTTCTTGTAAAGCGTACGAAGTGAATAATTGTATATTTTACACTAAGTCTATGGATGAAAAGAGTACAGTTCAAAATTCTGGTGTTACTCTTGAAGCCGAGTCAATGCAGTTTTCCACCTCGAAAGATACAAATCCTGTAATTGGATCAATGGCATATTATGGATTTATAGAAGAGATATGGGAGCTTGACTATACTAAGTTTTCAGTTCCAGTTTTCAAGTGTATATGGGTTGACAATAAAAGTGGGGTTAAAATTGATGAATCAGGATACACACTAGTGGACTTTCGAAAGATAGGGTATCGAGATGAGCCATTTATAATGGTTCAACAAGCATCTCAAGTTTTCTACGTGAAAGATCCTACGTCAGAACATTGGTATGTTGTTTTACACGGGAAAAAACAAGGGGAGGCCATAGATGATATTGAAAATGGTGAACCCCATTCATTCACACCAATGATAACTAATAAAGATGACGATGTACTTGATCATGTACATGCAACCCGTAAAGACCACAGTAAAGGAATTTACATATGAACTTGTAACCCATTATGGTAATAAATTTAGAAATATTTTTTTATAATATGCATTTACTATATTATGTTTTTGTTTGATATGATTTTCTTTCCATGCAGATGAACTAATGTTTGTTAAATAATTTTTTTAACAGAGATATGGGTGACGATCAAACTCCAATTAGACCCCGATCCGGACGAGGCAACAGAGGACCTACTAGGATGAAGCGTCTGGCAAAGAAACGTGCCGCTGGTGAGAAGACAGCTGTTGACATTGACGTCAACACTGGAATGGCATCAAGTCCTAATGCAGATGAGTTTAATAGCTATCTTGGAGTTCTTTCTCGTGAGAGAGTCTCCGTTTTGATTAATTCATGGGACGAGGTGTCAGAGGTCGACCGAAACATGCTTGGGAGGATGTTCTGGTAAGCTTTACATAATTATTGTTATCATATAAAGCTATTTAATATTCATTGACTAACTTTACTTTGGTGATGTTATTTTCCAGGCAAATTTTGAAATTCCTAATGTGGAACCGCTTCGATCAAGGATTCTATCCAATATCGGACTAAAGTTTCGCGCCTTTAAGTCAAGACTCACGACGAGATACATTTTTGGTGAGCTTAAGGATGAAAGTCCTTGTGAAAGATACAATTTTATTGATGAAGAGACATGACTTGCTTTTAAAGAAAGCCGTCTAACTGAAGAATGGACTGTAAGTGAAGCTACTTAACTATTTTGACTTATATAACATTAATGAGTTAATATTATTGAATTCACTTTGTTTATTTCAATTATGACAGCATCGGCGGAAGAAAGCTCAAGAAATAGCTTTAAAGAATCTTACCCCGCACGTAATGTCTCGTGCGGGGTATCGAAAGCTTGAGCAAGCACTGATTGTTGAAAAGGAGCAATCCAGACAGGGGAGTGCATCTCAGGATGTGGAAACAGGGGTCACTTATCCTCCATCACCACCTACGCGCCATGACAAATGGAAGAGGGCCCGAATTAAGAAGTCGGGTGCACCAAGTTCAGAGCAATCAGGGCTTATCATTGAAAAAATTGTAAGTTATTTAAGCCTTTTTTCATCTATTATGATGCATTACTTATAATAAAACCTCATGATTTTTGTCTCTTGCAGGATGCCTTGGACTCCCAAGGTAATTTTCTTGCTAATGGTCGTCGCGACATCCTTGTTGAAGCAATTGGACAACCTGAGCACTTTGGTCGTGTTCGTGCAGCTGGACAAGGAGTTGGGATTAGACTTTATTTTGGAGCTGCACCACGACACTCGTCCTCCTCCTCCAAAGAGAGAAAAAAAGAAATGGAGCAAAGGCTACGTCAGGAACTAATGGATGAGATGAGAAGGGAGACGGAAAAGATGAGGCTAGAGTTGCGACAAGAGATATCGCAACAACTTTGTGCTGAGCAGCCGATTCAGACGCTTCTTAGTCCCGCTCCCAAGAGCACAAAGGGGAGTTGTGCAGCTCCTACAGCATCAGGGGATGATATCATTGGCCAGACGAGGCAATGTGAGCTACTGGTAGAAGGTGGCATCATTCCTCAGGTGGTGGCCATTGGAAAAGTCTATGAAGACGCCACCACCTTACATAACGTTCCTCTCTCCCCTGATGCAGCAAAGGTCACGGTTGAAAGAGTACGAGTACCTGATGCTCGTCTTCCACTACCTTCAGAAGAGGTAACAACTGTGGCCGAAGCATTTCAGTCCTTTGTAGCCTGGCCCAGACACCTGATTCGATATATGCCACAACCACTGGTAATAATTTCATTTCATGTGCTAATTTATATTTATATATTACATGTAATTTATAACAAATCTTTTTTCTTTTTGTAGAAACCTCGTCGGAAACCAAGTCCGAAAAAGAAACAAGAGGTTCCGCTTGACGATCCTATAGCTTCCTTAGCTATAGTTGCTAGACAACTTGGACGAGATCCTCTGGAAGTTCCATGGGATGATACCTTTTTTGAAACAAACCCTGAGCTACCATTGTACATATACATGTCAGATCTGCTAGAATTTGTAGCTGGGGATCAGGAGCTGAATATAAATATCATTCAATTTTTTATGATGTAAGTATCGTTACCTACATTTCATTTTCATTTATGTTAAATTAGCATTCATTATGATTTAACTAATTACTTGTAGGTTTTTGAATGGTGTCTCTATCACTGAGGGGAAGGAAAATGTGTATGGATTCTTAGATCCTGCATATACTAATCCCACTGGAGCAAAGACAAATGAGACCCAATCATACATCACTAACACCCTGGAAAAAGAGGGAAAAGAGGTTTATTTGTGCCCTTATATTAACGAGTAAGTTTAAATATATATATGTTAAAAGTTTATTATATTCATGTTTTATAAATTTACTCAACTATTTTCATGGATGATATAGGGGTCATTGGCAATTACTTGTCTTATCACTAAAGGATAGGACGGCTTTGTGGTTCTGTTCCCTACACAAGAAGATATCCACAAGTTTTAAGAATATCATTGATAAGTAAGTACACTATAAACTTAACTATGGTTGATACTATAAGTAATCCACTAACAAGGTTTTTTGTCTCAACCAGTTCATGGCGTGGATATAACATTCTAAAAGGGAGATCGAATTCAAATTTTCAAAATTTGAACTGGATAAGATTAAAGGTATGTAAGATTTTTCTTTTTTTTTTTCATTGTTTAATTATACTAACTTTTACAATTTATTGAATTATAGTGTAATAAACAACCAGGAAGCTATGAGTATGGCTATTACGTCATGCAATGGATGAGTACCATTGTAAGACTAGGTCTTACAAGTAATTGGCAAGAGGTAAGATTTCTTAAATTATTTTTATAACTTCAAACTAATTTATCTATCTTAAAACTAATTTATGTGTCAACCATTTTGAAATGCAGTTCTTCACGGATGAGGAACCCATGAGTTCGGAAGCCATGACATATGTGAGACAATCTTGGTCCACATATTTCCTAAACTTTTATAACTCTACGATTTGATCAATAGTGTAAGAATAGATAGAGATTATTACTATTTTTGTATACATTTTGATCAATTACTATAAATTGACTCTGTTTCTCTGAATCTGTTTATTTGTCTGCCTGGCTGGGATGGGTATAATGAAACTGCATAAGATAATTCGTATGGGAAAACAACTAACCAAATAATTCTAAAAAAAAAAAACCTAATTTACAAATGCGGTTGTTTACCTTAACCGCATTTGTAAATCAAGGGAATGATTTACAAATGCGGTTGCTTACTACAACCGCATCTGTAAATGTGATTTACAGAGGCGATTGTTTACTACAACCGCATTTGTAAATCATTCCCTTGATTTACAAATGCGGTTAAGGTAAACAACCGCATTTGTAAATCATTGCCTTGATTTACAAATGCGGTTAAGGTAAACAACCGCATTTGTAAATCATTGCCATTCATGAAACCTGGCACACCTCTGGAGCATTTACAGATGCGGTTACGGGAAACAACCGCATTTGTAAATAGTATTTACAGATGCGATTGTTTAACCGCATTTGTAAATCTCTTATTTACAAATGCGTGTTGATCAAATGCGGTTGTTTAGCCGCATTTGTAAAATGAAAATAACCGCATTTGTTTTACGTTTCTGCACCAGTGCAAAGATCACATTAGGTGTACAACCCACTAACTCAACAAAAAAGAAGAAAAGGTAACCCTTTTCACTTCACCTGTGCTCCTCCTTAGGATCTCTTTATCCTAAATTAAGATATAAAAGCTCCTGGAGGAAACCATGTATTCTCAAAGCTTGAATTATTCATGATTTTGATACTTAGATCTGACTGAAAAGTATTTCTAAGGATCTGACCTAAATCCTAAATGATAATACTTAACATATTTGAATGCTAGGAATACTTTGAAATTTTAATTGCTTTATAACATCGATTTGTAATGATAAAGAGCTTTATAAATATGCGAGGAATCAATATGAATGATTTTTATATGTGCATCAATATCAATAGGATTGAATATTATAATCTTTTGTAAAAATACATACGAGTGAGAAGAATGAACCCCAATCCCAATTTTCCTAATTGAATCACACAAATCTTTTACTTTGCTTTATTTACATTCTTGCAATTTGATCATGCACAACAAACTTTCCAACAAACTTTTACATATTATTTTCTATTTAGTAAATTTTATACTGGAGAATTGAAGTTTTCCTTGTGGATTCGATATCTGTTCTTAGGGACAAATTTATTATTACTCCTGATACGGTACACTTGCTGTAAAATAGTCTTTAGTAATTATTTTTCTCATAATTATTTTGTTTTTCTACTTTTTTTTCTTTGATGGATGGTTGTCTTAACCAAATAATTGCTTTTCTTATAAAGAAAATAGGATTATATACTCTTAAGAGATGGTTGAATTGGTAATTTTAAACTTTTTTTCATCAATAAATAGATCTTGAAAAAAGGTTTCCTGAAACAATTTATTAAGAAGATAAGTTCTTGAAAAACACAAATATATTCAAAAAAAATATGAAAGATAAGAGTAAAAAACATGCATAAAGAGTTTTTAAACTGATTTTAATCAAATCAATTCTAGATTCAATATAAATATACTTAACTTGAGAGATATTATTTTCACTATCTAACAAATATCATACTATAACTGTTCTTGCCGATTGACCTGGTCGCCGGTTGATTCCGATGACTGGTTTTGACCCCTTCTATCTCCACTAGAATTTGCTCTTCCTTTTGATTGCTTGGACGTGGCTCCATTAAGATAGAGGGTATCCTACCTATTAATTGCACTTCGAGGATCAAGTCAGTACAAGGCTTACAAGAAACAAGAAGTATCTAGTTTCAGTCTTAGAAACAACGTACCTAACTTGGGATCTCAAGTCCCTTTTATAGATAATCTCTTGTAACAACTTTCTGTCACGAGAATCTTATCTCGAGTGAGAGCATATTCAATGGGAGAAGATTCCGTTAGAATGCGCACAATCTTAGTGCCACAATTGCACAAAATCTTATCTCCTTGGAGTGCATAAAATCTTTACAGAATAACCACCAGGGTACCAACTCATGTACCAACATCAGGGATCCAATCTGTTTCACGTAGGCATATTCAACATGCCCTTACGTATCATGCATGCAACCTTACTTATCAAGCCCTAATGCTCTCTAGCTTAGGTTTATAGAGAACATTTTACTTGTACTGGACCCAGATGAACTAAACGCACCCCCAGGCCCATTAACACTCTTTGTTGATCGACCAGGCCTTGTATGCGAAGGATTAAATAAGTATATGAATAAAGTTAATGCACACATATTGGGAGCCCAATCATATGGTCCACCAACTCGACCCAACAACCGAGCTGACCTATTTTAAGGCAAATGCTGATGTCTGATCACTGGGCACTGAGCTCTACATGCTCTGGTTCAACATACAAGCCCCCAGGCTCGAGCTAAACTTGCTTCAGAGAAGAGGCTAACTACTCGCCCGCAACAACCTATGTGTTCTAGGAGTAGCAAGACGCGCATACTATCTTGAGGTGACGTCTCACCACACTCCATCTTGAGCGTACACGTGGCCATTATCAATGGCTGGAAAGCATTGCCGCTTGCGCTTCCCTAATACAATAGCACTTCGAAAACTTAAACATTTCTCACATTTTCATTACTCTTTCACAAAGCCTTCGCGCCTCTCTTCAAACACCTTGCTCCTTCTCCTTCAACCTAAGCAAACCTCCTCACCTCGACTCATCAATCGAATCAAGGTACTTCCTTTGACTCATGAATGCTCGATAATATCGTTTTAATGCTTTTATTATGCTCATATCAACTGTGCTGGGACTGTCTACATTTCGTGCGATTATGATTATTTTCTCTATTTTTGCTTCGTGGTTTTCTCTTTTTCGAATCTCATGTGCTTCCCTTATCTGAATATTTGCCTGTGTCTGCTTTTCTTGTTTTAGATTCTCTGTATGATGTATTACAAAAATCGATACCCTTGGGCTCCTAGTAATCTGCTAGAAGAAACCTCTGAATACACCACCCGTGAAAAAATAATGTTGTATAGGAAGAGTGAACACCCAAAAAAATGCATTTTTGGTAGAGAGGATGATAAGTATGTTAGGGTAGTGCCTTGTAAGGAAGGCGAGCCAGTTTGTTGTGATGAGTCGTCGAACCCAGATTGTCCTTTTTGCTTCTTCTATTCCATAGTTTTTAAAAAGGTTCTCCTCCGCCTACTCTTGTACCACTTTAAGAGAGCCCTTCTCACTGAGATTAATGTCACCCATGCCTAGCTACATCGAAATAGCTGGCGTTTGTTCGGTGTTCCTCCATTCTTTGCAATCACTTTGGCCATCTACCATCTGTGGAAGTCTTTCTCTATTTCTTTGAAGTCAAACACTTAGGTCACCAACTATGGGTGAGCTTCAACGAGGTTGGTGGGAGAGCTTTGTTGTCCCTCTTCCAACAATCTTACAAAGGCTTCAGAGACAAATTCTTCAAAATCCGCTGCAACAAGAGGGACCCAACTCTTCTAGATGGGTTCCTTTTGTACTAGATTGAGGAACACAGATTCCAAGGGCCCAGGAGCTTAGAAGGCATGCCTCAACGAGAACAAGAGGTGTGTCGCTTCCTCTCCAACCTCAAGGTGGTTTTTAACACCACCACCGTGATAAAGAAAGAGTTCTCCCCAGTGGGACTTAAAGCGTACATTGGTATCCTCCTTTTTCTTAATTTTTCTAACAATATCTTGCATGTGTGTTCACTGAATTCTCTTTGTTTCTCA
Organism: Phaseolus lunatus; assembly: GCA_013389735.1. Classification (NCBI taxonomy): domain Eukaryota; kingdom Viridiplantae; phylum Streptophyta; class Magnoliopsida; order Fabales; family Fabaceae; genus Phaseolus; species Phaseolus lunatus. Next base: position 18,880,457 of record CM023862.1, on the reverse strand, counting down.
TGCAGACAGTATGCTAGGTACATTGAAGAAGAAAGACTTGGCTGCCAGAGCCAAGTTACTAACAGTTGCTCCCTAAGCTCCTCCTGTCGAGGACTTAAAAACTGAAGGTAGTGGTTGAGGTAGCTTCCTCTAAGGATGAGGATACCTGCTCAGGACTTGTCTTTAAGAGGAGACGAAAGGATGTCCTTGAGCCTTCTGAGAACTCTGCCTCAGATGGCAGGGTTCCTTCACCTCAAGCCCCTATACCTAGCATTTCTCCTCCTCGCGATATTGTGGTGCAGGAGAGTAGGGGAGAGAACGTGCAAGAGGGAGAACTGTGGGATCCTTCCTTGGACGCCCCTTCCTTCCTTAAGAAGACCCTACTCCCCACCAAGGCAAAGAAAAACTAGAAAGCTTGGAGGAGGACCAACTGATGGATCAGAAAGTGAGGCAACTGGGGTAGGCCTTAGTTGCAAATTGCCTTGTTTTCTCCAAGCTAAGGAGGTGAAAGGATTCGGCTAAAGAAAAAGCCCACAAAGCTATTGAGCTAGCATAGCGAGTTAGTCGTCTATGTTGGAAGTTGAGGAGCTTCAGAAGATGCATCAAGAGACCAAAGTTCTGTTTTCTAAGAAGTCCGAGGAGGTCTTGAAATTATTTTCCAAAAATGTCGCTCTCCATATATAGGTGGAGAGGTTGAAGGAAGAGTTGGCAAAGAAGGGCAAGGAGTTGGTGCAGAAGGATGAGCTCATGGAAAAGACCAAGGAAGCCTTAACGAATGATGTTGCCAACTCCTATATGGTGGGCTTTAATGACGTTGTCGCCCAGGCCTCCTGTATCTACCCCAAATCAGATTTCTCCCAACTTGGCTTGGGCAAAATTGTGGTAGACGGGAGGCTAGTGGACGAGGAGTAGTGTCCTTAGGTTTCCTTGTAATTAGCAGCCTTTTGTAACTTTCAAAACAATTTCTAAACTTTGTATATATATGAATGCTTTCATTTATGCAACATGCCTTTCTTAGCCATACTTCAACTAGTATACTGACAATGCATACTTTTAATAAACACGACTACCATAACTTACCAACTAAGGGTCATGCATTTGATCACCTCATGCTTAAGTAACGCGACTATCACAACTTAATCAACTAATGATAAATTCCGCCACACTTAACATAACAGGGTAATTCATAATGCACTTCATCAATGATGCAACTAAAACATCTTAACAAAGTAATATACCAATTAAGCATGGTGAACCATGGTGCTCTTGGCAGAGCTATCTATGAGAAGACTTGTACCTCTTGGCCGCAGGGGTTGTCCCACTTCACTTTCAACTTGGTTGTGCAAGACTTATGCACTTTTCTTTCACATGTCCCTCCTCGAAGCTAGGGATGGCTTGTGTAGCTGACTTGGGTGTTAATTCTCCCCTCAAGTCTACTCTTAACACGTTCATGGTGCCTTGTTAACCTACTGGGTTGATCTCGAGTCCTTTGAATCGAGTAACTGAGCTTGGTTGGTTTCTCCCATGCCAAGGTGCGCTACTATGTATACCCTTAGCTGCATGCTCTTAATTACTTTTAATTTGCTCAGTACCTCCCAGACTCAGAGTCTTACTGAGAAGAGAGCATACTGCCTTATAACACATGCTTAGGGTGTCTGAACTTAGAATCTTACCAAGATAGTTCAACTTTCCCAGTTTAAACCAAATAATCTTAGTTATGACCAACTACAATCTGGGCACCCGAGCTCAGAGTCTTACTGAGCAAAGGTCATCCCATCGTCCTATACTCCCCGTCTTGAAATCTTACCAAGGGGAAGTCGTTTGTCCTAGCTTAAGCCAAACGATGGAAAACTATGATTTTGGGTACCTGAGCTCAGAGTCTTACTAAGCAAAGGTCATCTCGCCTAAATCGTTATGAATCTCCACACTCCTAATCTTGGAATCTCACCAATGAGAGGTCATCTTTCTTAGCTTAAGCTAAACGATGGCAAGCTATGATTCTGGGTACCCGAGCTCAGAGTCTTATTGAGCAAATGTCATCCCACCTAAATCGTTATGAATCTCAGGGTACCTGACCTTAGAATCTTACCAAGGTAGGTCAACTTCTCCAGCTTCAGCCAAACAATCTTTGTTATGGCTGGCTACGATTCTGGGCACCCGAGCTCAAAGTCTTACTGAGCAAAGGTTATCCCACCTGATTCGCTATGAATCTTAGGACTCCCAGTCTTAGAATCTTACCAAGGGGAGGTCAATCTCAAAGTCGTTCAGGGTGCCTAGACTCAGAATCTTACAGAGAAAAGGGTTTCCCATTTGAACCACATAATCGTAGAGTCACCTAGGCCTCGGAATGTTACTAGAGTAATAGGTGACCTTGTCATTAGTACACAAAATGCGTTTACTTGGATAACATATCGGTCAAGTTGCCTTCCTGGGTGTTAATAAAGTATAACGACAAACATCTTTCATGACTAATTTTTCATTGGGCGACCTTATTAAAAAACCCTGGTAAGGGAAAAAGAGTGTCTCCTTAATTATTCAAATTGTTCATCAATAACACAATACATTAATTGAAATAAAATTTGAGATTGACCCCATTCTACGTACGGGGTATAGCTCCTCCCTCCAGAGTCTCGAGCCTATAAGCTCCGTTTCCGAGTGCCTCTACCACGCGGAATGGACCAATCCACTTGGGAGGCGACTTATTCTCCAACTGATAGGGGGAGCCTTTCGCATTACTAGGTCAACAATCTAGAATTGTCGAGGTCTCAGCTTGAACTTTTGCTTCTGATCCACCCTCCTCTTCAAAGTTTCAGCTTTAATGCGCGCTTGCTCTCACACCTTGTTGAGTAGGTTTAAGTTCGTCTTCCTTCCTTTGTTAGACTCCTCTTCCACAAAGTTCTAAAATCGTGGCGAACTCTCCTAGATTTTTACAGGAATCATAGCATTAGATCCATACACCAAACTGAAAGACATTTCTTTTGTGGTTGATTGCAGAGTGGTGTGGTACGCCCCACAAGGTTCGAGGAACCTCATCTGCCCAAGTCCCCTTTGCTTTCTCCAATCTCCTCTTTAAGCCTCTGAGACAGACTCTATTGGCAGACTCGACCTGCCCATTTGTTTGAGTATGTTCTACCGAGGCAAACAACTATTTGATGCTGACTTACATAGCTTGCCTAGCTACTGACTTGCAAACTACGTGTCATTATCAGACACTAAACGTTTTAGGATCCCAAAATGACAAACAATATTTTTCCACACAAAGTGCTGAACTTTGTGGGCAATTATTTGCGCAATCGGCTCAACTTCTATCCACTTGGTGAAGTACTTAATGATCACCACCAAGTACTTCGTTTAACGAATTGATAGTGGTAATGAGTCCAAGATATTTATTCCCCATGTGTGGAAAGGCCAGGGGCTGTGAATTGATCGCAACTCCTCTAAGGGTGCATGATGCCAATCGGTGTGCTTTTCGCTTTGTTTGTATGGCTATGCATACTTTATGCAGTTTTCCCTCATGGTCGGCCAATAATACCCTGCTCGAACAACTTTCAATGAGAGAGTTCGTCCCCTGAAATGGCTCCCACAAATACCTTCATGGAGCTTTGCCATGATACGCGTTCACTGATCACCATTTATGCAGGTTAAGATAGAATGAGAGTAGCCATGCCTGAACAATTTTTCATCTACCAAGGTATATCTGCCTAAATTCTTCTTGATTACCTTGGCTTTCGCAAGCTCTATTGAGAGCATGCCATCAGCAAGGTAATGCCGATATGGTGTTATCCAGGTTTCGCCCACATCGACTAGGCAAACATCCAGCGAATCCTCCCCTGAAAAATCATATAGCCTACCTTGGGCACCTTCAGCGTTTCTTGAGTCAACGATCGATGTCCTTTTCCTCTGACCTCAAAGTCGCCCACATGCTGGACCTCTCTCGCACAACCTATGATGATCCTGGACGCCTTCAGAGTCTCGAGAATAATTGACTTCTAGTGACCTCCCTTGCCTGAACTAGTGAATTTGGCCAGCTGGTCAGTTAGAACATTTTGTTCCCTCTACATGCAACAATTCAAACATGGAAAAAGTTTCCTTTAAGAGCATGACATACTTTAGATATAAGGTCATTTGGGGATCTTGAGTCTGGTATCCACCCGTGACTTACCCAGTCACCAGTAGCGAATCACTCTTTACCAATAAACTTTGAGTGCCCATCTCCTTGGATAACAACATCCCTACCACCAAGCCTTTGTACTCAGCCTAGTTATTGTTGGCTTTGAAAGTGAATCTAAGGGCCTGCTCGATTAGCAATGCATTTGGTCCCTCCAATATAATGCCAGCTTCGCTACCTTGCTGGTTAGAGGACTCATCCACGGAGAGAACCCATTGGAAATCTCCATTATCTAGCTGCGTGGCTTCTGAGGAGAACTCTACCACAAGATCAACATAAACCTGACCCTTAATGGGTCCTATAGACTCATACCACACGTCTAAATCAAATAACTCAATCGCACATCACACCATCTGACTTGCCATGTCAGGCTTCTTGAGGACCTTATGAATGGGGAGGTCGGTCATGATGATCACTGTGAAGCTCTGGAAATAGTGGCGGAGCCTCCGAGCTGCAAATACTATCGCTAAGGTCGCTTTCTCAATGGCCTAATAGCATACCTCATGCCCTTACAACACTTTGCTAACAAAGTATATAAGCCTTTGAACGTGATCTTGTTCCTGCACTATGACTGAGTTGATCGCTCGATCAGTGACAAAGAAGTAGAGGCGAAGGGGAGTGCTTGACAACGATTTATAAAGGACTAGCGGACTGGTCAAGTACTCCTTCAGCTTGAGGAACACCTCTAAACACTCGCTAGTCCATACGAAATGGTTGTTCCTATTTAAACACTGAAAATAAGGATATCCCAGTCTCCCCCAGCAGATAAGAACTAGGATAAGGCGGTCATTCACCTTGTTAACTGTTGTACTTCCTTCACAGTGGCAGGGCTCCTCATCGCTTTGATCGTCACACACTTCTCGGGCTTTGCTTCTATCCCTCGTTTAGTGAAGAGAAACCCCAAGAATTTTACTGCTTTTACCCCAAATACACACTTTTCTGGGTTCAGCTTCAGATTATATTTAGCTATCGTGGTAAATAGCTCCTCCAAATCAACCACATGCTAGTCTCTCTCTTTCAAGGTGACGACCATGTCATCCACATATGCTTGCACGTTTCGCCTAATCATTAGGACGAGAATCCTATCCATTAGTCTTTGATAAGTTGCTCCAACAATTATACTGATCTAGTTATACCCCGAGAACGCATCTAAAAAGCTGAGAAGTTGGGAGCCTGATGCAATTGATGCTAGGCAGCGGATACGAATCCTTAGGATAAGCCTTGTTCAAATCCGTTAAACCAACACACATCCTTCATTTCCCATTGTTCTTCTTGACCAACCCCACATTTCCTAGAACTTGGGGTATTGGATTTCTCTTATGTGGCCAGCACTTAGAAGCTTTTGGGTTTCTTGCCTGATGATCAGGCGTCTCTCTTCATTGAACTTCTTTCTTCTTTGTATCACAGGCCTGACCATCGTGTCCATCATGAGTCAATGACACAGGAAGTTAGGATCGATGTCGGACATGTCCACAGTAGACCATGCATAGGCATTTAGGTGCCTTGCTATTACCCCGACGATCTGATCTTGCATCTCTTGGCCTAGTGACATGTCAAGCTTAAACTTTTTTCCTCTGATCTCTCTCTATTGAACCTCACTAGCAGGCTCAGGTTGCCTCTTGTCGGCAATTTCTACACGAGTGATTCCTTCACCCCCCCTATGACTGGGTGGTGACCATGCTTTTGTTTTTCAGGCTATTCTGTTAACACTTCCTCATCGCCTTCTGGTCAAATTTGATAACAATTACCTCTCCCTCGAAGGAGGGCAACTTTATCTTCATGTGCCTAGTTGAGGCCACCGCACCTAACTTGTTCAAGGTAGGTCTGCCTAAAAGGATGTTATAAGCTGAAGCAGCATTGACAACTAAATACCTGATATTGATGGTGCGAGATGAGGTTCCGTTTGAGAAAGTCGTCCTCAGCTCTACATGCTTCCTTACCTCCACCTAGTCCCCAGTGAAGTCAAACAAACAACTGTCATATGGTCTCAGCTCGTCTGGTGACAGCTGCAACTTGTTAAAATTCCCCTAGAACATCACAATGGTCAAGTTCCCCTGATCAATGAGGACTAGACGTACCATCCTTCCCATTGTAACCACCGAGATTACCACCAGATCATTATCGTGTGGGACTACATCTCTCAAGTCAGCCTTGGTAAAGCAGAGATCGGGCTCGGCCGATTGATTAGGCTCTCATGCCTCTACTGCTATCACCTCCCTTGTATACCTTTCACGCTAGGAGGCAGTGCATTCTCCTCCTCAAAATCCTCCAGAGACATTATTGATCTCACCTTGGACAGGCACTTCATGCCTCTAATCCTCCGTTGGCATCTCCTCCTTCGATCCTTCTTGACTTCCCTCCAGATATTCCTTCAGGAAGCCATCTTTCACCAGTCCTGCCAACCGATAACCAAGGGCTATACAATTCTCCACATCATGCCTAAAGGCATTGTGGAACTCACACCAGGTATCTTTACTTGGCCCCAAATTCCTATTACATTTCGGGAAGAACCTCAATTTTTCTGTCATACCTGGCATAGTGAGCAGTTCTTTGTAGGTCATTTTGAACTTGGGTCGATAAGGCAAGTTGTCTTTCGCCTTTGACCTAAATTGGCGCCTTCTCGGCATATAAGGTGATCTCTGAGTTGGTGACCTCTTCTCGATCGCTGCTTCATGTACTCTCCTTGGTTGGACACAACTGCTCTCACGGGGCTTGGCCTGCCCCGTGCTTGTGTTCTCACGCTTCATCGTTACAGCTTCTTCCGCAACAATGTGGGTAATAGCTCACTGTCGGATCTCTCTAAACATCCTCGCTCGATTCCTTATCAATGAATCGCTAAATGACCCTGACATGATCCCCTGCTCGAAGGCATGGACAATCAAAGCCTCAACCCGGGTATGGAGCTTCACCACAAACTCCCCAAACCTGTTTAGGAAATCTTTCAAAGATTCTCCCTACTTCAGCTTCACCCCAAAGAGGTCGGAAGAGACAGGAGGTGGAGCCCGGTTGACTATGAATTTTTCCCTGAACAATGCAGAGAACTGATTGAACGAGGTGATATGGTCATCTAGAAGGCTTATGAACCACTGCAGTGATGTGCCTATGAATGTACCCATGAACAACTTGCAATGTATGGCATCCGTTCCTCCTAAAATCATCATTTGAGCATGGAAGGTCGTGAGATGGGTCTCTGGGTCTTTTGTACCTGTAAAAGTAATCTTGGACGTCATGAAATTCATTGTCACAACGACATCCATGATTGCTTGTGAGAACGGCATGGGGCGAGACCTAGCTTGGATAGGTGGGCTCTGCTCTCGTATAGTGCACTCCCCCAAATACTGTACATGTCTATGTAATTCCTCATTGGTCTTGCATAACTCCTTGTTGCTTGCTCGCGACGCATCCAACTCGATCCTGAATTGGTCTTGCCTAAGGGCCTGCTTGGCTCGAACCTCAGCCAAGAGCCTCTCCTGGTCAGCCCTAGATGCTGCTACAGTCTCTTGGAGAGTGTTAACAGTCTCCATGAGTTGTTGTATGGTGAGGTTGTCACCTCTTTCCAATCCTGCAAGACCTTGCCTTGTATTCCTCATCCCGCCTAAAAGGTTGAAACAATTGTGGGTGGGACCTGGTTTTATCGAGTCCCACGGTAGGCGCCAAATGTTCTTGTTGGTTGACCTGGTCACTGGTTGATTCCGATGACTGGTTCTAACCCCACCTATCTCGATTGGAATCTGCACTTCCCTTTGGTTGCTTGAACGTGGCTTTGTTGAGACAGAGGGTGCCCTACCTGTTAATTGCACTCCAACGATCAAGTCAGTATAGGACTTACAAGAAACAAGAAGTATCTAGTTTCGGTCTTAGAAACAACATACCTTTCACCTGGGATCTTAAATCCCTTTTATAGACTACCTCTTGTAACAACTTTTTCTCACGAGAATCTTATCTCGAGTGAGAGCATATTCAATGGGAGAAGATTTCGTTACAATGTGAACAATCTTAGTGCTACAACTGCACAAAATCTTATTTCCTTTGAGTGATAAAATCTTAACATAATAACCACCAGGGTACCAACTCATGTACGTACCAGCATCAGGGGTCCAATCTGTTTCACGTAGGCATACTCAACATGCCCTTACGTAACATGCATGCAACCTTATTTATCAAGCCCTAACACTCTCGGGCTTAAGTTTACAGAGAACATTTTACTTGTACTAGATCCGAATACACTAAACGCACTCCCAGGCCCATTAACACTCTTCACTGACCACCAGGCCTTGTACGCGAAGGATTACATTAAGTATATGAATAAAGTTAATGCACACATAACTGGAGCCCAATCACATGGCCCACCAACTCGACCCAACAACTGAGCTTACCTGTTTTAAGGCAAATGTTGATGTCCGATCACCGAACACTGAGGTCTACGTGCTCTGGTCCAACACAATAACCACCCTAAAAATGCAAAGCATGTAATAAAACAAGATATACACCAAAAACCTCACTCTAAATAGATACTAACTAAAAAAACACTTAACAAGGTGTAATATAAGCACAAAGTATAATGAAAAAGATATTACATATCTATAATATGAGTATTGGAAGATTAAGATTATAGAGTAAGTTATAAAATTCATACCACTTAGCCTTTATGAAACAAGGAAGGTTTCAACTTCTTAAAGTGTTTCTTGGCAATATGAAATAAATATTACAATAAATAATTGACTACTATTAAAGAGAACTTTGAAAACTATTTATAAAAAGGATTTTAGAAAAAACTTAATCCATTATGTTTACATTTAATCGATTATATTGTTTTAGGTTATTTAACAACATTGAAACAATCTAACCAACTATTTCTCATCGATTAATTGTGCAAGCAAAAGAAGAAGACAAAATATAAATATGAAAAAAAAACTTTAACTTTTCTTTAGTAGTTGATTATTTAACAACTCAATGAATTGTCTTATGCAGAGAAATAATATAAACATGCAAATTAACATATTTAAAAGATTAATACTCATGACAATTGAGTATATGTGAGTTGAAAAAATTACCTAATCAATAATTGATGGCTTAATCAATTAAATGTGAGTTGTATCATCAATCACTTATTATAATATATTATATACTAATGATAATAAATTATCTTTAGTTTTAATAAATTAAATTGGTATCAAAATGAAAATGGTGGAAAACAAATTGTTGAGGGCATAATATAGATTGTCTTGCTTAGCGTCCAATGTAGACTAACGATAATACATATTATGTTGGAACACAATATTTAATGTGGTGCTCATGAACAATATCCAATTAGGTTTTGTGTTTAATTAGTTTTTCTAAAATAGTTTGCAAGGTCTCATATAGTTCTTTGGTTTATGAAACATGGAGGTAGGTAAATGAAAGCACAAGTTCATACAATGTGGTAACTAGGGTGAGAAAGAAAAATAAAAACTAAATAAAATAAAATATAATATTATTCGAAGTCATTTTTATTTCAAAAGTTGATATTATAAAGATTTTTTTTTTTTTTTACTTTGAGATGATGGCATTTTCATGCGTTCTTCTTGAATCAAAGTAGAAATAGATGAAGAGGAAGCAATGGGTGAGTGAAACAAGACCCTCCTAGGAGTTGTGTTGGTCTTGAAGGTGCATGGTGAGTATGGGTTGAGTGGTTCGGCCAGCTCAAGGGAGAAGGTGAAAGGATTGAAGTTTATAGCCTAGATTTCTAGGAGGAGTAAAGCTTGTGCACAAAAAATGGCAGCATAACATTACTCAAATAAACTTGTCAAATACAAAGAGATAGCCTTCCTATTTATAGGCTATTTGGGACTTGAGGTGCAAGCTACATTTTAATAAAAAGAAAACCAAAATTAATTCTAAAATCTAAGGTGCCATGACCGGCCATACCAACCCTAGCTTCTAGAATGTTTCCATCCAAAGTGCTTTCTACACTATCCTATCTACTAAGCACCCCCTCCCCCTTTTGGGCCTTTATGAAACATGTACAAGGATCTCTCTTTTCCATCCGTGGCTTCTTCTATGTGTGCTTGGATATGTTTAGCCATGGATCTTGTGAGAGGTCCTAGACGGTCTAGCTCCATGGATAGCCTCCCTCCTTCACGTCCTAGACGCTCACTTCTTGGAGCTAGACGCTCCTCTTGGTCTAGACGGTCTTCTTGGTTTGGGCTTTGGCTTCCTTGGCTAGATGTGCTTGGCCCTCCTCCATCATCCCCTCCCCCTTGGAAAGGATTTGTCCTCAAATCCAGTTCGTCATCGTCATTGGTACCTACAAATGGAGAAAGATCAATTACATTAAATGTGTCATGTACTCCATATTCAAGAGGTAGGTCCAATTTATACGCATTGTTGTTGACTCGCTTAAGGACTTGGAAGGGTCCATCACCTCGGGGACTTAGTTTGGACTTCCTTTGATTTGGAAATCTATCTTTTCGAAGATGAAGCCAAACTAAGTCTCCTTCCTCAAAAATTATTTCTCTCTTCCCTTTGTTGTTGTGTTTTGTGTACTTCTCATTTTGTTGTTGTATTTGAATTTTAATCTTCTCATGCATTTTCTTGACAAAATCAGCCTTGATTACTCCTTCCTTATGCACAAAATCTTGTGGATTAGGAAGGGAAATTAAATCCATGGGCGTGAGAGGATTAAAACCATATACTACCTCAAAAGGAGAAGCATTAGTAGTCTTGTGAACTACTCTATTGTAAGCAAATTCAATGTGGGGAAGGTACTCATCCCAAGATTTGTGGCTGCCCTTCATGATAGCCCTAAGCATAGTTCCAAGAGATCTATTGACTACTTCGGTTTGCCCATCCGTTTGAGGATGACAAGAAGTTGAAAATTGTAGTCTTGTTCCAAGTTTACCCCAAAGAGTTTTCCAAAAGTGACTTATAAACTTGGGATCTCTATCGGACACTATACTTCTAGGGAGACCATGGAGTCTCACCACTTCTCTAAAGAAGAGTTTAGAAATATTTTGAGCATCATCTACTTTGTGGCATGGAATAAAGTGAGACATTTTGCTAAAACGGTCCACTACCACAAAGATAGAGTCATGGCCTCTTGCAGTCCTAGGAAGTCCTAAAATGAAATCCATGCTAATGTCTTCCCAAGGAGCATTTGTAATTGGCAAAGGGGTGTAGAGTCCATGCGGCATTGTTCTAGACTTTGCTTTTAAACATGAGATACATCTAGAGCAATGGCGTTGGACATCTTTCCTCATGTGTGGCCAACAAAATTTTGCGTTCAAAAGATCTAGAGTCTTATCAACTCCAAAATGGCCCATGAGTCCCCCTTCATGTGATTCTTTGACAAGGAGTTTTCTATGTGTTCCTTGAGGAATGCAAAGTTTTCCTTCTTTAAAAAGATATCCCTCGGACACATAGTAACCTCCTTGCGCTCTATGTAGACATTGGGCATAGATGGATGAAAGTTCTTGATCTTCTTGGTAAAGCTCTCTTATGTGGTCAAATCCAAGAATTTGGGCACCCAATTTTGAAAAGAGTGTGTGGTGTCTTGAAAGAGCATCGGCCACTATATTGGTGCTTCCTTTCTTGTATTTGATTACATAAGGAAATTGTTCAAGAAATTCCATCCATTTTGCATGTCTCTTATTGAGCTTGTGTTGGCCCTTTAAATATTTTAAAGACTCGTGATCACTATGGATAACAAATTCTTTGGACACAAGATAGTGTTCCCAAGTCTTTAGGGCTCTCACAAGAGCATAGAGCTCTTTGTCATAAGTGGGGTAGTTGAGGGTGGCACCATGGAGTTTTTCACTAAAATAAGCAATGGGGTGTCCACCTTGCAACAATACCGCGCCTATGCCTACTCCCGATGCATCACACTCTATCTCAAAAGTTTTGGAAAAATTTGGGAGAGATAGGATGGGTGCATTGGTGAGTTGAGCTTTTAGCCTTTGAAAGGCTTGCTCATGCTTTTCATTCCAACAAAATGCAACATCTTTTTTAACAAGTTCATTCAAAGGAGAAGCTAGGCTAGAAAAATTAGGCACAAACCTTCTATAGAAGCTAGCTAACCCATGAAAACTTCTTACATCACTTACATTTTGTGGAGTTGGCCACTCTTGGATGGCTTTGATTTTCTCGGGATCTACATGCACCCCCTTTTTGTTTACTATAAAGCCTAAAAAGACTACACTATCTACACCAAAGGTACACTTATCCCTATTTGCAAAAAGACTATTTTTCCTAAGAACTAGAAAGACTTCCCTAAGGTGACTTAGATGGTCTTCTAGGGTTTTACTATATACTAAGATATCATCAAAGTAAACTACTACATATTTACCTATACAATCCCTCAAGGTGTGATTCATAAGCCTCATGAATGTGCTTGGAGCGTTAGTGAGTCCAAAGGGCATCACCAACCACTCATATAATCCAAATTTGGTCTTAAAAGCGGTTTTCCACTCATCACCCTCCTTGATTCGAATTTGGTGATATCCACTTTTAAGGTCAATTTTGGAGAATAGAGTTTACCCATGCAATTCATCAAGCATATCATCAAGCCTTGGGATTGGATGCCTATACTTGATGGTGATGTTGTTGATTGCTCTACAATCACAACACATGCGCCATTTTCCATCTTTTTTGGACACCAACAAGACAGGTACAGCACAAGGGCTTAGACTCTTTTGAACCCAACCCTTCTCCAACAAGTCTTGAACTTGTGATTCTATCTCCTTTGTTTCCTCGGGGTTGGTTCTATAAGCAGGCCTATTTGGTAGGCTTGCCCCCGGAATGAAGTCAATTTGATGTTCTATCCCCCTAAGAGGAGGAAGCCCATTGGGTCCTTCTTGTGAGAATAGATCGTCAAATTCACTCAAAAGGTTTTCTATTTGAGGAGGTAAAACCATGAGTTCATTACTTGTGGCAGTGCATGTAAGTGCTCCTTTACAAAAGATAAGGCTTGGTTGTTCAACAAGAAGCAAGTTTTCTAAAACATTTTCAAAAGGCTTTTCTTGTAGACCAACCTTGTGGGAAGGAACACTCTTCTCCCACGCCTTCCTATCCCTAAGGATTTTCTCTTTTTCTAGCACTCTTTTTTTTTTTTTTTCCTCATCCCTCTTTTGTTTCATTTGTATTTGGTCTTTCACCACTTGAGAATGTGGTAAAGGACTAAGTACAAACTTCTTATATTTATGGGTGAAGGAAATCTCGTTAGTGAGACCATCATGCAAGGTTTTCTTGTCAAATTGCCATGGCCTCCCTAATAAGATATGGCAAGCTTCCATAGGCACTACATCACATAAAACTTTATCTTTGTAGTTCCCTATGGAAAACTTGATTTCCACTTGCTTATCTACACGTAGTTCCCCATTTTCATTAAGCCATTGAAGTTTGTAAGGTTTTGGGTGAGGAACCACTTGTAGCTTAAGCTTTTCAACCATCCTAGCACTACAACAATTACAACTAGATCCACTATCCACAATGAGGGAACATATATTTTCTAAAACATTGCATCTTGTATGAAATATGTTCTCCCTTTGTGTTTCAATGGATGTGCTAGGGTGATTGTTGAGGGTTCTCCTAATCATAAGCAATTCTCCCTCTAATGGAGCTACCCTCTCATCCTCTCCCCCTTCCTCTTTCTCACTAAGCTCATCCTCGCCACTAGTGTATTCGTCTACACCTTTAAGAAACAAAGTCCTTTGGTTTGGACATTGTGCTTGCACATGCCCCCTACCATAGCACTTAAAACATTTAACATCTCTAGCTCGGATGGGTGGGGTTGAGGTTTCTTTGGTGAAGGGTTTGGTAGGTTCTTTTGGTTTTTCCTTAGATGTACTACCCTCCCTTTTAAACTCTCTCTTGGGATAAAAGTTAGAATAGGGGCTCACCTTTTGACTTGATGTTTTGCGCAAATTTTGTTGCTCAACTTTAATGCAAAGTTGAACCAAATCATTCAAGTCTTGATAAGGTAAGAGCTCTACTCTATCTCTTATCTCAAGTGATAGGCCACTAAGGAACCTAGATATGGTGGTTTCCTCTTCCTCTCTAATAGAGGCTCTCATCATATAGAGCTCCATCTTTTGCCTATACTCTTCTACACTCATATTCTTTTGTTGGAGTCTTTGGAGCTTGTCCATCAACTCCCTATGGTAGTAAGAAGGTATATGTCGACGTCTTAGGGCTCCCCTAAGGTCATTCCAATATTCTATGGGAGGTTCCCTATGAAGACGTCGGTCTCTTTCTAAAGAGGTCCACCAATACATGGCATTTCCTTGGAAACTAAGGGTGGCTAAGGGTACTTTTCGTTCCTCACTTACCCTATGGCAAGCAAAGAGTTGCTCTACCTTCATCTCCCAATCTAGATATATTTCTACATTTTCCTTTCCATGAAAATGAGGTAGGTCTACTCTAGTTTCCCTTGGCACCTCTTGTTCCCTTTGCCTAGTTCTTCTAGGGGGTGGTTGGTAGTAGTCATTAATTCTAAGGCTTCCCTCCCTTAGAGTTGCAATGCTTTGTGATGCATGAGTATTTGTTTTTTTGATTTTTGAGATTTTTGGGATTTCTCTTCTTGAGCTCTAGCCAACTCATTAATCTTGTTTTCATTCTCCACTTGCCTAAAAGAGATTAATTGTACTGCTTGGGATACCTCTTTCAAAAGGGTTTTCAAATATTTTACTTCACATTCTATAGACTTTGGAGAATTAGAAGAAGAAGACATGGCTATACCTTTGTGTATTTAGGCGTTTTTACTTTGAGAAAGATTAGGGAAGATAAAGAAGGTAGTTTTCCAGGTAAGGGAGGTGAGTCTCAAAGGACTACTTAAGTACCAAGCCTTTTCCTTGCCAAAAACTAGTCTCCAATGCCTTCACACAAAAATTTCTCTTAGTGAAACACTTAAAACACAAGAAGTTGAGAAATCAAAAAGCAATAAAACTATGTAAGCTAAAAAAAAAAAATGCAACAAACTAGTCGGTTTTAGCACAAAATTAAACTAAACTAATCATGCAAAACGTTTCTACCGAAACAATAGAAAACAAGTTCAAACAAGCAACAAATTACTAAGTAAAAAATTTACTATGCTATTCGGCCCTAGGTGAGGCTTCTTGGACACTTTGAGCCCTTGAAGACACACTCACCGTCTAAACGTAATTAAAGAGGTAATTAACAATAAACCAAGTTGCAAAGGAAAAGAAGACTCCCTTTGTTGATCCTCTTTTGGGTTAGTGCACTTCCTTGTTGTCTTGAATTTTTGATCTTCTAGGTGTTTGTATTGTTTGTTTCAAGCAACCTTGTTTCGGCTTTAGCTTTGTCTCCTCCTTAAAATGATGGCTTTAATTCTCCAATTTCCAGCTCCTATTCACAAGAGCTAAACCTAAACCAAGTCAAGTTCCATGCACATATGCACCAAGGAGAATTAAATTCCAGCACCCAAAAGAGAGGTCAAGAAACAAAAGCAAGAAACAAAATTAATTGAATAAAAACAGTACCACCAAAAGGATTTATAATATGACAACTTAGAAAGAGAGTCAAGAAATTAAAGCAAACAATTAAAGGTACTCAATAAAAGTTGGCACACAAAAGGAATACCTAAAGAAAAGCACTAGATTAGATGACCAATATAAAAAAAAAAAAAAACAGCACCACTGAAAATTGTTGTGGGCCAGAAAACGTGTTTGTTCCCCGATTTATGCTGAGCTGTAATTTTAAAATTTGTCTCTGAAATTTATATGCAAGAAAAATTCAGGATCTTATCTAAACAATGGCTTTGGAATCACCTAAAACGCATGCACCATTTTTTTTTAATAATTTTTGCAAATTTGGTGTGCAGTTAGGCCAGCTGGAGCGCTCAAGGTTTGCACTCTGATTTTGTAAGATTTATCATATCTTTTCTGTTGCCTTTTTTGATCTGATTCTTTTTTTGTCTTTTTTGTAACACTTCAAACTTGTATTTTCCAGAGAATCACAAATTTCCTATGAGTGGAAATAATTTTTGAAACAAAAAAAAAAAAAACAGCCAGACACAGAGAGAAACAGGGGAAATCTGGAAAACTGGAAAAAAAAAAAAAAAGCAAGATACCAAAATTTAACACAAAGGAAATGTAAGAAGGAAATTGTGTAAGAACTAAGACACAATTATGAACTCAAACTAAAATTAAAAAGGCAGCAAAGGATCAAAAATAACAGCAGATTAAGGCAACTTAAAGAGACCCAAAAACAAGAAACAATCAAGCCAAAAAAAATAGGACTACTAAGAATTGATGACAATTATGGATTCACATGACTTGACACAACATTTATAGATTCAGAAAATAAAGACTCAAAGCATAAAATGAAGCAATTATAAGAAAGCAATAAAGACTCAAATTCCTAAAAGAAAACAGCCACTCAATGTGTAAGGAATCCTATCACAATTGCACAAGAAAATGTTCAAGATCAATTGAACACATGTGCTTCGGTTGGATCTTCCATAAGCACACCAAGAACAATTTAAAATGTAAAAAACAGCAAGACAATTATGGAATTGAAATGACAAGATGAAAATAAAGAAGAACTGAAAATTTAAAAAGACAAGCTACTCATCTTGAAGAACCAAAAGCTCATGATACCAAATGATGGCATTTTCATGTGTTCTTCTTGAATCAAAGTAGAAATAGATGGAGCGGAAGCAATGGGTGAGTGAAACAAGACCCTCCTAGGAGTTGTGTTGGTCTTGAAGGTGCATGGTGAGTATGGGTTGAGTGGTTCGGCCAGCTCAAGGGAGAAGGTGAAAGGATTGAAGTTTATAGCCTAGATTTCTAGGAGGAGTAAAGCTTGTGCACAAAAAATGGCAGCATAACATTACTCAAATAAACTTGTCAAATACAAAGAGATAGCCTTCCTATTTATAGGCTATTTGGGACTTGAGGTGCAAGCTACATTTTAATAAAAAGAAAACCAAAATTAATTCTAAAATCTAAGGTGCCATGACCGGCCATACCAACCCTAGCTTCTAGAATGTTTCCATCCAAAGTGCTTTCTACACTATCCTATCTACTAAGCACCCCCTCCCCCTTTTGGGCCTTTATGAAACATGTACAAGGATCTCTCTTTTTCATCCGTGGCTTCTTCTATGTGTGCTTGGATATGTTTAGCCATGGATCTTGTGAGAGGTCCTAGACGGTCTAGCTCCATGGATAGCCTCCCTCCTTCACGTCCTAGACGCTCACTTCTTGGAGCTAGACGCTCCTCTTGGTCTAGACGGTCTTCTTGGTTTGGGCCTTGGCTTCCTTGGCTAGATGTGCTTGGCCCTCCTCCATCAGACACCTAACTTAATTCTAACACAAAAATATTTTTAAATTGACATTAGGACAACTCAAAGATATATATCATATATAATCACTAAGCTCTAGTAATTCTTCTAATAAATCTTGTAAATTTCGACGAGTTGTCAAAGTTAATCTTACTTTACATTGATCTTCTCATTATTTTTTTCATACTGAAAATTATTATTATTATTATTAACACTAATTATAAAAAAAAAAACTCATAATTCATACACAATGCATAAGCACTAATTATTTTTAAGCATCTATTAATATGTTACCATCTAGATTTTATTTATTTATTTCATGAAATGAAATTTAAATAGGTTGAGTTTTTCGCAAGTCAAATTTTGAGTTCCAAGTAGGCAGAAGAAATACATTTTCTTTTTTAGAAATTAACTTTTTATTATATTTATGAATATTAGTGAAAACACGATGCAACGTTATCGGTGTATTTATATTTTTTTAATTTATTATTTATATATAATTATATTTAATATTACAAATAAAAAATATTATTATTTATATACTTATATTTTCAGTATAAATTTATTGTTCATTTTAATAAATATGAATACACATTAAAAACCACAAAATTTTCTGACTGCACCTATTCATATGTTGTGATCCAAAGATAACCAACTTAATAGTTATATATAGTAATAAATTAATCATGATTAGATATATTAAAAATGTATATCTTAATTTATAATAATGATTGATTTGTTATGTCAAATAAAATTTATCATATAATAATTATAATTGTTTAGTGAAATTCAACTCTATAGTCTATTCATATATCAGTATTCATATATCAGTATGTATCTATTAGAATCATTTGATATATGGACTTATAAAATGGTAATTTATGTTTTTTTTAGTTGGAGAAGAGAAAAGACTCATTTATTATAATTTTTTAATAGAATAATTTATTTTTAATAAATAATTACTTTGAAAACTTAAAATTTTAAAAAATAATCATTAAATTAACAAATTTTAAGATCTATTTTGTTTTTATTTTCTTATATATTTTCCATCTCTCATATATTGTTAAACTATGATGTTTATACCACATCAATTTTATAAAAAATAAATATGAAATAAATTAATTAGGATTAGTTGTACATTTTTATCTAAATTATCCACATGTTACCATTTTTACCATTCAATTGTTTTTCACGCATCTTAATCATAATTTTCATTTTTCACACATTTGAAATAAAATGACAATGTTTTGTAACAAAAACACTTTGTTTTAAAAAATATTATTATTACATGATAATAATATGTGAGTCATGATTATCATATTTTTTCTTATAATGTACATTATTTGAATATTTTTTATTTAATTAATATAGGTAAACAAAATGTATTCTATTAAAATTAAATCCATCCATTAAATATACACATGAAAGATTATTTTAATTATGTAATCAAATTTCAAATAATTTATGTAGAAAAAAAAACCTACATGCAACCATAAAAGTTTAAATAATTATAAAACTATTAATTTAAATTTTATTCCTCCAAATTTGTTTTATGAAATATAAGAATTACAAAATAATATTTCTCTAAAAAATTAATTAAATAATTATATTTTATTTAAAATCACTTTTAAAACAGGAATTAACATATAGTATATTAATGTAGGGGTGGCAATGCGGGCTGACCCACCCCGCATAGGCTCGCTCCGCACTTGGCCCGCAAAAAGCGGGCTGGTTTGGCCCGCCCTACAGAGAATCCATTGGCTGATTTTTCTAGCCTGTCCCACATAAGGGTTGGCCCGCGGGTCTGCGGGCCAACCCGCATAAGAAATATTTTTAAAATAAAATAATTTTTTGAATAAAAATTTAAATTTTTTTTATTTAGATGGATTAGGTAAATGATTTCATAATATTATTTTTACGAGACATGCGTAGTAAGATGTTATTAAAATTTTTGGAATGTGAAATATGAGGATACATAAAGAAAATACGGGGATGCAGAAAAAAAAAATTTATACATTTTAAAGTTATGCAGGTTATGCGGGCCAACCCGCCTCGTCTTGCACTTGGCCCGCGCGGGCTGCGAGTTATGCGGGGCGGGCCTAAGCGAGCCAGTGGATTGAAATATGCAACCCGCCACGCGTTTTTTTCAGCGGGCCGCGGGCCGGCCCGCATGGCCCGCCCCACTTTGCCATCCCTATATTAATGTATATCTAACATTCTTTTTAAATAATATAAACTATTTTTTCGAAATAAAATTTAAAATGGCAAATGTTTAGTATATTATTAGACATGTCACTTTTATCTTAAATTTTTATTTTTCCAAGAAATAAATAAAGAATTTATTAAAACTAATTAAATATATATGTATCTATTATAACCTTAACGGATTTACATTTTATTTGTTTAATATATTCAATAAGATTTATAAGTAAACATAATTTATTGTTTTAAAATCAAATCCACCCATTAAATATACAAATAAGAAAGAATTTCTTTAATAATGTGATCAAATTTATTCTCCATACATACTTGGTTAAAAATGTTAATAAATATTAATTTGAAATTTTAATTTAAATATAATAAGAAATTTTATTTGAGCATTTTGATGTATTTTAAATGTTAAGAACCTCTAAAATTTATGTTTTATTTTAATTTTTAATATTATAAAATTATGATATTATGTTTATATTATTTTTTATGTGTTATTTAATTATTCTAATAATTTTTAACAATACTATTTCAATCATAACTGGAGTGAAACTTTAAAAACATAATTTGTTATTATTATCATTATTATTTATAATAAGAAAAGAATTAGAGATTAGATAGAAATAAAAATAGTTGAAAATGGTAACTAAGACTTTTTTTAATTTTTTCAAATCAACATTTAATACAGTTAATTTCTTTTAAAAAAATTAAATAAATAAGTGATCAATACTAATACTATGTTAGTTACCCTAAGTAAGAAAGTATAACATTATTTCAAAATAAATACTTTCCATAATTATAAAAGCTTTCAAAATTACTAAAGTATTTTTGAGTAATATAAATAAGGTTAAATGTTGTATTTATTTTTTAATATTTTATATTTTGATGTTTTGAGATGTAAGTACATTAAGTTTAAACACTAACAATTTGATATTTTTATTTATTTTTAATAACGGTTAGTGTTATCATTAATGTTATATCTGATCCAATTTATCATTGTATCATCTAGTAACCATCTCTTTCCTTTACATAAAAAAGTCAAAAGAAAAAAAATAAAGAAATAAAAACCTTTTGTTTTCATCTTTCTTTTTGTGCTTGTTCTTCTACCTTTTCTTTATCTCTCTAGATTAAAGACTTCTATACGCAATTCAACTAAGAGACCAAACTTCATGCGTTTGATGACGAAAATGATTTCCCTCTAGATTAATCCAATACAATTATGCATTTTATGTCAAACTATTAATAATAAAACAACAAATTAATTGAACATTGGTAAAAAAAGAAAAAGAAAGAAGGAACTGTTTTGCCATCATTCTGGACACTTTTGCTTACTCTTGAATTTTAGGTTTCACTTTTTGCTTACTCTAAAATTTTAGGTTTCCAAATACACACTTACTCATTGGGTGTTGCAATGGTAAAGTCACCTACTAATACAAAAGGCAAAAGTCTTATGGCAGAGGTCAAATGATACAAATTCATGCAGTGCAAGTATTTTTTGTGGGTTTGCAATGCAGTGAATTTTAAGTTCTCCAATTGTTGACATAGTCCTGAGTCGATTTTGAATCCTATATACAAAAATGAAATACATGTAAAGAAGATGGAACAATTAAAACAAAACTATAAAAAATAGAAAAAAAAAGGAGCATAAGAAAAGATAAGAGAAAAAAAAAAACGAGAATTGAAGCAAAGAGAAGGGAGTGAGGTTTAAGATAAGAGTAAAATGATAAAATACCTCTTATTTATATATTTCTAAAATAATAAAATAACATATTGGTATAAGGATAAAATAAAAAAGTAAATGTGTATACCAAAAAGAGGAGGAGTATATATATATATATATATATATATATATATATATATATATATATATATATATATATATATATATATATATATATATATAATAAATATTTTTAATTTTATTAAAGTTTTACTATTTTTAATTAAAAACTTAAAAATTTAATTTAGTTTTACGTAAATTTTTAAAATGATATTTTTTTTATAAATAGTGTATTTCTTTTTTATCAACATAAATGGTGTTTTTCTAACATATTCAAAGTTAAATAATCTAAATTAAAGGTTAATAGTGCATAAATTTATTTATAAAAGAAAATATAAAGTCACAAGAATCAATTGAAATTCAGGATCTAGTTTGAAACAACATATTGAATAAATAAATATATTACCTGTGGTGGGCCCATAATCCACAGGTCCCAGGATCGAAACCTGGCTCTGATAAAGAGTAGCTTCCGTTTTTCTCTTTTTTTTTATCTATCTCAGTTTTCATAACCAGACTTTTTTATTTTTTTTTACATAAGTAATTGATGTAATCAATGTTTTTCAACTAGACAATTGATTAAAATGATAAATAATTATCCAACCAACTTCAACCATGCTTCATGCTAACTTAATTTCTATTTCTAATATTATATAAGATTTTAGTAATAAAATAACACTAATTATTAAAAGAATATAAAAAATTTGTAAATTAATTTAAATGACTGAATTATAAGTGTATAAGATAACAATATAGTCGACAGTTGATATTTATATGAATACACATGTAAATATGTATTTTTATTTATCATAAATATATTTTATATTAAATAAAAAATAAATATAAAAATTATGTTTTCTTCATTGAATTCAAATGTCCCATGTTTTTAAGTATCCGACAGGTTGAATCAATCAATCCAATTAGAGTTTTTAATAAATTGATCAAGTTTACTTTGGCAATTGATTTTCAATTGTTGAAATTAAGGATTATAGAGTTTAGGGATGTAGAAATAGAAATGTGCAAAAATGGAATTAAAAATAGATTGAAAAACAAAAATGGAGATGAAAAAGTGAATTAATATATTCGAAAACCAAAGAATTACTCATATCACAATTATTTAAAGATTCATATTTAATTTGTAACAATTAATCAGTTAAATCAATTATACAAATCAAAATATAATTTAATCTAATCCACATTTAATTATTAAATCAAGATCTAGTTGATTATTAATTTGATTTTTAAAATAAAAAATGTAAATAGTAATCACCAAGTGCAACACTAAAATTAGAAAAGAGAAGAACAATTTCCAAGCCTTTAAACATCATTACAAAATCCAATTTAGTTTGTTTGATCTTAATTTTTGTGAATTAATTATCAAAAATTACTTTTCCATATTATAAAATACAAGATGAAATCAAGAGATGAAGAGAAAGAGTAAAAATGACATTCGAGAGAAAAAAAAATAAAATAAGACACTATATATAAAATGAACTTTAATTAGGTTCATAAGTCAAATAACAAAAGTTTAAGGAAAAACAAGTTTGAAAATGGATCCACATTATTCTTTTATAAAAATTAAGTAATTTTACCTCAACTTAAAAAATTATAGAAAATAGTGTAGAACTATCCAATTATATTTACGCTCATTTTGAAATTTAGAAATATAGAAGCGAATACAACTAGAACCAATAAAAAATAATATTAAAAAATGTTATAGCCAAACCAGTAAATAAGAGATAAGCTGAAAATAAAAAATTAAAATAAATAAAATAAAGCACACGTTAAATATGTTCAATTTATAATAAAGTTATAAATATGTGCTATGTATAATCAGTAACATGCTTATCATTTCGATAATGTTACTATTATACAAATTTTACATTATTATTTAATTGTAAAGAATTTTTATATAATTTTTAAATAAATATTTTCAAAGTTAATAAACACTAAAAAAATAATTAAATGAAAATTAATTTTAAAATGAAAAATAGGTGGTTATTATATTCACTAAATTAGATATTATTTTAAATACTAAAAAAATTTTGATATCTAAAATACTTTCTATTATTAATAAAATCTATAAACTAGTTTCTAAACTGGTATCTAATTAGATATTAATATTTTAGTTCTAACAAAAAGCGATTAGAACTAAAACTTTGATAACTAATTAAATACAAATTTAGAAACTAGTTTATAAATTTTATTAATAATAGAAACTATTTTGAATACTTTCTGGCCAGACCTCAGACCTCGGCTCCAGTCGACATCGGCATCGGTAGACATTGGCTTCACTAGATATCGACAAGGTGATCTGGTCGGTGTGATGGACCACATAAGCGGGGTCCTAGAGAACATATGTATTAACCCTATGCAACTAAAGACCTGTTTCGGGGAGAGTCCATGCATGTGGTGTGCATAGTACATTCGGGTCTAGCACAAGTAAAATATTCCCTGGAGGCGCCAAAAGCCCAAGAGTGCTAGGGTTTCCACGGAAGGCTGCATGCATGGCACATGGAAAATTAGGACACCCATAGAACAAATGGATTCCGTAGCGAGTGGTGCACGAGTTATTACCCTAGCGGCCATACTGTTAAGACTACGCATTCCATAAGAGGAAAGTCTTGTGCAGCGACTGTGCTAAGTTTGTGCAACACGCACAGGATGCCTTGATAGGTAAACCTAATTCCACTTAAGGAAAGATTCTCATGGGATAGAGGAGTTGATCTAGATACAACCTATAAAAAGGGTGGTAAGAACCCTAGAAAGGTAAACCGTTCTAAGCTTGAATTATCTTACTTACTCATTGTTTCTTGGCCCAGTACTGATTTGATTGTCGCAGTGCAGTCAATAGGTAGGCCACCTCTATTTCAACAGAGCCACTTTCCAGAGTTTGAAAGAATCATAGAATCTGTCAAAGTGGGAGGAGCCACCACCTGTCCTGAAGTCAACGGTGGCTAGATCGACCGACAAGAACAAATACTAATAATTTTTTTAATCTTTAAAATAATATATAATTCAATCAATATAATGATTAATTATTTTGTTACTTAAACTATATTTTCATTTAATAAATTGTGCTGTACTGAAAATTTTAAATAATATCTTTATAGGATGATAATATAAAAATAATCACATTTCTTATCTTGCTTTTTATAAGATACATAACCACATATCTGCTGTATTCCAATTTAAATGAAAGTTATTGTCATGCTTTGATTACTTGTCCTGTTATTTCTTATTCTAAGGCCCAATCTCTTAATGTCACTCTCTGCCTTTGGTTGTGATGCATATCAAATTAATTATTATGAGTCTTAGTTCTCTGAAATATTCAACTTTTAATGGCTGATTTGATGGTTTTATATAAGATAATACAAAAAGCCAAGAAGCAAAATGAACACAAAACTATACTCAACTATTAGAAAATGAATTATGAGAGTATATACATATATATATATATACATATATATATATACATATATATATATACATACATATATATATACATATATATATATACATATATATACATATATATATATATATATATATATATATAGGTAGGGTAGGTTTCTGATAAAGAATAATTATTAAAAAACTGATAAATGTTTCATGATAATTATTAAGTAAATTAAAGATATGGTCATGCCTTGACTACTTCTCCCATTATTTTAAGAAGATATAGCTTCTCTGCAAATCTAACTAATGCCAAGGATTTAATGATCACCCTTTACCTTTTGTCTAACTTTCTCTTTTACTACTAATATTCTTTAAATAATTTCATCATTATATATATATTTCTCACATTAACCAATGGACCTTTAATTCTATTATTATTATTAAATCATATTCGGGTCCAAAGCCCAAACTCTAAGTCATGTGAGTCACTTTATAGAAATTAATTTACATAATTTCTTACATTCTCCCACTTGACTCATATTTCATGATTTAATAATTACATAAATGCGCATTTAAAAGTCCTTACATAAATTGGTTCTATCATTAATCAAAATCAAGGATACAAAAATAATAAGAGTCATGGCGGTTACATGTCATTACAATCGACACATTTCCTTCCATGTACTACTATATCATCCTTTCTCCTTAATATGACTTTATAATGAGAAATCCATAATAGGTTCAAACATAATGTCATTTTCATCAATAACAACATAATTTGTTTTCCACAACATAATAACATAATTTTTGCATGCATAAACATAAAGTAGAAAACATAAATTTCAGAAACTTTTATTTATCATTGAGCTCAGAGTGTCAAATAAGCATTAATTACAATCATTAATCATTCACTAGTAGACATAATGCCCATATTTTCAACATGACCAGTAAACATCTTGGGCGGTAACCCTTTTGTTAAAGGGTCAGCAATCATAAGATCAGTGCTAATATGTTCTATTGACACTCTAAGTTTCTGAACTTCTTCTTTAACGGCAAAGTATTTCAATTCCATATGTTTAGCACATTTGGAATACTTGTCGTTTTTAGAAAAGAAGACAGCTGCGGAGTTATCACAATAAATTCTCAGCGGCTTGGCAATACTGTCAACAATTCCAAGTCCTGAAATAAAACTCCGCAACCAATTAGCCTGAATTGTGGCCTCAAAGCATGCCACAAATTCAGCCTCCATGGTGGATGCAGCAATGACTAACTGCTTCGCACTTTTCCATGAAATCGCTCCTCCGGCTAAAAGATACACATAACCAAATGTAGACTTCCGTGTATCCACACAGCCAGCAAAATCTGAATCTGTATATCCAATCACCTCAAGATGATCAGATCTTTTATAAGTAAGCATGTGATTCTTCGTTCCTTGTAAATATCTCAAAACTTTCTTTGCAGCTTTCCAATGATCCAATCCTGGATTACTCTGGTATCTACCAAGCATACCAACTGCAAAGCTAATATCTGGTCTTATACATGTTTGAGCATACATTAAACTCCCAACAACAGATGCATAAGGAATGTTCTCCATCTGTTTCCGTTCCAAATCATTCTTTGGACATTGCATGAGACTAAATTTGTCTCCTTTCTGTATTGGAACGGGAGATGCTGAACATTTATCCATTTTGAATCTCTCTAAAACTTTATTAATATATGCTTTCTGAGACAAACCTAACAGTCCTTGTGATCTATCACGGAATATTTCAATTCCTATCACATAGTATGCCTCACCCATATCTTTCATGTTAAAGTTATTAGAGAGAAACTTCTTAGTCTCACTTAATAGACCAAGATCATTAGTTGCAAGCAAGATATCATCAACATACAGAATCAGGAATATAAACTTGCTCCCACTGACCTTCAGATATATACACCGATCAACAGTGTTTTCCTTAAATCCAAAGGACACAATAGTATCATTGAACTTAAGATACCATTGTCTAGAGGCCTGTTTAAGTCCGTATATTGACTTCTTAAGTTTACACACCATGTGTTCCTTTCCTTCTTCAATGAACCCCACTGGTTGGTCCATATAAACATCCTCTTCTAAATTCCCATTCAAAAAGGCAGTTTTGACATCCATCTGATGTAACTCAAGATCATAATGAGCTACTAATGCCATGATAATTCTAAAGGAATCTTTCTTAGAAACAGGTGAAAAAGTTTCCTTATAATCAATGCCATCCTTTTGAGTAAAACCTTTGACAACAAGTCGGACCTTGTAACGTTCGATATTGCCATGAGAGTCACGTTTAGTCTTAAAGACCCATTTACACCCGACTCTCTTGCATCCTTCTGGCAATTCTATAAGGTCCCATACATCATTATGTGCCATTGATTTAAGCTCATCTTTCATAGCATCTAACCACTTATCAGAATTATCATCATTGATGGCGTCTGAAAAAGAAACTGGATCATTATCAATACTTAAGTCATTTTCTGACTCTTGTAGATAAACCACATAATCATTCGAAATAGCAGATCTTCTTTCTCTTTGAGATCTTCTTAATACTATTTCTTGTGGTTGTTCTACTACAGGTTCATTGTTAACTTCATGATCATTAATTTGTTGTTCTTCTTCATTGTTGAGTTGTTCAACTACATTAGGAACAACAATACTTGAAGTGGAGGTACTAGTTAAAGGAACTTGTACTCTAACTTCCTTAATCTCCACATTTTGTGAAGTATCACTCCCACTGGTTTCACCATTTTCAATGAACCGTGCATTTCTAGATTCAACAATTCTAGTGATATGGGTAGGACAGTAAAACATATACCCTTTTGACTTTGCTGGATAACCAATGAAATATCCACTGATTGTTCTTGCATCCAATTTCTTTTCTTGCGGATTATATATTCTAACTTCTGTCTGACATCCTCAAACATGCAGGTGTCTCAAACTGGGTGTCCTTCCTGTCCACAATTCAAAAGGTGTCTTTTGAACTGTCTTACTAGGAACCGTGTTCAACAAATACATGACAGTTTTTAAAGCATACATCCACAATGATACGGATACAGATGAATTACTTAACATGCTCCTAACCATATCCATTAAGGTTCGATTACGCCTTTCTGAAACACCATTTTGTTGTGGTGTACCTGGCATTGTGTATTGAGCACAAATACCACGTCTCTCAAGGAACTTAGCAAACGGACCAGGGTGTTGACCACTTTCATCATACTTTCCATAATATTCACCTCCTCTATCTGACCTGACAATTTTCACCTTTTTGTCTAATTGCCTTTCCACTTCATTTACATAAACTTCCAAGGCATTCACTGCTTGAGATTTTTCATGCAGTAAATAGACATAACCATAACGTGAAAAATCATCAATAAAGGTGATAAAATACCTTTCTTTATTGAAAGAATTTACATCAAAAGGTCCACATATATCAGTGTGTATAATTTCAAGAAGCTGAGTACTTCTTGTGGCTCCCTTCTTTGTGTGTTTTATTTGTTTGCCTTTAATACAATTCACACATACATTCAGATCAGTAAAATCTAAACTTGGAAGTATTTCATTCTTTACTAATCTTTCCATCCTTTCTTTGGAAATATGTCCCAAACGTTTGTGCCACAAGAAAGCAGAACATTCATTCACCAAACTACGTTTAGTGCCAACATTATGATGCGAGGTCATAAGAGTTTCAGCATATAGATTATCAAGATTCAATCTATATAATCCATCATAAAGAGTACTAGAACCAATCAAAGTGGTACGCTGATATAAACTGAAGCAACCATTCCCAAATTTAAAAGAGTATCCGGCAACATCAAGTTTAGACAGTGAAACTAAATTCCTAGATATACTAGGTACATAAAAAGTATCCATTAAGTCTAAATAAAATCCAGTGTCGAGGATTAATCGATAAGTCCCGACTGCTTCCACTGGAACCTTCTCTCTATTTCACATGAAGATAAACTTTTCATTTGCCTTTATGGTTCGGGTTGAAAGGAATCCTGGCATCATGTTAGAAACATGAGTTGTGCATCCAGAATCAATCCACCAAGAATTATGTGGAACTTCAGTTAAGTTTGATTCAAAACATACATAATAAAAATTCATGGTGGATGATGTATTCATTAACGTCTCAGCAAGAGACTTATCATCTTTTTGGGAGCGCTCTTCCACAAATTTCATAAATTCTTTTACATTTTCGGTTTTGGGAAGAGCATACTTAATATTGTTTGCCATGCTCATTCGCATAAACATCAGGCTAAGTCTATTTGACTTTTCCCAAGCCATATAATGAGCCTTCTCCTTATTGCTACTATCATCAGTAATAGCAGCAGGTTTCTCGATTCGGATGGCCAAATCAAGATCCAATACACCTAAGTGAAATTGGACTTTTTCACTCCAGTCAGAAAAATTTAGGCCATTAAAGACTGGAACAGACGTAGCTTGCGAATGTAAGGCTACAGGAACGGATACTTCAATCACACATGCTTACCATTAATACTTCGAGTTATAAACTAAACATACAATACAGATTTAGAAAACATTCTGTGTACCAATGTTCTCCTTTGGGAGATCCATTACTACACAAACATAATGATGCTAATAGTATTAACTTTATTTGGCAAGATATATGCATTAACTAGAAACACTCGTTATCTTTGGATATACAAGTAAAACTAATAACGCATACTCACTACCAACAATCATATTCATTAATTATAAGGACAACTAATCAACCTTTGGGTGATCCAAAATGCCCTATAATAATGAATTTCCATTTACCCATATATATATATATATATATATATATAATTTAGCATCCATTCTATAGGTAATTGAAATAAAATTTATCAGTAATCTGGAATTAAATAAAACTTAAAGATTTGATCACTTTGGTGATTAAAAAATCTATCATACAAATAATTCCAGAAATTATATCATTAATTGAAATATAAGTTGGAATTAAATAAAACATAAAGATTTGATCACTTTGGTGATTACAAATCTATCATACAAATAATTCCATAAATAATATCATTAATTGAAATAAAATTTCATCCGTAATTTGGAATTAAATAAAACATAAAGATTCGATCACTTTGGTGATTACAAATCTATCATACAAATAATTCCAGAAATTATATCATTAATTGAAATAAAATTCATCCATAAGTTGGAATTAAATAAAACATAAAGATTTGATCACTTTGGTGATTACAAATCTATCATACAAATAATTCCATAAATAATATCATTAATTGAAATAAAATTTCATCCGTAATTTGGAATTAAATAAAACATAAAGATTCGATCACTTTGGTGATTATAAATCTATCATACAAATAATTCCAAAATTTCAATTTAAAATTTAATACATAAAGCGGAAAAATTAATTTTCCATTCCTCACTTTCAATCAATCAATTAAACTTTAATATAATGCAAATTAAATTACATTAAAACATAATAAAATTTTAAAAACTTTAATTAAACTTTAATTTAATGCAAATTAAATTACATTAAAACATAATAAAATTTCATTAAAAACCTTAATTAAACTTTAATATAATTCAAATTGAATTAATTATACTAATAACATAAGGTAAAATTAATTAATTCATACATGCATTCCATTAATTTATATTATAATATAATTCTATCATCAGGAATTGAATAATCACATCATCATCTTCCTCATGCCTTTCTTTCCGAATGGCTCCCCACCACGGTCTCCCTGCATGTGGCGCGGGTCACCTGCTCATCCGTGCCCCGCCGCGTCACTGCACCGTCAATCACGAACCACCGCGAACAAGGGGTGTTGGATCCCGTTCAAGAGATGACCACCGCGCCACCCAAAAAAGGTCACCGCGCGACGCCATTGTTCCCCTCCTCCAACCCCGACGCCACCGCGCCGCCTAAGGGCGCAATAACCACCACTCCAACCACGAACCGCTGCGCCCTAGGGTTCGATCTTGATCCTTGATGTCGAACCAGGTCGCGGCCAACCACACCATCGCTGCAGGCATTACCAGCGACGGAGATAAACAAGCGGCGGCGGGGAAAACGCAGCGGTGGCTTGCATTTTCGATAATGGGTTCGTGCGTGCATAGGATGCTAACGCTGTTAATAGCGTTAGGTGCAGGATAATTAGGGTTA
Source organism: Phaseolus lunatus (assembly GCA_013389735.1). NCBI lineage: Eukaryota > Viridiplantae > Streptophyta > Magnoliopsida > Fabales > Fabaceae > Phaseolus > Phaseolus lunatus. The sequence goes on along the minus strand of CM023862.1, from coordinate 18,849,471 downwards.
TGTAATTTAAGGAATGGAAACCTTTATCTATGAACCTAATTTTAAAATTAGGGTTCTTAAATTGGGAATATTAAATTGGAAATAAAATTAGGGTTCTTTGATTTTGGAAAACATTAAAGGAGAATCACAAAATATGAGCAACGAGGCTCTGATACCACATATAAAAATAAACATGAATGAACGCATACAATAATGTCCACATATAGATCTTATCACATCATGATTCTCACACGTATTCATACAATCAATTAGGAATAGGTACTTACCTTGATCCATGAGTGATCCCACGTGAGCAGTTCCTTTACGTCCTTAATCCCAATCTATCTCTTAGCAATCCCATTATTGTCACACTCTTTCTTGATGGTTAATAGTGAGACTACGTTTATTTGCAGAGATAGAACCCTATTGCCTTTAGTTCCCAATCTCCATCAGATGTAGGTTTTCATTAGGTATATCATCATATATATATTTCTCACATTAACCAATGGACCTTTAATTCTATTATTATTATTAAATCATATTCGGGCCCAAAGCCCAAACTCTAAGTCATGTGAGTCACTTTATAGAAATTAATTTACATAATTTCTTACAGTCTCAACAACACCATTTCTGGATTCACTCTCAAACGGAAAATGCTAAGCTTGGATTTGTCAGTGTGTGAAGTGCATACAAGAGCATACTCTTCAGGAAATGCAGCACTTGACCATTTGTGAAGCCCCATGCTCAATCCATTACCCATGTTATCTTTAAATTATGCATATGTATCTAATATTTGTGTATTAATAGGAGGTTTTCATAAAAGAATGATGGGAATAGTGGGTTCCTATTCCTCCATCAAGTTCATTTACACAGCATTTAATAGAGAGGAAGAAAAATTCCATTTTGAAGTCCTGATTAATTGAGTTATTAATCTTGGATTAGGTAATTGTCATAATGAAGTGAAATGAGGATTTTTCTACGGATAGCTATCACCTGCATGTGATGTTGTTGTTGTTGTGTGTATATAATATAATATAATACAATATAATATAACAAATATAATATAATACAGTATAATAAATATAATATAAGATAATATATATTGCCATGGTTGTTGGAGTATGTGATTATCATAATGAAGAGGTTTGAGGAAGAATTTTCTGGAGGTTTGAGGAAGAATTTTCTGGTCTACCTGCATAACAATAAATTCATGCAAATTGTGTTTGACTTATTACAGAATTATTATTATTATTTTTTTACATAAATACGCCTTATACTATTGGTAGATGTGAAGAGCAAAATATATACTCAGTGTGATTAGGAGCCCCCTCTATGTTAAATATCCTCTATTTATTTATTTTTTTCCATTTTTCATCCTCACCTCTGCTATTGTATCTACTTTAATTAATACTCTAGATATTTTGCAAAAGGTTGCAACTACTTTTGTTGACAAAAGGATGATTAATTGTAGCACAAGCTTTTTTTTAACCTTGTGGTGTTTCTAATATCAAGCTTGTGTAATATATAATAATAATAATAATAATAATAATAATAATAATAATAATAATAATAATAATATTTATGATATGTATTATTGAAATATTTTAGATTACGATGGGACACAAGTTAAATTAAAATAAGTTATGGAAAAAATAATTTATTAAGGAAAGAAAAGAAAAAGAAAAATATGTGCATATAACAAAATTTGGATTCAAGTCAATTTTGATTAGAAAGATGATTACCGTCGGACTTTTTTTTTCTACGGGAAATATTGGAGAGAACGAACTTTGTTTTGATCGATGCTGATGGGTAAACATACTTTCTTTGTTTTTTGTCAATTTTTTTTAACTGTAAAATTTATTTATAAATATTTTTTTAGGAAATAACATTAAATTTTTATTAATGATAAAGTTAAGTAATATAATTATAATAATTTAATTGTTAAATTGATTAAAGTGTTGAAAGTTTTCTTTTTTTTATTGACAATAAATCATTAAAATAAATCGACTCACTTAAGGGGTGATCCAACCAACATACAAAGAATAAAAGATAAAAGTTCCTTTCCATCTTTGTATCTAAAACCCACATATTAATCCTCTACTTCCTTTTCCCGTACTAATAAATGAAAAAAGAAAAAACAATGCACCAGCATTAAATCAAATACATACATACCAGCGGTTCAAGACACCATTCAGAGAACGAGAAACTCACTGATGGTATCTTTGAATTGATCTAGGACCAAACCTTGATATGTGCTAGAGAAAATACTTTAGTATGATAAAGCACTCCTCCTTTAAATAAACAATTATTCTTGTGTCTCCAAATCTCATTGACCATAGCTATCCAAATTTTACCCCTAATAAGATTAACTGAATTGGGTGCATCCAAAAGCTTGAAATGTTCAAAATGTGACCCGGGAACGATAAGATCAACCGAATTTATTCATAACCAGTCAAAACATAGATTCCAAATTCGCCAAACAACCTTGCAACCGAAGAATAGATGATTTGTTGACTCCTCTAGTAACCTGCATAAGCTGCAAAGATTACTCTCAATTTGTATCCCTCGTCTCTCCAGATTTACCTTGGTGGCTACCCTATTTTTAATCACCCTCCAAGTTGTGACATGAGCTGAAGGTAGCGCTTTAATCCTCCAGAAAGATTTGTAAAATCTCGAATCTTCCTCTCCTCCTTCTCCCTTTAATAATCTGTAAGCAGACTTGATTGAAAACACTGTTGTCTCGCTATCCTTCCAGACTCATTTATCCCCTATCTCCGACTCGATCCTCATATTAGAAATCGTCTCTAAGTGTTGGCTTACTTGATCCTCCTCCCAAGCGAACAAACTCCTTCTCCACCTTAAGTTCCACTCCCAGACCCCGTTAACCCTTGATCCACATTCACATATGTTTGCTTCCTTAAGAACAGATAAAGAGAATAACCTTGAGAATCTAATTTTCAAATCTCCAGATGTTATCCAATTATCTGACCAAAACATCAATTTAGAGTGTTGAAAGTATATTGATGTAGGATTATTTTTTGATATAATTAAATAAGAAGTTTCAATATTAAAATTATTTAAAAATATTTCCAAAGGTTAAGAAAGAAATGAAAAAATTGAAAAATAATAATTGAATAAAGAAAATAGTAGGTAAAATGAGCATTTAAATTAAATAAAAATGAGTGAGGAATTTTTTTTGACAAAATTTGGAATATCATTAAAATGAAATAAATATGTGATGATAAGTATAAAATTAAAATAAATATTGCAAATGTTATATAAAATATTATTCATATTTTAGAGATGTTAATTTGACATTAATTGTTTAATGCCAACAATTAATTTTAAAACTTAGAAATAAGGAACAAATTATTGTGGTAATATCGACAAATAAATCTAGGAAAAGAAGGAGGCAAGGTAAAATCTTGTTTTGATAATGATATGAAGAATGTAATTAAAGCCAAATTTAAAACTGAAATTATAAAGTGACATTTAAATTTGTCTTGTTATAAATCCATAAAAATTGTTAAGGTAATTTGTTTAATTTTATTATATAATAATGAATTTGTTGATACAAACATTTAAATTTGTCTCTTATAAATTTACTATCATCGTGTTTAGTGTTTTGTATGGACATATTTTGAAACATCTACAACAATTATTTTATTAAATTTTGCACTTAATATTATTGTATACTTGATGAGCATAATTTTATTCACATTAATAACTTTAATCATAGATTATTGAATTATAATAATAATAATAAAATAAATTCATTGTTTTAATTAAGATTCATATAATTGAGTTTATTTGGGTTTTAACTATTACTTTTGTTAATTTTGTGTTTTTAAAGTAAATGGTCTGAAGGAAGTGTCTACCTTTATGAGTGAGTCAAATATGCAAAAGTTCAAGTTGCTTCTTTAATCAAAATAGAAGAAAATATTTGAAAGGATTTATTTTCTCCACCTAAGTAGGAGTTGGGTCTTCTCCAATATTTTCTCCACTATCTTCTCCACCAAAATTTGTGCCTCCAGCATGGAATGTTAAGGAGGTTGTATGGAGCATGCATATTTAAGGAGAGTCAGGGAAACACACACAAAACACTAATATCTCTGAGTGTAAAGTTGTTTCCTTTGTTTATTTTTCTTCATTTTTATCTTTATATTTTTGCCTCCGCATGGATGACTAAACATTTTTTGTTGATTCCTTTGTAAATATGAGACGTGAGACATAATCCTGAACATCATTTGGAGAATAGAAAGAGATAAAAAACCCTATAGGAGACATTCTTCAAGGAGAAACATCTGGATCTTTTTTTCTTGCTTTCCATGCTTGTAATGCCCAACATGAGTGGTTAATTCCTCGCTTTGGGATTAGGAATAATCTATTCAAACTCTATGTATTAATGTGATATTTTTTATCAGCAAGAAACAATAAATAAATATGGATCACTTAAGGGGTGACCCAACCCTTGTACAGAAGAAAAAAAAAAGAAAGGACTTCATGGAAACAACCAAAGTGTACCCACACCAAAAACATAAACAAACCACCAAACATAAATTGCCAGCAAATAGAGGAACTTATAAAACCTCTTTACAAAGATCACATCATTTTACAACCCACTAACTCAACAAAAAAGAACAAAAGGTAACCCTTTTCACTTCACCTGTGCTCCTCCTTTGGATCTTTTTATCCTAAATTAAGATATAAAAGCTCCTGGAGGAAACCATGTATTCTCAAAGCTTGAATCATTCATGATTTTGATACTTAGATCTGACAGAAAAGTATTTCTAAGGATTTGACCTAAATGATAATACTTAACATATTCGAATGCTAGGAATACTTTGAAATTTTAATTGCTTTATAACATTGATTCGTAACGATAAAGAGCTTTATAAATATACGAGGAATCAATATGAATGATTTTTTTATGTGCATCAATATCAATAAGACTGAATATTATAATCATTTGTAAAAATACATACGAGTGAGAAGGATGAACCCCAATCCCAATTTTCCCAATTGAATCACACAAATCTTTTACTTTGCTTTATTTACATTCTTGCAAGTTGATCATGCACAACAAACTTTCCAACAAACATTTACATATTGTTTTCTATTTAGTAAATTTTATATTGAAAAATTGAACTTTTCCTTGTGGATTCGATATCCGTCCTTAGGGACAAATTTATTACTCCTGACACGGTACACTTGTTATAAAATAGTCATCAGTAACCAGTGTTATCTCTTTTATGTATTCATGATCATGCTCGACATTATTTATAATTATGATTATTATTGCTATACTAATATTTTAAATCATTATTAGAAAATCATTAAATAGAAACAAATTTTAGTAATAAAAAATAATTATCTACTTATTGACAAATTAGATACTAAAAAAATTATTTGTATGTAGATTATTTTCTATTATTGCTACCAAGATTTTAACTATACATTATTTATATTCTAAAGTTGGTAGCTAAAATCTTAATAGCTAATTAGATATCAATTTAGAAACTAATTATCAATAATAGAAATTATTTTTGATACCAATAATTTTTTGAATCTCTAAAATAGTATCTAATTAATTCAGTATAATAACTAATTACTTTTGTCTGTAAAATATATTTCTTTTTTAAATAATTTTTTTTGTTAATGAATTAAAGTTACATCTTTTTTATTTTTTTTTCAGAAACTATTTTTTATTGGTAAAATAAATAAATAAATATAGTAACCGTGTTTCAACCCTTATTCATCAATTAGAAACTATAAAATAGTCTGAGCCTAAACAGTATTTGACTATATCAAATAGTGTAAGATGAAACATGTACTATGTAAGGCACCCATGCACACAGATTCTGATAAATCTATTGCTTCAACTTGGGGACCTTTGCACCTCCATAGGAGAGGGTGATGACCTAAAATCCGACTTCATATCATTAGGACAATTTTCGTAGTGAGAGGCATTACCATGACCATTAAAAGTTGCACCTTTGTTAACAATACTCACCTTTGTGGCACGTTCCTCAGAACCTCCTGCAAAGTGAACATTGTTTTCTCTTCCTTGGATCTCAGTTTCCACAAACTTTTTCTGAGCTTCTTTGGGTTTTCCGTTCATCTTGTGCAGAGTAACTGCAGGCGTAGATTTAAGTTATTTTCACCAAATTCGAGCACTTGAAAGGGGTTCTAAGCTTTGCCTTAAGAAAATAGGTGTTGTCTATTCTTCCATAAAGTTAACTTGCATGGAATGTTATATATATATTAACACAACATCTTTTGCTGAAGAATTTTCTACTCTTCCTCACCACCTATCAAGGACCATATTTTAATTATGCATTCAATTTTTTACATTTTACGACTGCTTGGTGTGCCAAACCACTTTGTTTTTCAACGTTTAAATATCTCACTAAAGCTTAGGGCTCATGGACTTAGCTTCAATTTTATTCTTCAATAACAAGGGTGGTTGTTAATTTTCTAAAATACTTATGGTAGCTATTTATTATTAGTTGAATTTATTTCATGCCTGCGATCAAATCTACCTATACATAGTTGAGTTGAAAAAAAATTTAGCCATGCATAAGAAATTCAACATATAATAATAGAATGAGATTGCCTTCAAAACTTCTATAACTTATTTTAATATTGAAAAAATAATAATATAATACGAAAAAAATAATTATTCACTATGAATTAAATTAAATATTATTTTATAAATTTTAAAAAAATTGATATTTAAAGTATTTTTTATTATTAATAAAAAATTATAAAATGATTTTTGAATTAGTATATAGTATTAACTATTAAGGTTTTAATTACTAACACTTTAAATTATAAATTAATTTTTAATTAAACTATTGATTAATTTATAATCTAAAGTAATTAATAGCTAAAATCTTGATAGTTAAAGTTAGGTATCAATTTAGAAACTATTTTAAATACCAATAGTTTTTTAGTTTATAAAATAATATCTGATTTAGTCATGACTAAATATATTTTTATATCTAAATTATTTATTATTTAATAACTGTTTTTAGTCATTGGAGCATAATTTATTATTGAATCTTAATTTATTTATTTTTAATGAATGGACGATGACAATTTAAAGCACTGGGTTTTTATGGGAAGGGAAGAGAAGGCTAATGTTAGAATTACACCTAATAGAGTTGACATGTCGATGATTTATTAAGAAAAAGAGAGTGTATGAAAAAGAGGTCAGAAGTTGAAATCTTGTTTTCTTTTTCTTATTACTTAATTTATCATTTGTAAGAATCCTTTTATATATATATATATATATATATATATATATATATATATCTTCTTAATTTACTTCTGCTGAAACTTTTCATCTGCAACATCTCATGCATCAATGTAATACATGATCATGAGAGTTCATAAACATATATTAAACAATAAAAACAAGATAATTAAGATAAAGTTTGTTTAAAAAAAACCTTTAATATAAGTATTTCTATTAAATACTTACAAATACATATCTCAAATTTAATCTTATTCATTAAATCGTTTAAAAAAATAAAGTGTTTTTCATGAATATATATAATATAACTCATGTTAGAACACTGCTCATATATTAGAATCTACTTCCATAAAACACATGCGTTGAATTTAACTCAAAGATCTACACATGTCATAATACCTTAACTCTGTTAACAAAAGCACAAAACATATTGTCAGTTCTTTTATTTGAAGTAAAGAAAGAAACAGATTTTTTCAAACTTTGTTTTAGTTCTCACTCACCACTAAATCCATTATGTTTAGAAGTGTCACTTGAGTCTATCTATGTTTACTTTGACTGTCTAAAAGAAGAAACATTCAAACTCGTCTGTCTAAGTAGTGACCTCCATACAAAGTTCACACTTTGATGAGAGTCGCAAAAAAGAGTTGTCAACTCTTAACACCATCCTTTTTGGTTGAACTCAAACCCATGATGTTATGCTTGGATTTGTTTCTTGATCTCATTTGTGAAATTTAACATATGTTATGTTATGGTGCTACTTCGTGCATATTCTTTTTAGGCAAAAGAATTAGATTAATACGAAACACAAAGAGGTGCTTCAACCTGATGTGAGTTGATTTTAGGTTCATTATATTTGTGACACTTTCTTAGAATTAGGATCAAGATTCTTAGCAATTTAGAGTGAGTCACCTAAGAAAAATTCCCACTGGACATTAACTTAACAAGTGTTAAGTAGATGTGAAGGTTCATTTCCAAAGGTCCAAGGTTAAAACACAATTAATGGTGATGAATGAATGAAGAACAAGGTGCTGAACTCAAAAAAAGAATAGGTACAGAATTTAAACACAAAAAATAGAATGGAAACACAAATTGAAACAAAAGAACCGATTGAAATTCAAGAACAAGACATAGAATCAAAACTACCGATTGAAATGACTATGGAAGATGAAAAAAGATGAAACTTATGTGATTGTAGCCATGGGTTGGGAATGAACACGCCACTTGGAGGTGATGATCCAAGATAAGTGCAGATTTGCCGCCACTTGAGAGCTCCCAAAGCTTCACAAGATGAGACAAGGAAGAGGAGAACAAGTCTCACAAAATTCACTCACAATTTGAGTATAGTAACTTTTCTTCTAATTTCAATGTTGAATTTACAAGACCAAGCACCTCTATTTATAGGTTTAGAGGGCTGAAATGAAAGTGAAACAAATTCAAAATTTCCTCCTAATTCTAATTCAAATTTGGAGCCAATCTTGAGTCACATGGGAGGTGTGACCTCTTTTCTACTTTGGCACCTCCTAAAAACTACACCTACACCTACTCTTTATGTCACATGGAAGGTGTGACCTATCTTTATACATTGGCACCCCTTATTTTAATATCTACACCTTCCTTTAAAGTTCTACTAAAAACTATACACAAGTAATTACAAAAAGAGACATCCATTGATGCTCTTCTCCCAAAGCTTTAGCCTTGCTCCTAGTCATCCTTTGAGGCATGAAGGATGTTGAGCTATTTGGTTGGGCTTCGGCCCCAACTTGGGCTTGGGCTTCATGGGCTTGGGCCTCAGTCGCCTCCTTTACTTGGTCTTCATCATGCTCCCCAAGTTGGAGAGAATTCGTCCACGAATTTGGAAGACCTGCAGAAAAGGGAGTTAGATCACTGATATTAAAAGAATTACTTCCAAGAAATGTATCAGGCATATCTAACTCATAGGCATTATCATTAATCCTCTTGATGACCTGAAAAGGACCATCACCACGAGGCATAAGTTTTGACTTCCTTTGAGTAGGAAATCTATCCTTCCTCAAGTGTAGCCAAACCTAATCGCCAGGTTCAAAGATTAATGCCTTACGCCTTTTGTTGGAATTCTCAGCATATTTGCCAACTTTCTTCTCAATTTGTAACTTGATGTGATTATGCAAGTCTTTAATAAAAGAAGATTTTTCAAAACCATCTTTGCATAAAATCTCATCAAGTATAGGAATTGGAAGAAGATCTAGAGGTGTTAAAAGGTTGAACCCATAAACAACCTCAAAAGGAGAATGGGCAGTTGTAGAATTTACTACTCTATTATAAGCAAACTCAATATGAGGTAGTAAATTCTCCCAAACCCTTGGGTTCCCAGAAATAAAGCATCTTAACATTTGACCCAAAGTTCTATTGACCACCTCAGTTTGACCATCAGTTTGGGGGTGGCAAGTAGTAGAAAACAAAATTTTTGTGCCAAGTTTGCCCCACAAGGTCCTCCAGAAGTGGCTTAAAAACTTTGAATCCCTGTCGGATACAATACTTCTAGGAAGCCCATGCAAATGAACAACTTCCTTAAAGAAGAGATTTGCAATATAACAAGCGTCATCTACTTTGTGGCAAGGAATAAAATGAGCCATCTTAGAGAAGTGATCCACTACCACAAAGATAGAATCCTTTCCTGTCGATGTCTTGGGAAGACCTAAGATAAAATCCATTGAAATATCTACCCAAGGCATTGATGGGATAGGAAGAGGGGTATATAAACCATGGGGATGGACTTTAGATTTAGCCTTCCTACATGCTATACATTTATCACAGAAACTATGTACGGATTTTCGCATGTGAGGCCAAAAGAAATGTTCATGCAATGTTTCTAAAGTCTTAGCAACCGCAAAATGTCCCATAAGCCCACCCTCATGAGCCTCTCTTACAAGAGATTGTCTTATAGAACCATGAGAAACACAAAGTCTTTTTCCTTTGAAAAGAAAACCATTATGTAAGAAAAAATCTTTGTGTCCTCCTTTTAAACACTCTTGATAGATAAGTGAGAAATCTAAGTCATCATGATATAGTTCCTTTATGTGATCAAAACCTAAATATTGAACATCTAAAACATTTAACAAGGTATGTCTTCTTGAAAGAGCATCAGCAACCACATTAATTTTACCTTGTTTATGTTTGATCACATAAGGAAACTGTTCAATAAACTCCACCCACTTTGCATGTCTCTTATTAAGCTTGCTTTGCCCTTTCATACATTTTAGGGACTCATGATCACTATGGATCACAAATTCCTTTGGAAAAAGATAATGTTGCCAATTTTGCAAAGCTCGAACAAGAGCATAAAGTTCTTTATCATAAGTGGTGTAATTGATATGACTCACTTTGAGTTTCTCACTAAAATAAGCTATGGGGTGGCCCTCTTGAAGGAGAACAGCCCCAATGCCTATATTAGAGGCATCACATTCTATCTCAAATGTTTTAGTAAAGTTAGGAAGGGCTAAGATGGGGGCCTTAGTCTATTTTTCTTTCAAAGTTTGAAAAGCATTTTCTTGCTCTTGTCCCCATTTAAAAACCACATCCTTCTTTACTATAGCATTGAGAGGTGCGGCAATAGTACTAAAGTCTTTCACAAACCGCCTATAAAAGCTAGCAAGTCCATGAAAACTTCGTACTTCACTAACATTGGAGGGTGTTGGCCAATGTTGAATTGCTGCAACCTTTGTTTGATCAACATGCACCCCTTTATAACTTAAAACAAACCCTAGGAATTCTATATGATCAAGTGCAAACATACATTTAGCAAGATTAGCATACAAATGTTCCTTCCTAAGGGTTTCTAAAACTTCCCTAACATGCTTCTCATGATCTTTCAAAGACAAACTATATATAAGAATATCATCAACGTAAACCACAACAAACTTGCCAATGAATGGTCTTAAGACATGATGCATGAGTCGCATGAAGGTACTAGGAGCATTAGTCAAGCCAAAAGGCATGACCAACCACTCATATAAACCAAATTTGGTCTTAAAAGCTGTTTTCCATTCATCCCCTGGTTTAATCCGGATTTGGTTATAACCACTCTTAAGATCAATCTTGGAAAATATTTTAGATCCATGTAATTCATCCAACAAGTCATCTAACCTAGGAATGGGATGCCTATATTTGATTGTAATGTTATTTATAGCGCGACAATCCGTACACATCCTCCATGACCCATCCTTTTTAGGAACAAGGATGACAGGCATAGCACATGGGCTCATGCTATCTTGTACCCATCCCTTAGCAATTAATCCCTCAACTTGTTGTTGAATTTATTTGGTCTCTATGGGATTGGTCCTATATGCTGGGCGATTTGGTAAAGAAGCCCCGGGAATGAAGTCTATTTGGTGTTCAATCCCTCTTAAAGGTGGTAAGCCATTAGGAGGATCTTGAAACACATATTCAAATTCCTTCACCAAATTGTCCAAACATGTGGGACTATCCTTAGCCGACTCACGATCAATAATACTAGGAATAGCTAAAAAAATAGGCTTTTGAGCAACTATTACCTTTTGAACTTCTTGAGTAGTCATGAGAAGGCTTTTCTTAGAACTTTTTTTATCATTTTCATGCTCTCTCTTTTGCTTCATTTTAATTTGGTCCTCATGGACTTCCTTTGGAGAGAGAGACTTAAGTATGACCTTGTGCCCATGGATGTTAAAAGAAATTTTGTTTGTAAAGCCATCATGAAAAACTTTTCTATCATATTGCCATGGCCTACCCAAAAGAACATGCGTTGCTTCCATTGGGACAACATCACACAAGACCTCATCTTTGTATTTACCAATGGAAAAAGCAATGAGGACTTGTTTGTTAACTATGATTTCTCCAACCTCACTTAACCATTGTAGTTTGTAGGGCTTTGTATGAGAGATAGTAGACAATCCAAGCTTATCTACTACTCTTGTACTAGCCACATTAGCACAACTTCCCCCATCCACTATTAAAGAACACAACTTATCATTAATGAGACATCTTGTATGGAAAATATTTTCTCTTTGGCTTTCATCAAAGGGTTTTAAAACTTGGCCAAGCATTCGTCTCACTACTAATAAGTCGCCTTCAAGTGGACTTTCACTCTCATGCTCACTTGGGGACCTAGGAGTAATTGAAGGTCTAGAGGAATCCGAACTATGCTCACTCACAACCACCCCATCACGTGTCATCATATTCCTTTTGGAAGGACAATTAGCCGCTATATGACCATAGCCTAAACATTTAAAGCACTTTTTACTTGAAAATTTAGTTGGTGATTTAGGAGTAGAAGTTGAAGGCTTAGTATCTCTAGTTTTGAAAGTAGAATCTTTTGAAAGAAATTTTGAAAAAGATTTTCCTTTGTTTTTCCAAGATGAATTGTAAAAGCCATCATTATGAGTATGTTTAAAAGAATTTTTCCTTGCAAGTTGAGATTCTACCTTGATGGCAAGGTGAACCAAATTTTCTAAAGAAGAATACTTATTAAGTTCTACAACATCTTGGATATCCCTTCTAAGACCACTAACAAATCTAGCCATTTTAGCTTCATCATTCTCATGCATATTGGCTCTAGTTAAAAGCGTTTCAAGTTCTTTATAATAAGCATCCACACTTAATTGTTGAAGATGGTTGCTGCCCCTTCAAGATTGTGTTTGATGAAGACTTCTATGTACATTTCATTTTGCTTTGCTTTAAGTGTGTCTTAGGTAGTGCTTAGAGGTTGTCTAAGAGTGGGCTTTTGCTGAGTATCTCACCTCATAACCACTAGCCATGTGATAAGAACAAGCATAAGTTTTCTTAAATTGGTTTTCACATGTTTTACAAAAAACACGTTTACTACATAAAAATAAATCTGTTCTTTTCTAAATAAACAGATTCATTTTTTTTACTGATGCCTTGGCTAAGTCTTGTAAAAATTAGATGTTGTGCATCAGGTATTTTGACCAAGTCTTCTTCTTTTCAAAACGACTGAGTTTCAGACAGTTAAACTTTTCTGTTTTCGTTTTGAAAAATAAATCTGTTCATCTGTAAATGAATAGATTCTTTTTGTCTCTGGTGCCATGTCAAGCTTAAACGTTTTTCAGCTTTATCTCTGCACCAGAATGGTTGACTAAGTCTCCTCACTTAACAAATTCTCTAACTGCTTTTGAAAATAAATCTGTTCATTTTATTTTCAATCTGTTCATTTTATAACAGCTTTAACTGTTTTTCAAAAATCTGTTATAAGTTGGCTTTCTATAAAATGCAAACTTGTTTCTGAGTTTATTACTGATTCATACTTTTTGCAAAAACAAGTTTTGACAGCAGAGAGTTAAGTGTTTACAAAGGATTAGCATTTGTTCTTCAAAGATTTCAAAAATCACAAAGTGCTTGTTCTTGATTTGGTTCCAAAAGCTTGGTGTGAGGTGCTGCTACTGTTCTAGCAATCTTGCCTACTGGTTTAAGGCAGATCTTTGTATCCTCAATCAGGTGTAGTCGTTTCACTTCTCATTTCTTGTAATAGTTTGGTTGAACACTCTTCTTGATAGGTTTTCTTGGAGAATGTGTGTGTGTGTGAGCTGAAATAGGTTTTTTCAGCAAGAGTACCTAAGTTCTTGTAGGTTTCAAGAACAGTGGGAATTGTACTTGGTTGTACTGTGTTTTAGTGATTTCCACCTGGTTTTGGTGAAGACTGGATGTAGCTCAGTTGAGTGAACCAGTATAACTGCTTGTGCTCATTCTCTCTCACTCTTTGCAATTTCGTTTATGCATAATTGATAAAACAGCGAAGAAATAAATCTGTTCAATTGAAAATAAATCTGTTCTTTCTGGGCTCTGTGCATATTGTTCTTAATTTCTGGAAAACTGTCTGGTTTCAATAAGAACATTGATAATCTGTTAAAGGCTAATAAAATAGGTTGTGTGTAATAGATTGTCTCACTAATTGTCAAGCCCTTAACTGAACCTGAATCACAAGAATTGGAATTAAGGTTTGCTGTTTTTGAGTTACACTGTTTTTCAATTTGATATATGTGTGTGTACATCTTGAAATTCTATCTGCATAATCTTGTGATTAACCTTGCTGAATTAAAAGCTTTTCAAATAAAAACAGTGCTGAAATAAATCTGTTCATTTTCACATAAATCGATTTATTTTTCTGTAAAATTCTGTTAAACACTGTTTCTGCGAGAAAGTTTTAAAAGGTCAATTCACCCCCCCTCTTGAACTTTGGCACTATTAAACCCAACAATTGGTATCAAGAGCTAGGACTTGTATTTTAATCAAGTTTGTTTGTAATAATGTCTGAGTTTAATGTGCTTTTTGCTGAGGGTTCTGCTGTTAATAGACCACCTATGTTCAATGGAATGAATTATGCATTTTGGAAAGTTAGAATGAGAATTTTCATGGAATCCATTGATGCATTAATTTGGGAAGCTGTGGTCAATGGACCTTATGTGCCAATGCAGGTTGTCAAGGATGAAGAAAAGGTAAAGCCAAGATCAGAATGGAATGAGACCGAAAGGAGGAAGGCTCAACATGATCTTGTGGCCAAGAACATCATAACCTCTGCATTGACAATGGATGAGTTCTTCAGGATATCTCAATGTAAGTCAGCTAAGGAGATGTGGGAAGTCTTAGAAGTGACTCATGAGGGGACTGAAGATGTGAAAAGGTCAAGGAAACATGCGCTCATCCAAGAATATGAGCTGTTCAGAATGCAACCCGAGGAGAGCATTGCTGCTGTGCAGAAAAGATTCACCCATATTGTGAATCACCTCACTGGCTTGGGAAAAGAATTTGACAGAGAGGAGCTCAACATAAAGATATTGAAGTGCCTCGACAGAAGCTGGCAACCAAAGGTGACAGCTATCTCTGAAAGCCGTGATCTATCAAAGTTGGGAACTGCTGCACTGTTTGGAAAACTGATGGAGCATGAGCTAGAGCTTAAAAGACTTAAAGAGCAGGAAACAACAGAGAGAAAACCCAAAGGTCTTGCACTGAAAGCAACTGAACTAAATGAGATCAAGGAAGAAAAAGAAGATGCTGAAGATGATGATACAATCAGTCTTCTTACAAAAAAATTCAGTAAATTCCTGAGGAAGAAAAGCAAAAATAGAAACCAGCAGAAAAGGAGGTATCCTAAACTCAATGATGCAAATTCCTCTAAATATACTTGCTTTGGATGTGGCAAAACAGGGATATCAAAACAGATTGTCCAGACAATCAAACTAAGGACAAATCTGCCAGCAAGAAATTTGAAAGTAACAAAGGAAGAAGAGCCTACATCTCATGGGAGGAAAATGAAGCATCCTCAACCAGCAGCTCTTCAACAAAAAATGAGGAGAACAATTTGTGTTTCATGATGAAGGATGAGGAGTCAAGCTCTGATTCAGTAAGTAATTTTTCTGCTGATTCTGATAACTATGATGATTTGCTTGCTGCCTTCAAGGAAACACATGATGAAGCAAATAGGCTAGCTGTAATATGCAATAAGCTGCAAAAGGTAAATAATGTGTTGGCACCTAAAGTAAAAACACTTGAGGAAGAATTGCATAAGGCCAAAACAGATTTAGTAAGCCTTGAACTAAC
Organism: Phaseolus lunatus; assembly: GCA_013389735.1. Taxonomy (NCBI): domain Eukaryota; kingdom Viridiplantae; phylum Streptophyta; class Magnoliopsida; order Fabales; family Fabaceae; genus Phaseolus; species Phaseolus lunatus. The sequence goes on along the minus strand of CM023862.1, from coordinate 18,833,669 downwards.
TTGCTTGCATGCCTCTATTAAATCCTGTGAAAACTGCAAAAAATTGGAAAAACAAGTGGAGTATTTGCTGAAAACCCTTTCCAATTTCACCAAGGGAAGAGAAAACCTTGAGTCTCTCCTTGGATCACAGAATGCTGTTTTCAATAAGAATGGACTTGGTTATACCCCTGGAAATGTAACCAATGTCAAAAAGCTTTCAAGTTTTTTTGTTCCAGCAAAATCAGTTTTTTCAGCTTTTAACAGTGGCAAAAAGGCATCTCATGTAACATGCTTTTACTGCATGAAATCTGGTCATACCTCTAGGTCTTACATTGCTAGAAAGCATCTTGTGCCTAAGAACTTAGCAAAATGGCTACCAAAGGGAAGGTTTTAATCTGTGCTGGACCCTATACTGAAAAGGGTACCATTTGTATCATTTTTATTCTGTTTTGCAGATTGGCAGCAAGAAAAATCAGTGGTACTTGGACAGTGGCTGTTCCAAGCATATGACTGGAGATCTTACAAAGTTTACCAGCTTAAAGCTCAAAGCAGAAGGACATGTAACCTATGGTGATAATAACCGAGGGAGGATTTTGGGCAGAGGAACTGTTGGAACAGGGAACTCAACAACCATTGAGAATGTGCTGTATGTAAAAGGACTTAAGCATAGTCTTCTCAGCATAAGTCAGCTTTGTGACAAAGGATACAAAGTGAATTTTGAGTCAAAAGGCTGCACAATATCAAGTAATTCATCTAGTAAGGTACTGTTTACTGGTAAGAGAGTGAATAACATATATCTGCTGAATATCATGGAAACTAACTCTTCAAATGAGTGTTTGCTGTCCAGAAGTGATGAGTCTTGGTTGTGGCACAGGAGGTTGGCTCACATACACACAAATCACTTGAATAAATTGAAATCTAAAGATTTAGTTTCTGGTTTACCTAACATTAAATTTCAGGATAACAGGCTTTGTGATGCTTGTGTGAAAGGTAAACAAATCAAATCCTCTTTTAAGATAAAGGATGTTGTCTCTACAAAAAATCCATTGGATGTGTTACATATGGACTTATTTGGTCCATCTAGAGTTGCTAGCTTGGCTGGAAATTTGTATGCCTTAGTTGTTGTGGATGATTACTCTAGATTTACATGGACTTTATTTCTTGCGCATAAACATGATGCTTACACTGCCTTTAAGAAATTAGCAAAAATTCTGCAAAATGAAAATGGTTGCTGCATTAAATCAATTCGAAGTGATCATGGGGGAGAGTTTCAAAATGCTAAGTTTGAGAGGTTCTGTGAGAAGCATGGGATAGCTCATACCTTTTCAGCCCCTAGGACACCCCAACAAAATGGTGTAGTTGAAAGGAAAAATAGATCACTAGAGGAACTAGCTAGAACTATGTTAAATGAATCTAAGCTACCTAAGTATTTTTGGGCTGATGCTGTTTATACTGCAGGTTATGTCTTAAATAGGACCTTAATAAGACCAATTCTTAAGAAAACCCCATATGAATTGTATAAGGGCAGAAAACCTAGTGTAAGCCACCTTAGAGTATTTGGGTGTAAATGCTTTGTATTGAATAATGGCAAAGAAAATCTTGGTAAATTTGATGCTAAATCTGATGAAGGTGTGCACATTGGTTATGCTTTGAATGGTCATGCATATAGAGTCTTCAATAAAAGGTTGCTTATAGTAGAAGAATCAATGCATGTTGTTTTTGATGAAACTGATCATAGCATATCTAAAACTGCTGCTGATGACCCTGACAGTAATGAATTTAAATCTGTTTTAAATCAAAATGAATCGATTCATTTTGATACTGCTGATACACATGCTGTACAAGAATCTACTGCAGCTGCAGGTTTGCCAAAAGAGTGGAAAACCCCAAGAGATTTAACTCTTGATAATGTCATTGGGAACATTGAGAAAGGAGTGTCAACTAGAAAATCCTTGAACAATTTCTGTGAAGCAATGGCCTTTGTATCTCAAGTTGAACCCAAGAATTTGAAAGAAGCTCTCAAGGACAGCAACTGGATTTTAGCTATGCAAGAGGAACTGAATCAATTTGCTCTTAATGAGGTCTGGACTCTTGTTCCTAGAATACCTGAGATGAATGTAATTGGAACAAAATGGGTATTTAGAAACAAGATGGATGAGCATGGAGTGATCACCAGAAACAAGGCTAGGCTTGTAGCTAAAGGGTACAATCAAGAAGAAGGAATAGACTATGATGAGACATATGCACCAGTGGCTCGGTTAGAAGCTGTTAGACTGTTGCTTGCCTTCTCCTGCATCAAAGGGTTCAAGCTATTTCAAATGGATGTGAAAAGCGCCTTTCTAAATGGCTATATAAATGAAGAGGTATTTGTCTCACAACCACCAGGTTTTGAAGACCATCAACATCCAGAATATGTGTTCAAACTCCAAAAGGCTCTCTATGGACTCAAGCAAGCTCCTAGGCAATGGTATGAGAGGCTAAGTGATTTTCTCATCTCACAAGGCTATGATAGAGGCACATCAGATAAGACCTTGTTCATTAAGAAGAAAGGAGATGACTCAATTCTAGTCCAAGTATATGTGGATGACATCATTTTTGGATCAAACAATGGAGAATTGTGTGAAGCTTTCGTGAAAGTCATGAAGAGTGAGTTTGAAATGTCAATGATGGGTGAGTTGAACTATTTTCTAGGCTTGCAGATCAAACAACTCAAGGATGGCATTTTCTTAAGTCAAGCTAAGTATTGCAAGGATTTGCTGAAGAAATTTGAAATGGAGAAGTGTAAACCAATTAGCACACCCTTCTCAACAAGCTGTCATTTGGATCATGATGAAGCTGGAATTTCTGTTGATGAAACCAAATACAGAGGACTCATAGGATCACTACTGTATCTCACTGCTAGCAGGCCAGATATAATGTTTGCAGTGTGCATGTGTGCAAGGTTTCAATCTGCTCCTAAAGAATCACACTACAATGCTGTCAAAAGGATTTTGAAGTATTTGCAAGGAACTAAAGAAGTTGGCTTGTGGTATCCAGGTAATATTTCATTAAGCTTAACTGGATATTCTGATTCGGATTTTGCAGGTTGCAAAATTGATAGGAAGAGCACAAGTGGAACCTGTCATTTGCTTGGATCAAGCTTGATCTCATGGCAATGCAAAAAGCAGGCTTGTGTAGCTCTTTCCACTGCTGAAGCAGAATACATTGCAGCAGGAAGTTGCTGTGCTCAAACTATATGGCTAAGACAACAATTGAATGATTTTGGTATCTTACTTAACCATATACCTCTGCTGTGTGATAATACAAGTGCAATCAACTTAACCAAAAATCCTGTCATGCATTCAAGAACCAAACACATTGAAATTAGGCATCATTTTCTAAGGGAACACATATCTAATGGAACATGTGATATTAAGTTCATTGGTACTGATTTACAACTTGCTGATTTGTTCACAAAACCATTAGCCAAAGATAGGTTTAATTTTCTGCTTAATGAATTGGGTATTATAAATGTCAATTGTGCCTAGCAGTAAAACATTAAATCTGTTTATTCATAATTGAATGTGTTTATTTTATGCACTGATATGCATTAATGACTAGGAAAGAGAATCTCTGATCTTTGACTGCTTGACTGACTTAGTGGGCATTAACCTCTGTACCTTTGACGGTTTTGGTCATGGTTATGTAACCGATTTGATGGTTTGGGTGCTCAATAAGAGTTTGAGTGTATGCCTCGTGACCCTAAATATTTGGTGCATATTTTCAAAGATTCTCTGCACAAATTCAGAGCATAAAATCTTCATGCATATCCACTCATAACTGCCATATCAATCCATTTATTCTGCTATAAATCTGTGTGAATATTTGTTACCCACATTGGTCATTCTCTTTCTGTTCTCACCATTTGAAACCAAGAAAAGAATTCAGGTTCAACCATGGCTTCTTCTTTCAAGAAACAGAAAAATAAGGGGAAGCAAACCACATTTCAAGGTGTGTTAGAAGGATGGTTCGTTGGAAATGAAGAGGGCATCAATGCCTACATTCATGAGACAAGCAGGAAGCAGATCAACATACCCAAGGTGCTGGATTTCAACTGGCTGAAATCTGAAAAACTGGTAGAAACAAGGGCTGTGTTGAAGCACCAGAAACTGAAAAAGCTGTTGGAATTAACGGGTAATGTTTATCCTGACTTGGTTAAGGTGTTTTATACTAACCTCACATTGGATGGGAAGAATGTTGTCTCTTATGTGAAAGGGATCAAGATGAAGATCACAAGTGAGGTGTGGAATTCTGTGGCTGGAATAAAATATGCTGGATTGAAAGTAGGAAAGGGAAACACCAGTGGAATCCAAGAATTCAACAAGCTGCAATATTATAAGAGTTGCATGAGGAATCCTACTGAGAGTATAAACAGGTTCCATGCAGGACATTTGAACCTCACTCCACGCCTAGTTGCATACATCATAGCATGGCAACTGATTCCAAGAGGGACAAACCATGCTGTCTTACATGAAGAGGATCTCATTCTCCTATATTGCATCATGAACCAGATTAAGGTAAACTGGGTGTTCATTGTCAATGAACACATGCTCAAGTCAAAAAGGTTGGCTGATTACCGATTTCCCTATGCTATTCTTGTTTCCAAATTAATTGATTACTTTGGTGTTGATGTTACAAATGAGAGAAATGACCCTATCAAGGCTATAAGTGAGATTGATACTTCAACTCTCACCAAAATGGGTTTTCACAAAATTGAAGACAAGTGGGTGGTTCTCAAGGAGAAGGACCCTCAAGCAGAACATGAGGATGAGGATGAAGCTGTTCCTATGGATGATGACTCACCTGCTACCCAATCTGAACATGAGGAAGTTGCTGCAAATGCCATAGTTGCCTATCAATGTCCAGAATTCCGAGGAGAACCAATGTCTATGTTTGAGAGGCAAGTGTTGTATCGTCTTGATGTAATGTCAGCAGAACAAAGGGCCTACTTTGAGACTACTCATGCAAGGTTTCAACACCTTGATGATCAGATTGAAGGGGTTCAGGCACAGCTTGCAGAGCTTTACTACAAGGATCAGTAGTCTTCTGTTTTTAATGCTGTTTTTATCATTTTTCAAATGTCTGTAATGCTGAACAATATGGTTTTACTTTTCTGGACTATTATGGTTATGGTTTCTGTTTCATATTTGCTTTCCCTATGTTTATATGCTGTTTGATGAATCCAAAGGGGGAGAAAAATAGCTGCTGAAAACTGAAACAGGGAGTTCATTCTGCATCTTAAAACCATATCTTATGCTATGCAATACTTCTATTTTTTTTCTGGTTTAAAATCTGGTGCAGTGCAGGTGCTTAAAGCAACAAAGTTATAAGGTTAGCTATGGGGATTTGTCTCCATCAAACAGGGGGAGATTGTTGAAGATGGTTGCTGCCCCTTCAAGATTGTGTTTGATGAAGACTTCTATGTACATTTCATTTTGCTTTGCTTTAAGTGTGTCTTAGGTAGTGCTTAGAGGTTGTCTAAGAGTGGGCTTTTGCTGAGTATCTCACCTCATAACCACTAGCCATGTGATAAGAACAAGCATAAGTTTTCTTAAATTGGTTTTCACATGTTTTACAAAAAACACGTTTACTACATAAAAATAAATCTGTTCTTTTCTAAATAAACAGATTCATTTTTTTTTACTGATGCCTTGGCTAAGTCTTGTAAAAATTAGATGTTGTGCATCAGGTATTTTGACCAAGTCTTCTTCTTTTCAAAACGACTGAGTTTCAGACAGTTAAGCTTTTCTGTTTTCGTTTTGAAAAATAAATCTGTTCATCTGTAAATGAATAGATTCTTTTTGTCTCTGGTGCCATGTCAAGCTTAAACGTTTTTCAGCTTTATCTCTGCACCAGAATGGTTGACTAAGTCTCCTCACTTAACAAATTCTCTAACTGCTTTTGAAAATAAATCTGTTCATTTTATTTTCAATCTGTTCATTTTATAACAGCTTTAACTGTTTTTCAAAAATCTGTTATAAGTTGGCTTTCTATAAAATGCAAACTTGTTTCTGAGTTTATTACTGATTCATACTTTTTGCAAAAACAAGTTTTGACAGCAGAGAGTTAAGTGTTTACAAAGGATTAGCATTTGTTCTTCAAAGATTTCAAAAATCACAAAGTGCTTGTTCTTGATTTGGTTCCAAAAGCTTGGTGTGAGGTGCTGCTACTGTTCTAGCAATCTTGCCTACTGGTTTAAGGCAGATCTTTGTATCCTCAATCAGGTGTAGTCGTTTCACTTCTCATTTCTTGTAATAGTTTGGTTGAACACTCTTCTTGATAGGTTTTCTTGGAGAATGTGTGTGTGTGTGAGCTGAAATAGGTTTTTTCAGCAAGAGTACCTAAGTTCTTGTAGGTTTCAAGAACAGTGGGAATTGTACTTGGTTGTACTGTGTTTTAGTGATTTCCACCTGGTTTTGGTGAAGACTGGATGTAGCTCAGTTGAGTGAACCAGTATAACTGCTTGTGCTCATTCTCTCTCACTCTTTGCAATTTCGTTTATGCATAATTGATAAAACAGCGAAGAAATAAATCTGTTCAATTGAAAATAAATCTGTTCTTTCTGGGCTCTGTGCATATTGTTCTTAATTTCTGGAAAACTGTCTGGTTTCAATAAGAACATTGATAATCTGTTAAAGGCTAATAAAATAGGTTGTGTGTAATAGATTGTCTCACTAATTGTCAAGCCCTTAACTGAACCTGAATCACAAGAATTGGAATTAAGGTTTGCTGTTTTTGAGTTACACTGTTTTTCAATTTGATATATGTGTGTGTACATCTTGAAATTCTATCTGCATAATCTTGTGATTAACCTTGCTGAATTAAAAGCTTTTCAAATAAAAACAGTGCTGAAATAAATCTGTTCATTTTCACATAAATCGATTTATTTTTCTGTAAAATTCTGTTAAACACTGTTTCTGCGAGAAAGTTTTAAAAGGTCAATTCACCCCCCCTCTTGAACTTTGGCACTATTAAACCCAACAAGTGTGCCTTGGTGAAGCTGTTGGAGCTTCAACAATAGGTCTTTCCTAAAGTGTGGAGGCACAAATCTAACGCGCATGCAAACTTTTAAATCATCCCAAGAGATCACGGGCGGTCTCTTGTTTAGCCCAATGTCCATGAGAGTTTTGTGCCACCATTGCATGGCATAGTCCATAAATTCTAGGGAGGCTAGCTTAACCTTTTGGTCTTCTTGGACCTCATGTACAAAAAATATGTGTTCTACCTTAGCCTCCCATCCTAAATACACATTAGGATCTCCTTCACCACTAAAACTAGGTAATTTTACATAAGGCATAAAAGGCTTAGCCACATTTTGGCGCCTATCTTCATGATTGTGATGCATCCTCCAATTTGTTTCTTCATGATATCCATAAGAACTTTGAGAAGACCTTGAGGTATGCCTATGATGATGATGGTGTCTTCTCTCACGGTTGTGATGATGATCTTCACGGTCCAACTCCAATCTTTGGAGACTTGCCTCCATTTGTCTTATCACCTCATCCTTTTGTGCAAGTGTTAGTTTAGCATCCTTTAATTCATCAATTATGTATGCTTTTTTAGGTGAGTGAGGCTTAGATGATTCTCCACTAGAAATATTAGCCATGATAAAATGAAACACGAAAACACAAAGAAGAAACAATTATAGAAAACAAGGTTAGAAAAACAAGTTCAAAAGGCAAGTATAGCTTGTGGCAAAGACGTAAAATCAATCAAACCACTCCAAGAAAATATTTCTTTCCTTTAACAAGCCTCTCTTGTGGATTGGATGAGCCTCAAGTGAAAGATGCCAAAGCAAACCACACTTACTCAAAGAACAATTCACCACAAAACTAGAGGAAACAAGAAAGACAAGCAAGAAAAGGTATAAGCAAGAAAAGCTAAACCAAAGTGGAAGTAAAGATATGACAAAACTTTGGAAAAGAATATAGAATGAAAATGACAAGCAAAGAAAATAAGGCACTCAATAAAAGGTAGTACACAAAGAGAACCTAGAGAATGGTACTAGAATTGGATTAACAAAACCAAAACAGTACTACAGAATATTAAGGTGTCAAAATGCGTGACTTAAACAAATTATGCTGAGCTGGATAATTCAAATTTGAATTTGAAATTTAAACCACAGAAATTTCAAGATCTTAGCTCAAATTTGGAGCTGGAATCACACCAAAATGATGCACCAATTAATTGTGATAAATTTTTCAAATCTGATGCCACTTCACCATTTTTTTCGCGCCAAAATTGCACACTGATTGTATTTGATTTATCATTTTTTTTCTATTTTGAAGTTTTCTTCACTTTTTTTTTTCACTTTTTTCTAACACATCAATCTGTTCAGATCCAGAATTTCACAATTTTTCATAAACGGAATTAAATTCTGTAAACAAAAACAGCCAACACAGTTTCAACAAAAACAGAGGAAGCCTAATTTGGAATTAAAACAATATTAAAAAACTTCAAAGACACAATAGAATTGATGTATGTGAACTTGTATGGATCTCTCACACAAGCATGAACTCAAATCTAAAATTAAAAGGCACCAAAGGCTCAACAAAATAGATTAGAAACTGCACTCAAAAATTAAAAGCAATCAACCAAAAATTATCAAGAAAAGTACTACATAGAAGTGATGACAATTTAGGAGAAACATGACTTGACAAAACTTGTATGGATTCAAAAAGCAAAATGACTCAAACACAATTAATTTGCACCAATTAAAACAGAAATTAAAGACTCAAATTAAAGAAAAAACAGAATAGCTATCACAACAAGGAACCTAAAAAAAAATTTTGCACAAAAATAAAGTGCTGGAAAATGGAAATTGTTTGAATAGAAAGTGTCAATTCAACTCAACAAGAACAAAACATCACCATAGCTCATGATACCACATGATGTGAGTTGATTTTAGGTTCATTACATTTGTGACACTTTCTTAGAATTAGAATCAAGATTATTAGCAATTTAGAGTGAGTCACCTAAGGAAAATCCCCACTGGACATTAACTTAACAAGTGTTAAGTAGATGTGAAGGTTCATTTCCAAAAGTCCAAGGTTAAAACACAATTAATAGTGATGAATGAATGAAGAACAAGGTGCTGAACTCAAAAAAAGAATAGGTGCAGAATTTAAACACAAAAAACAGAATGGAAACACAAATTGAAACAAAAGAACCGATTGAAATTCAAGAACAAGACATAGAATCAAAACTACCGATTGAAATGACTATGGAAGATGAAAGAAGATGAAACTTATGTGATTGTAACCATGGATTGGGAATGGACACGCCACTTGGAGGTGATGATCCAAGATAAGTGCAGATTTGCCGCCACTTGAGAGCTCCCAAAGCTTCACAAGATGAGACAAGGAAGAGGAGAACAAGTCTCACAAAATTCACTCACAATTTGAGTATTGTAACTTTTCTTCTAATTTCAATGTTGAATTTACAATGACCAAGCACCTCTATTTATAGGTTTAGAGGGCTGAAATGAAAGTGAAACAAATTCAAAATTCCCTCCTAATTCTAATTCAAATTTGGAGCCAATCTTGAGTCACATGGGAGGTGTGACCTTTTTTCTACTTTGGCACCTCCTAAAAACTACACCTACACCTACTCTTTATGTCACATGGAAGGTGTGACCTATCTTTATACATTGGCACCCCTTATTTTAATATCTACACCTTCCTTTAAAGTTCTACTAAAAACTATACGCAAGTAATTACAAAAAGAGACATCCATTGATGTTCTTCTCCCAAAGCTTTAGTCTTGCTCCTAGTCATCCTTTGAGGCATGAAGGATGTTGAGCTATTTAGTTGGGCTTGGGCCCCAACTTGGGCTTGGGCTTCATGGGCTTGGGCCTCAGTCGCCTCCTTTACTTGGTCTTCATCACAACCCTTCTACTAAAGCGAGATACATTTTAACCATGATCCTTTTATACATTGCCAAAACAAAAAATAGTAACCACCCATTCTAAGACCCCTAATTTCCTTCTCCATATAACCAAAACTGCTATCTACAAGAACAACTCCCCAATAATTATTGCTCCTTGTTTGCATGGACTATATCAATACCTATAGAGCAACAAAATAAAAACGTTCCAGTTAGATTTGCTTCTTTATAGTAATAAATATTTGACTCTGCTTATGTTTTTGCTCTGCTTAATTAAATAGAGTATAGTCGTAAATGTGATTTTAAACTCCAGAAATGCTCCTGAATTAGATGTTGTGTTTATTCCATGACTCTGTTTTCGAATTAAAAAGTGTCTTAACTTGCCTTGCTTTCATGTTTCTTGCAAAATCAAAGATATACACCTTGTTCAACCTTGAACAGTTTATTAACTATGATACAATAGAGACTATAATGCAAAAATTAATCTTCAAAATAGACAACATAAATCATGTAAAAGCTCAGGCTACTATAATATAATGGAACTGCTTAGCACATTAAACAATTGTCCTTGCACAAAAGTTTAACATTGCAATACACAAATCCTATTCACATTGCAGAGTTGCAGTTTTCATAATTTTAGTCCCCATAATCCTAAGATGTTCAACAATTCTCTTAGTTTAGATGTTGCCAGATCTGGTTGCTAGCACCTTCAATAATATTTAAACACAACATTTATTAAAAAAAAAAAATTAACCTTGAATTACCTCAATGTTCTTAAACACTATAATGGATATAACACCCAATCCATATACGAAAACTTAGTTGCAGGTATTTTGTTTTTCATTCAGGTCCATGCCTAGCCATATGGATTATATGATCTACTTTTACCCTTCCATCCTTAAATACTACTTTATTCCTATGCTTCCAAAGACTCCAAATAATTGTTATCCACAGTCCCTTCCACACATATTTTCCTTTAAGAAAATTTGAAATAAATAAAAATTGTTGGAAATGACACTTAAGAATATTATGTTGGACTAACTGGATTCCCACCCATCTCTATCATGTGTTCCAAATTGTAGATGCTATCTTCCAATTAAAAACAAGGGTTAGAGAGTTTCCTTATGATCATTGCATAAGGGGCAGACTATGGTACTTAGGTTGACACCTCTCCTTGTTAGAATGTATGGCCAAAATAAGAGGGGGGTGGATTGTTTTCAAAGGATTTTTGCAAAGATTGGAAGTAGAGTGAAAAGATCTGTAAAATCAACAACTGATTTTCTGTTCAATTGGATAAAATTTCAGATTAACAGTTCTTTATGAAAAATCAACCAATTGTTTTATCGAAACAATTGTCTGTTTGTAGTAGAAAACAAAGAACATAATATAGTGTATAAGAGTAGGGAAAGAGAGATTCACACAAAAAGTTTTATACTGGTTCACTCTTAATCAAGAGCTAAATTCAATCCTCAGCTAACCACTGAGAATTCACTATGCAATCAAAACTAGATTACAAAACACACACAAAGAATGTTGATCTTGAACCCCTTAAGAATACACAACACTTCTTGGCAACACCTCAGTTTTCAGAAACCCTTTCTGAAACTGATTTACACACAATTATAGTATTTAAAGGAGGAAATAGAATACACCTGGGCTTTACAAAGCAGCAGAACTAAAGAATAGAAATCCATATCACATAAGCAGTGATCCAAAAGCTCTTTATCTTCTCTTGAAAACGTTTTTGATAAACTTTCTTCTTGTTATTTTCAAAATGATCACAAAAAGTCTTTATATAGACTAAAAAAAGTGGTTAAAACTGTTAGATCATTAATTAAAATAAGTTAGAAACATTTAAAATCAGTTTGAAATTCATAACAAAATTCTGTTAGAATAAACAACTGATTGATTTTAAAAAGAACTAATTGATTTATTTTTCTGTTAAGAATTTCACATAAAACAACCAGTTATTTTATCGAAATAACCGACTGTTTTTGCCTTACAAAAAAGACAAAAAAAAGCAAAGCTTTTTCAAAACCTTTAAAAACATAAGTGCAATTCAATCGATTGTTTTGACAAATCAACTGGATAAAAAATTTGTTGTAGTCATCAGACTTTGAACAACAAATTTTTCAACTGATTGAAAGCTTGAAACAACTGATTAAAATTCACACAACTTTTAGAAAACACTTCTTTCAAAAGAGATGGAGAATCAAGTGAGCTTGGATCAATTATAGATGTGAATTGACAACTCAAAATCTACTAAATAACACACACAAACGCAACAACAGATTTTTCAAGTCTTCAAAGCAGATTTGGAAGCATCAAAGCACCTTGTTCAACATTCTTGACAAAATTGGACCTCGTGTGTACTTTGCCCAACAAAACACTCCAAACAAATGTTTGAGCATTAGGGAGTGCTTTGACAAACCAAAACATGTTTTTTTTTTAATTAGCAATAAAACATAATATAAATGGGAGTACTAGGGGTACTCCAACCTACGTACAGAAAACCTCAAAATAAGAGAGGTGAGGTTTTCAGAAAGAATTGGCCAAAACATAGTCATATTCTACACATATAGAGCTCATAAGCCTAAACCTCAATAAAAAATCTGCACATATACAACATACTACATTTACCAAAAAATAAGTCAACAAAATAGCCCAGGTCTAGGATATAAAACATGGCAGCTCCAAAGAAGGTATGTAGCTTCCTTGCTACCTACTACATCTTCCCATGTAGCAGTTGTGGCTATAGTTATACCTAATAAAATGTCCTCTCATCGTAATCAGAAACCAGCAAAATAGTAAAGGAAGATCGTTAACCATTAATGTAGTGATTTTAAGCATTCATATACATTAATACACCAATTAGAATAAGAGAAATTTGACTTTGGGAATTTATAGGTTACCTATGCCTACACCTTTACTTGGGCTATAGCAAAAATTTCAACAAGATCTACCATTGCATTTTTAAAAATTATCCTATTTCTATAATTCCAAATTCGCCAAATAATGATTGCCCACATACATTTCCAGACGCTATTTCCCAAGTAGTTCAGATCCAAAACCTATTTGATCAGAATGTTGTGTAGCATTATCACAATGTACAAAAACTCTACCAGCCCACACATCAGACATATACCACACTTTAGAAGCCACTTTACATGTAAAGAAAAGATGATTTACTGTTTCTAGCTCAGATCCACACATGACACACATCCCCCTTCTAGATTGAATTCCTCTACGTATTAAATTATCATAGGTTGCAATTTTCCCAATTAGAACACGTCAGGCAAAACAATGTGCCAATGGGAGAGCTCTTAAACTCTAGAAAAAATCAAATTTAAATGCAAAAGATAGATGTGGCTACAATATATTTTGATGCAAAAGGATTTTATAAAGCAGGATTAACGGTGAAAGAATTTGAGATATTACCTAGCCACATCCACTCATCATTTCTACAATAATCTATTTTAATAGTCTTCAATTCATCCATAAAGGCATTTATAATTTCATTTTCCCATGAAAATCACTCTCTTCTCCATTCTACTTTCCATACCCACTGGTTCTCATGCTATAACCCATATTTATTTACAAGTCCCTCTTTAAGTACTGAATTTGAAAAAATTATGGGATATCTATTTTTAAGGGTATTACTCCCTGCACCTACCTTCCACCTTCTTTGATTATCAAACCAGGAATTTGAGTTTCCTCCACAAACCTTCTTGATATCTCTCCACCACCAAGATTTAGTATTTGACACAACACTAACATCCAACCCTCCGTAAGAGCCATATTCAGATTCCAGTACCTGTTTCCAAAGTCTTGATTTTTTTACAACCAAGTCTCCATTTCCATTTGCCAAGAAGAGTCATATTAAAAATATTCTTATCCTTAATTCCTAGTCCTCCATTCGATTTGGATTGACATAGGAAATCCCATTTGGCCCAAACTATTTTCCTTCTATCACTTCCCCATCCCCATAAAATATCTTTGTAATGTTGTGATTAACCTCCCAAGTGGTAAGCTTACTTTTGATTGTGGGAATTATAAAATGAGACAAGTAATATAAAGGGATAGCAGAGATGACAGATTTTATCAGAGTGACTCTTCCAGCAAAAGATAGATGTGTTCCTTTCCAAGTGGTAAGCTTACTTTTGATTTTTAGAATCATGTCATTCCATAACACTTTTTTCCTATGATTATCACCCACAGAAACCCCGAGATATTTAAAGGGCACTTCCATTTTATTACAATTTAGAATCGGATAATATCTCAGGATTTTAGTGTTTTATACACCTATACCTGTGATTTTATTTTTTCTAAAATTCACCTTCAACCCAGACACAAGTTCGAAAAATCTCAGAGAACATTTAATTGTGATATTCTTCACGTTATCCTTACAGAAAAAGATAATATCATCAACAAACTGTAACATACTAACCTCAACCTGATCCTTTCCCACTTTAATCACATCATAGAATCCTTTTTGTTGGGCCACTCTCATGACTCATGCCAATCCTTCGGCCACTATAAGAAATAAAGATGGTGCTAGAGGATCACCATGTCTTAGACCTTTTGTAGGATGGAATTGCTCAGAAAGGCTGCTATTAACAAGTATGGATATAGATGATGACTCTAGGAAACTCCTGATCCATTTAATCCATGTGTTTCCAAATCCTATCCTCTGTAGCATATAAAATAGAAAATTCCAGTTCACAAAGTCGTATGCTTTCTCAAAGTCATCCTTAACAATGATACACTTACTCTTCTTCTTTCTTACCTCCTTTATAACTTCATTTTTCCACAATTATACTATCAAGGATACCCCTACCTTGTATAAAGGCCGATTGTTTGTGATCAATGATGATATGCATGATTTTCTACAACCTTCTAGCTAAAATTTTTGCTATGATTTTGTAAACACTGCCAGCTAGGAAGATTGGTCTAAAATCCTCTAATCTAACAGGGCTAACACGTTTGGGAATAATTGCAATGAAAGAGGCATTACATCCTTTTGGTCATCTCTTCCATTTATGAAAACAACATACAACTGTACATAATTCCATATTTATAATCACCTAGAATTCTTTAGAAAGATGAAATTAAAACCATCTGGTCATGGGCATTTATTACTATCACTGTCCCACACTGCCTGTTTCATTTCTTCCATAGAGATTGTCTTTAACAAAGTCTCATTATCCTTACTACTAATTATCGAAGAGAAACATTATCTAAAAGCACTTGAATATCACTTGAACCCGTGAATCTTTCCTTGTAAAATCTTATAACTTCCTCCTTTACCCTTGACGGTTCCTCACACCACTCATTCCCTACGAACACCCCATTCAATCTATTTTTATTTAATCTCCACTTTACAATCTTATAAAATAGTTGTGTATTCAAATCCCGTTCTTGTAGCCATTTAATTCTTGATTTCTGCCTATTAAACATTTCAATTTTTAGGCAAAGATTTTTCAGATCAACAAAGATTTCCTTCTTTTTCTTTCATCCTCATTTAGACCACCTTGTTCGTCTTTTTGTCTAATCTACTAATCAGCTTTTCAAGATCAATTAATTTTGTATGCAGTAACCCAAACACCTCCTTTATTCTAGGTGTTAATACTTTTTTTTTTAAAAGATTTCAGTTTTTTCTTCATTTTCCATATATCATTTCCTTCTAAAACTTGATTTTCCCAACCATTCTTAACACAATATTTAAAAATTCTATCTTACCACATATTTAGATATCTAAGTTGTTGTCATTATCTGTTTTCTAATGGGGCAAATGCTGACTTAACAGAGTAAGTTCCATCGTCTTCTCACACACACAATATATATATATATATATATATATATATATATATATATATATATATATATATATATGTATATATAAATAAAAGTATACACTTATTTCAATCTATTAAAATAATAATAATATTAATAGGATTAATTAACATATTTGAAGTATTATTTATTTTAGAATTTAGAATTTTCTCACAATTTGTTCTTAAAAAATCTTTTAGAGAATTAAGAATCAAAGAAAAAATGTGTATTTAAATTATTGTTAACCTCAATTTCTAAACAATCTAATACTATTATACTTAAGAAATATAACTTTTTTGACGGAATTTTTCATGAAAAAATGAAGAAAGTAGATGTTGTCTATTCTTTCATGAAGCTAAACTTATTGGCTGATGGAGGTTTCATAAAAGAATGAAGAAAAATTGGTGTTACCTATTCAACCATAAAAATAATCTATTATGAAGAAAATAGGTGTTACCTATTATTTCATAAAACTAACTTATTGCTTTACGGATTATCATAAGAAGGAACAAATACGTGTTGCCTATTCTTAATTCTTTATAGGGTCGTAGATAGAGATTATGGGATTTCAAATGAAAATTAAGACAAGAATCACATTAATATAAATTAATAATTCTTACTTTATTTTTCTAATTTTTTGAGCAGCAAAATTATTTTACTACAAGAAAAACGAGTTTTACCAGAAGTTATGTAGTGAATGTTAATATAATCCTAGAAATTGATTTAATTAATGGAGTTTTTTTAACCTTTGTTAAGTTTCAAATGTTATTCAAAAATCTTAACAATATAATTGAGGTTTTTTTAACCTTCATTAAATTTCAAAGGTTTATTTTAAAATTCCAGCAAAATAACGGAGATTTGTTTAACCTTTGTCAAATTCCAAATGTTTATTTTAAAACCTTAGCCAAATAACTAAGATTTTTTTAACCTTCGCTAAATTTCAAAGGTTTATTTTAAAACCTTAGCAAAATTACAGAGATTTTCTTAACCTTCTTTAAATTCCAAAAATTTATTCTAAAACCTTGACAAAATAACGGAGGTTTTTTTAACCTTCGTTAAATTCCAAAGATTTAGCGTAAAACCTCAATAAAACACTCTAGATTTTTCAAACTTCAATAAATAAATATAATTAAATCTAATTATAAATAAATAAGTAAAACTATATAGTTTTAATATATTTTATAACTAAATTCACTAAAATTTTGAAAGTGTAACTTTACATTACAAATAAGTTTTCTAAAGTTTCAAAAATTTATTTTAAAAACTCACCAAAATAACTTTGGATAATAAGAATTTCAACAACTAATCTTGGATAATAAATATTTCAACAATATTTTCATATTTCTTATGATTGATGGTAGTTGGTTTATATAATTCCTAGTTTTTGTTTTTGTTACGAGCTCATACTTCAAAAAACTTGATTTATTTTGTTTTAGCTTTTAATGTACGTATATTTTATGTGCAATTTTAGTTTTAGTTATAATTGTTAATATTTAATTCTCATAATTTTGAAATATTTAAAATTAAGGCCTTTATTTTAAAATGCATCCAATAATTAATTCACCGTGAAAGTGAGAAGTGATAAAGTTAATTTCTCCTTACAATATATTCTTGCAATCTTTGAAGCCCTTGTAGCCAAGAACACACATGATTTTGAAGTTAGATAATGCAATTAGTTAGGATATATAAAGCAGTGATAAACACCATTTGTTGTCAAGCTAGGTTATTAAGAAGTGGACTTTAAGCCTAACTCAACCTCATAAAACCGGCTTATAAGGTGAGGTTTGCACCCACTTATATACAATGAAATGTCCTTATCTATAGTCGATGTGGGATCTCCAACACACCCCCCTCACACCGAGAGTGACAACTCGTGTGCGGGACAACATATTATGGGTGGTTCGATAACGGCCTGATAACGGGTGGCTTGATAAGCCCAACAACACTCGCTAGGATAGGCTCTAAATGACTATGATACCATATTAAGAAGTGGACTTCAAGCCTAACTCAACCTCATAAAACCGGCTTATAAGGTGAGGTTTGCACCCACTTTTATACAATGAAATGTCCTTATCTCTAGTCGATGTGGGATCTCCAACACACCCGCTCACACTGAGAGTGACAACTCGTGTGCGGGACAACATATTATGGGTGGTCATATTAAAGGATACGGATACCAGAGTTATAGAAGGATCCTAATATTAATTGGGTATCTTTTGTAATTATCAGTTGTTTCTCTTTATAAAGGAGAATAATTGGGTGTCTTTTCTAATTATCATTTGTTTCTCTTTATAGAGGTGAATAAGTCTTTTCTAATTATCAGTTGTTTCTCTTTATAGAGGTGAATAACCTTTATTTTATCTTTGTGTGTTATGATTCTAGTATTTAATTATTGATTCTTTCCCTCTTTAGTTAAACCTAGAATGAGTGTACTACTTGTATATATTCAAACCATTTGTTTTGATTTGAATAACAAGAAAGAAGAGATATTCATTCTTATATCCTTTGCCTTAAGTTTACTCTTTTGTTTATCTCTGTTCTATTTTGTAATATGGTATCAGAGCTTTGATCAGAGCTCTGGTTGCTACATTTATCTATGGGTGAAGTTGTTGATCCCTCACAAGATCTTTGTTCACCTTACCATGTTAGTTCATCAGATAATTCATCCTTTAATAGAGTTTACTCTCTCATTACACAACAAGAGAGGCAAGTTTTTGGTGATCAATCCAAGGCAATGATTGCTACTAGTAAAGAAGGTTATAAAAACAATGCTATGACCTATGGAATGGGTGGTGGATATCGAAGAAGATATACTTCCAAAATTTGAAGTTATTATGGAAAGACAGGGCATACCATTAATACATGCTATAAAAAGCATGGCTTTCCACCCCATTTCAAGCTTCAAAATCGGAACCATGATCAGAGTCATGTAGTTTTTCAGAATACAAAGTTTAGTAATAATGAGTAGAATCATCAAGGTTCAAAGTCAGAAGTGGAGTCTCAACAAAGTGGTTTTACTCTTGAGCAGTTTCAAACATTGTTAGCTCTTTTACAACAAGTCAAATCCATTGACAATGTTTCTAATCAAGTCTTTGTTATTCCTTCCAATGCCTCCAATCAAACAAGTAATAATTTTATTTCTTCCTTTAGTTCTTGGATTATTGATAGTGGTGCTACTGATCACATTTGTTCATCATTAACTTATTTCACTTCATATCATCAAATTAATCCTGTTTATGTCAAATTACCAAATGGAAATCAAGTCGTTGCCAATTATTCTGGAAGAATTTTTCTCAATCAAAATCATGTCATAAACAATGTTTTGTACATTCCTTGCTTCAATTTTAATCTTCTTTTAGTAGCAAAATTGATTGATAAACTATCTTGTGTTATTACCTTTGACTCTAATGGCTGTCACATTCAAGACAAGATATCTAATGAAATTATTGGATCCACTAAGATGCAAGATAGGCTTTATATACTCAGGATCCCTTCTTACCAGAAACTTCAAATCACACCCATCAAATCTACACACACCATCAATACTGTTAAAGTTACTGCTAGTGATCTAGAAACCCTTTGGCATTTTCGATTAGGTCATATTTCAAATAAATGTATTGATGTAATCAATAATAAATTTCCTTTTGTTAAATATAACAAATCTTTTGTTTGTGATGTTTGTCATTTTGCAAAGCAAAAAAGACTTTCATTTCCTACTAGTACATCTAAATCAAAAAAGATGTTTTGATTTCATTCATGTAGATATTTGGGGACCATACTCAATACCATCAATTCATGGTCATAAATATTTCTTAACCATAGTTAATGACTATTCGAGGTATACATGGATTTTATTTTATTTTTTGAAACAAAAATCTAAAGTTGTTAAGGGTTTGGAAAATTTTGTTATTTTTGTTCAAACACAATTTGAGACAACAATAAAAATAATAAGAAGTGATAATGGAATTGAATTTTTCATGACTAATTTTTTTGTCAGTAAAGGAATAATACATCAAACATCATGTGTCAATACTCCATAACAAAATAGCATAGTTGAAAGGAAACATGGTCATTTATTAGATGTAGCAAGAGCTCTTATAATACAATCTCATTTACCCAAAATTTATTGGTCATATTCTGTGATACATGTTGCGCATATTATAAACATGCTTCCCACACATGTTTTAAACTATTCTTCTACTCATGAAATGCTTTCCAAACTGATGCTTATTTTAATGGATTAAAGGTGTTTGGTTCTTTATGTTAAGCTAGCACTTTGTCAACAAATAGAAGAAAATTTAATCCAAGAGCATCAAAATGTGTTTTTATTGGTTTTCCAAGGGGGACAAAAGGATATATTTTGTTAAATATTCAATCAAGAGAAATTTGTGTCTAGGGATGTTGTCTTTGATGAACATGTTTTTCCATACCAAAAGGTTCAAGATACTAGCAATGAAACTAACAGTCCTGATATTAATGATCAAATTTTATTTGCTGAAGATCAACCTGTCTTAAGTCAGTCATCCCAAGCCATTCTTGCACCTTGTGATAATACACCTTGTGATAATGTTGAAAATAGCAGTGATAATAATTGTGGGTTACACATTAAGGTTTCAGAAGAAGATTGTTCCCATATAGACCAAAACCTTAATAAAGATCATGACATAGAACAAAGTTCTAAATCAGATCCATCTGTCCAAATGAGCACAAGAATAAAAAGACCACCTAAGTATTTAAAGGATTATCATTGTAATCTTAATGTTTTCAATACATCTTCAAGAGTTAAATATCCTTTGAATTCTGTTTTGTCTTATACCAATTTATCACCTTCTTACAAATATTTTGTTATGTCTATTTCTTCACATGTTGAGCCAAACACTTATTCTGAAGCTGTGAAACATGACTTTTGGAGAAAAGCTATACAATGTGAGATATCTGCTTTAGAGTCAAATCAAACTTGGGAGACTGCTCTTCTGCCTAAGGACAAAGCTGCCATAGGTTGCAAATGGGTATTCAAAATAAAATATAAGGCTGATGGGACAATTGAAAGATATAAAGCAAGGTTAATGGCAAAGGGATATACACAAACAGAAGGCATTGACTATCTTGATACATTCTCTCCAGTAGCAAAGATGACTACCATAAGGTTGCTTCTTTCTTTAGCTTCTATTTATAATTGAGAATTGAAACAATTAGACATAAACAATGCCCTTTTACATGGAGATTTGAAAGAAGATGTATACATGGTTGCTCCTCCTGGATTGACTTCTATTCCACCAAGAAAAGTTTTTAAACTAAAAAAGGCTTTATATGGCCTTAAACAAGCTAGCAGAGAATGGTTTGCCAAACTGTCATTATTTTTGCTTTCTATGGGATATACTCGGTCTATGAATGATCATTCCTTATTCATTAATTCTTCTGAAGGATCTTTTCCAACATTATTGGTATATGTGGATGATATAATATTGGCAGGAAATGATAAAAAAGAGATTGCTCGAATCAAACAAGCCTTGAATCAGACATTCAAGATTAAAGATCTTGGAAATTTAAGATATTTTCTTGTTCTAGAAGTAGCAAGAAGTAAGACAGGAATAATGGTAAATCAAAGGAAATATGCATTGGAATTGTTAACAGATGCAGGTCTTTTAGCCTGCAAACCTGCACCCATTCCTATTGATAATCATGAGAAATTCTCTTCTACTGGAAGTGTTCCTTTCACAGATATTCAAGCCTACAGAAAATTGATTGGAAGGCTTATGTATCTCACTAATACCCGACCTGACATAACATTTTTTGTGCAACAACTTTCTCAGTTTCTTACTAAGCCTACAATTGATCACTATAATGCAGCGATTAGAATCCTCAGATATATCAAAGGAGCTCCAAGTCTTGGTTTATTTTTCTCTTCCACTACTTCTGCTCATCTCAAAGCCTTTTTTGATAGTGATTGGGGCACCTGCAGTGATTCAAGACAATCAGTGACTGGTTTTAGTGTGTATCTTGGGAATTCTCTCATATCTTGGAAATCAAAGAAGCAAGGAACAATATCAAAGAGTTCTTACAAAGCTGAATACAGGATAATGGCCACTGTTACATGTGAAATTCAATGGCTAACTTATCTTCTTTAAGATTTCAAAGTTCCTTTTGAGCAACCATCTCTTTTATATTGTGACAATGACTCAACAAGATACATTGCAGCAAATCCAGTGTTTCATGAGCATACAAAACATATAGAAATAGATTGTCACGTGGTCCGAGAAAAATTAAAGGGTCTCATCCATTTGCTTCCCATTTCCACCACAGAGTAACTGGATGATATTTATACCAAAGCTTTACGTCCTCAATCTTTTAAGAATATTTGTTCCAAGCTGGGTCTCATCAATATTTGCTCCCCAGCTTGCGGCGGGATATTAAAGGATACGGATACCAGAGTTATAGAAGGATCCTAACATTAATTAGGTGTCTTTTCTAATTATCAGTTGTTTCTCTTTATAGAGGTGAATAACCTTTATTTTGTCTTTGTGTGTTATGATTCTAGTATTTAATTATTGATTCTTTCCCTCTTTAGTTAAACCTAGAATGAGCGTACTACTTGTATATATTTAGACCATTTGTTTTGATTTGAATAACAAGAAAGAAGAGATATTCATTCTTATATCATTTACCTTCAATTTACTCTTTTGTCCATCTCTGTTCCCTTTTGTTCATCTCTGTTCTATTTTGTAATATAGGTAATAGTGGCTTGTGGCCCGAGTTGGGGCAGTAAGGTAATGGGAGAAGTAATGATAGTGCCTTATTTAGTGTTTCTTCTCCTTAGATATAATAGACATAAATGTGGATGAATTGTGATTCCTTTTCAGCACTACTTTTGGCGGTCATTAAGCCTGTGCCAGAGCAATGTGTCTACGGTGAAAGAAAGAAGTTAGTTTGATCGTTAGAGATGGTGGAAAATGGGATTGAAGGTTATTTGACATGACAAATCATTTTACAAAAATTTTGAAACTCATGATATTTAATAGGGCTTCAGAATTTATTGTTCTAATTTTTTGAGCAACAAAGTTATTTATTAGAATTTTATTTCATTCTCAATAGATAATATAATAATCTCACTCAATCTCTCTCTTAGTATAATTCATTTTAAATATGATTTAATTAATTTCAATTTTCTAAAAGAGTTATGGTAGCTATTTATTACTAGTTGACTTTATTTTATGCATGCGATCAAATCTACTATCATATAGTTGAGTTGGAAAAAAAAATTAGCCATGCATAAGAAATTCAACTTATAATAATAGAATGAGATTGCCTTCAAAACTTCTATAACTTATTTTAATATTGAGAAAATAATAATATCTTGCGTAGGTCATTTTCTTATCTACTATAGTACTAACCTATCCTTGGCTTTAAAATTTGAGATTTGAGAGTGTGTTTTTATCTTGAGAAAAATTACACTCGTGAAACTTTTAGAAAGAGGTGACAGTTATATTTTATAAAAAATAATCAATTTAGAATTTTAAAACTGGGAGGGTATAGTATAAAATTATCTTTTATATTTTTGTTATTATAATTTTAATAAAGCAATATTTATATTTGTATATATTTACTAAAAAATCATTAAATAACAATTAATTTAGAAACAATAAATAATTAGTTATTATATTAATTAAGTTAGATATTATTTTATAAACTAAAAACTTATTATATTTAAATTATTTTCTATTATTAATAAATATTTATAAATTAGTTTCTAAAAAAGAAAGAAATTGAGAAAATTTGTGACACAATAAAGAGAGTAAATGTTTCTATACTCAAAGTCCAAGATAATTATAGTGAAAACATTCATGACAAAGATATGATTGAAGATTTTTAATCACAAACTTTAAAGTGTTCACATCAGAATATAGGAAACAATACAAATGGTTTCATATGCGTAAAGATATAGGGAATATAATCCAAACAAGATTATAAATTAGTTTTTAATTAAATTACTGATTAATTTATAATATAAAGTAGTTAGTAGTTAAAATCTTGTTAATTAAAATTAGATACTAATTTAGAAACTACTTCGGATACTAATAATTTTTTAGTTTATAAAATAATATATAATTTAGTCAATATAATGACTAATTATTTTTTATTTTAAAATTATTTATTATTTAATAATTTTCTTGTAGTTTATTATTAAATCTTAATTTAAATTTTTTAATGAATGAGTGATAACATTAAATTTTTGAAGTACTTTAATTTTCTTTCATAGAATTTTTATTATGTTTCCTCTTGTGCAATCTTTAAACTATTCTTTATTTATATGTTGAAACAATTAGATGAATTTATTTGTTCAACGTACATTTTATATAGAAATATGTAATTTCTTCAATTTCACACAATTATTTTCGAAACTACAATCATTAAAAGCATTATGCTTTTCCAACAAAAAAAATATTATTACAACAATTACTAAAGACATACATAATTATGTACCATTGTTTACATATTAAGTAATTTATATCATACACTACAAGAAAGAGTTTGGTTAAAGACCAAATCTTAGCATCGACAAGCAAGATGTTATTAGAATGAGTCAAAGTGTCTACATCTAGACTCGAAAATCATATGCAGGACAATGTTGACCATGAAGATACAACACGAACACAAATAAAGTTAAACAATCATGTGTGGACTAAACTGATGCAAGCGAAGAATTTTGATAAAGCTAGGTCCACTCTACGTTGGAGTTGGGTGTAGCTAGGAATGGGACGTCTCTAGGTTGGATTGGAGCATACGAGGACTAGACGAATGCTAGCTCGGTTGGTGCATGCTAGGGCTTGACCGTCACTAGGTTGGAATGCATGCAAGGGCTATAGGACGATATAAACTTGTACACATGTGTTACCGATGCTAGCTGTTAGGTGGGAGTTGTGGACTGATCGACGATGCTTAAGTGATTTAGAGCAACCTCCTTTTCCCTCTTTCAAATCCCTAGCTTTCTCTATGTTAAATCCCTTTCTCTCTTCTTTGTGCTTTGCTCTTCAAATGCTCAAATTTGTGGCTTCTTTTTCTTGTCTTTGCTTCTTGAGTGAGTAAAGTTTTTTCATTTTGGTTTGTGGCTCCATGCGTTGAGGAGAAGCTTGGGTTGTGCTCATCTTAGTTGCCTCCATTTCTTACTCTGTTGAGGAGATGCTTGACTATGCAAGTTTGAGTTGTTTGTTCCTGTGTGATGAAGTGAGGAGTGTTTGGAGCTGAAGCTGAAGTTAGTGTTTGTTGAAGCTGAAACTGTGAGTTCTTGTTTATGAGTTCAATTTTTTTTTTGGTTTTAAAATTGGTTCTTTAGTTCGTGTTGTTGTTGTTTTTTTCTTTTTTTTTTAATCAGTAGTTCATGTTGTTGTTATTGAGTTTAATTTTTTTTTTCTCGATTTTAACTTAGTTAGGGTTTGACACTCGCTATTAGCTTCCACAATTCACTTAATTAAGGTTTGACCCTTGCTTTTAACTTCTATTTTTAAGTTAGTCAGGACTTATCTCTTGCTATTAGCTTCTACATTTAACTTTAACTAAGGTTTGAACCTTACTTCCATGTTTATTTTAATTAGAACTTGATCCTCGCTATTAGCTTTCACTTAATCATTGGTTCAACCCATTCTGTTCACAAGAATCTAACTTACATTAAGGTGCTAAAACTCATACAAAACCGACGAAAAGATATAATTAGAGTTAATTGTTTGCTCTTTGAGAAAGTTTGTGACGCACTATATATACTTCATTTTTTTATAGTTATATATTGAATGTTGGCTTTTGTGCTAAAAGAATCTCTCGTGCTAAGTAACCACTGTCATATCTCCTATGCATTCATGATCATGACCAACATTATTTGATTATAACTGCTATACTGATTTTACTTATTTTTTTAAATCAATTCATTGTTGTTTATTTTGAGAAACTAGTATTTTTATTGGATATATATATATATATATATATATATATATATATATATATATAAATAATAAATTGTTATATTGACTAAATTAAAGATAATTTTAAATACTAAAAAGTTATTGATTTTTAAATTAGTTTATATTATTAATAAATAGTTATTTTAAATTGGTATCTAATTAGTTATTAAGATTTTAACTACCAATTATTTAGATTCTAAATTTGGTAGCAAAAATCTTGATAACTGATTAGATATCAATTTAGAAACTATTTATCAATAATAAAAATTAATTTAGAAATTTATAATTTTTTAGTTTCTAATTTAATCAATTTAATTCTCTAAAATTAATTTTTATTTAATAATTTCATATATATATATATATATATAATATTAACACTTCAGTTGTCTCAATCCTTATATTATTGATCAAATTAGAAACTATAAAATATATACTGTGTTAACTTTCATAAATATATTTAAAATCAGGTCTTAGCCTAAACAGAATTGGCTATCAAATTAAGTAAGATCAACCATGCACACAAATGGTACTATCTAAGATGAAGCATGTACTATGTAAGCCACCCATGCACAGATTCCGATAAATCTATTGCTTCAACTTGGGGACCTTTGCATCTCCATTGGAGAGGGTGATGACTTAAAATCCGACTTCATATCAATATGCCAATTTTCGTATTGAGAGCCATTACCTTCACCACTAAAATTTGCACCTTCGTTAACGATATTCACCACTGTGGCACGTTCCTCAGAACCTCCTACAAAGTGAACATTGATCTCAGTTTCCACAAACTTTTTCTGAGCTGCTTCTTTGGGTTTTTTGTTCATCTTGTGCAGAGTAAGTGCAGGCGCAGATTTGAGTTATTTTCACCAAATTCGAGCATTTGAAAAGGCCTCTAAGCTCTGCCTTAAAAAAAGGGTGTTGTCTATTCTTCCATAAAGTTAACTTGCATGGAATGTTATATATATATTAACACAACATCTTGCTGAAGAATTTTTCACTCTTCCTCACCACCTATGAAGGACCATATTTTAATTATGCATTCAATTTGTTGCATTTTACGACTGCTTGGTGTGCCAAATCACTTTGTTTTTCAACGTTTAAATATCTCACTAAAGCTTAGGGCTCATGGACTTAGCTTCAATTCTATGCTACAATAACGAGGGTGGTTGTTCATTTTCTAAAATAATTATGATAGTTATTTATTATTAGTTAACTTTATTTTATGCATGCGATCAAATCTACCTATACATAGTTGAGTTGAAAAAAATTTAGCCATGCATAAGAAATTCAACTTGATAACAATAGAATGAGATTGCCTTCAAAACTTGTATAACTTACTTTATTATTGAGAAAATAATCTTGCATTGGTCATATTCTTATCCTCCTACTACAGTAGTAACCCATCCTTGACTTTAAAATTTGATATTTGAGAGTGTGTTTTTATCTTGAGAAAAATTACACTCGTGAAACTTTTAGAAATAGGTGACAGTTTTATTTTATAAAAACTAATCAATTTATAATTTTTAAACTTGGAGGGTATACTATGAAATTATCTTTTATATTTTTGTTATTATAATTTTAATAAAATAATATTTATATTTGTATATATTCACTAAAAAAATCATTAAATAAATATTAATTTAGAGACAAAAAATAATTGGTCATTATATTAATTAGTTTAGATATTATTTTATAAATTAAAAAATTATTAGTATTTAAAGTATTTTTTATTATTAATAAAAAATTATAAAAAAGCTTCTAGAAGAGAAAGAAATTGAAAAAATCTATGATGCGACAAACAAAACAAATGTTTCCATACTCAACATCTAGGACAATTTCAGTAAAAGCATCCATGACAAAGATATGATTGAAGATTTAAGTCACAAGCTTTAAAGGGTCAACATTCACATCAGAAGTTTGTAAAGGAAACAATTCAAATTGTTTCATATTCGCAAAGAAGTAAGAAATATAATCCAAGCAAGAGTTGCCATAATTAGTGTCCGATGAGAATGAAGAAGATGAAATACGCACAAAAATGAAAGATACCCAGATATTACAATATTAACGAATCAACGTTCACATTGGGACTAAAAGAAGAAACATTTCAAATACAATTAAATTCAAAGACGCAGAAGAATCAATCAAGAGCAAAGATTTCCTAATTCAGCTTCCAACGACTATGTGAACAAAGAGATAAACTAAAACTTCAACGGTCACAATCTGAAACACTATATGAAGACCTGGAAGATAAAACACAAAACATAGAAGTATACAAACATACAAAGATTACTCTAAACGAACTAGTGTTCATTGTGTCAGTGTTCTGGGAGAATATTTCACATCTGCTATTCAAAGCACTCATAGTTTGGGGAGTGAACATTATATTGTAAATCCTTCACTATATGAAGTTTTCCCTATGAGCTTTCACCATTTGCTCTTTTGTCGAGAGTATTGCGTATTTTTTGAGAGGTCTTAATCTTAGGAGAAGATTAGGACTGTTTGCTTAGAGAGGTTGAAAATACTTATTGCTGGGAAAGGCTGGGAATACTTGTTGCCTAGCTAGAGAGGCTGAGAATACTTGTTATATGGAGAGGTGTATAATACTTAAGGCTCTTAAACAAGGAGTTTAATGGAACTGGACATTGTCTTAGAGTTTGGGATGAACTAGTATAAATCTTTATACACACTTTTTCTCTATCCCTTATCTCTTATTATTTTGTTCTATCAAAACTGAAAAAAATGCAAATTGAATTCAGACTACATTCAGTTCCCTTCTAGAACTAATTATACCTATCCTTCTATATATTCAAATTATGTTTTTGGATTGAAATTTGATTTTGAAATTAACCCATATAAACCAATTTAAATTCAATATAAAAATAATATTACCCATTATACTTGTATTTAAAAAAAAAACGAACCTAATAAACCAGTCAAATTAATTATTATTATTTAATTACTAGTGTCGGTTTCACACACACTACCCTTATTTAATTTTTTAAAATATTACTATTGTGTCTGGTAACTCGATGTAATGTCTCAATTTTAATTAGTATTATTTAATAACCAACAACGACTTCATCCATGCTATTCTTATATTTTTTTAAAAATTATTATTACGTTAACTAAGCCAACACTAGGTTCGAATTCAGTTTTAAGTTTCATTTGCTATCTGTGAGTTAAACCCTTACCACAATTTATATTATTTATGTTAATTTCACCTTGCATCCACTTAGCGGACACTTCATTTATTTTATTATTTATTTGTTTGTCCATGTTGTGTTTATTTAATTCAAGCTAGATTTAAATTAATATATACATTTCTTTTATTCGTATGGGCTCACCAGACGTTAAGGTTAAAAATTATGTGGGTTTAACGTTATTTTAATTGATGTTACTTGAGTCAACTATTGAGTCAACTATTGAGGTTTCACTCTACGCTTTATACTGTTAGCTTTCATTCGTTTAGCATCCATCCTATGTGGGACGTTAAGTCCAAGTTATTTATGGATTAACACTATAAGAAAATTTGTTATTACCTATAAATTTAGATTCGTAAATAATTAGAACTTATATATGAATTTTATCTATGAATTATTATTCATAGGTAAAATCAAGTTACCTATAGGTTTTTTTGTGTGTAACAATGAAGTAATTTGGTAGCAAAAATTTATAGCTATAATTTGTACATGATTTCAGTGGGTTTGGACGAGAAATCGTTACCTACAAATATTATCTATAGATATTGTAGGTAATATTTGTAGGTAACAGTTCTTTCCAAAACTTGCAAAAATTATGTTCAACTTTTTACCTATAGATTTTAATTACCTATAAACATAACCTACGAATTTATCAGTAGATAATTATCTATGAATTTATTTGCGTAGGTCACCTACAAATATTACCTATAAATATTATTATTATTATTATTATTATTATTATTATTATTATTATTTTCTATTCTTATATTTAATCTTATTATTATTAACATTTTTAACATTATTATTAATCATATTAATATTTTTATTAATATTATTGTTAACGTTATTAATATTATTAATTATTAGGAATATTATTATTATTATTAATTTTATTAAAATTATTATTGACATTATATTAACAATATTAATATAATTAATGTTATTATTATACATAGATATTACCTATCCATAGGAAATTTACCTACAGTTTTTTTAACTACCTACAAATAATTCATATGTAGTTATATACAAATTTTTATTCATAAGTAAATTATCTATAAATATTAATATTTTTAATTCTATTCTTAATATGAATATTATTATTATTATTATTAATTTTATTATTACTACTCTTATCATTATCACTATAAAAAAATCATTGAATAAAAATTAATTTTAGAAAAAATAATAATTAGTTGATATATTGACTAAATTAGAGACTAAAAAAACTTTTGATTTCTAAATTAGTTTCTATTATTCATAAATAGTTTGTAAATTGGTATCTAATTAACTATCAAGGTTTTTGCTAGCAACTTTAGAATCTAAATAATTGGTAGTTAAAACCTAGGTAGCTAATTAGATACCAACTTAGAAAGTATTTATCAATAATAGAAATTAATTTAGAAAACCAATAATTTTTTTAGTTTCTAAAATAATTTCTAATTTAGTCACTATAGCAACTAATTATTTTTTATCTCTAAATTGATTTCTATTTAGTGATTTTCTTGTAGTGTATTATTAAAATTATTAATATTATTATATTATTAATATTAATATTATTAATATTAATATTATTATTAGTAGTAGTATTACTAATATAATTAATATTAACATTAATATTATTAATGTTATTATTTAGTAATATTAATATTGTCATTAATATTAATATTATTATTAATATTGTTAGCAATATGATTAATTTTTTTATTAATATTATTTTTCTTATTAATATTTTAATATTATAAATATTATTAATATTCTTAATTTTTTATTAATATTACTATTAACAATATTAATATTAATATTATTGTTAATTATTAATACTATTAATTATTATTAATTTTATTAATATTATTTTTCTTATTAATAAATAATCATAATTATTATTATTATTATAAAAATATTAATAATCATATGAAAAAAAAGGTGTTTTTTAGTATTAAAAGTTGTATGTATACTCATGGAACCTGAGTTTGTTTCCCTTCTACAATAAATGTTAATAACAATATTAAGATTCATAATATAAATATAATTTTAATATACATAGTTAATGTTCATAGGTAACTTTACCTATGGATTATTAATATCAATTATTAATTATTAAAAACATAATAATGTATCATTATGGATTATTAATATCAATTATTAATTATTAAAAACATAATAATGTATCATTATTTACATATTAAGTAATTTATATCATACACTACAAGAAAATGCTTGGTTAGAGATCAAATCACAATGTCGACTACAAGCAAGATTTTATTAGAGTGGGTTCTAAAACATCCATAACTGGACTTAATAAGCACATGAAACACAACGTCGACCATGAAAATGCAATGTAAAGAGGCAAACTACCCTATGTGGGTTAAACTAGCGCAAGCAAAGTCAAAACACGAAGAACTTTGCTAAGGATGGGTCGACTCTACGTTGGATTTGGGTGTTCTTAGGACTGAGCCATCTCTATATTGAATTGGATCAGACCAAGCGGACACTAGCTCGGTTGGTGCATGCCAGGGCTTGATCGTCACTAGGTTGAAATGCATGCAAGGGTATGTTATATGCATGTGCTACTCTAGGGCTTGCCTGATTCTACTTAAGTGATTTAGAGGCACCGCACCTCATTTCTCCTTGTCAGCTTGCGAGTGCCCCTTTCTGTCATTCAAATCCCTAGTTTTCTCTCTTTTAAATACCTTTATATCTTCTTGTGCTTTACTCTTTAAATGCTCAAATTTGTGGCTTCTTTTTCCTTTCTTTTCTTTTTGGATGAGTAAAGTTTTTTCATTTTGGTTTGGGGCTTCATTTGTGGTTGTTGCGTGTGAAGGAGAAACTTGGGTTGTGCATCCCCATTAATTGCTATGTGGGGAGGAGAAGCTTGGCCGTACAATTTGAGTTGTTTGTTCCTGTGTAAGGTAGTGAGGAGCGTTTGGAGCTGAAGTTGAGGTTAGTGTTTGGAGTTGTTGTTTCTGAGGTTAATTTTTTTTTTTTCGATTTTGGTTCTAAAGTTGGTTCCCTAATCATAATGAAAACAAGTTTTATGTTTAACTTAGATAGGATTTGACTCTTTGCCATTAGCTTCTATGATTCATGTAGCTAGGACTTTGCCCTCGCTATTAACTTGTATGCTTAAGTTAACTAGGGTTTAGCCCTCATTATTAGTTGTGTTTAAGTTAACTAGGATTTGACCCTCGTTTAACTAGGGATGGACCCTCGCTAAATTTAACTTAGCTAGGGTTTAACCCTTGATTTTAGCTTCCACATTTAACTTAGTTAAAACTTTGTTCTTGCTATTAGCTTCCACTTAGTAAGGGTTCAAGCCACTCTATTAATTAGGATTTAACCTACATTATTAACTTTCAATTAGAAAGGATTTAACCAACACTATTAATTACAAGGCGAAGTAAAAAAAATTAGTTCCAACTTTAGAGTGTCCATTTTAAAAGTCATCCAAAACTAATGCAAAAATATAATTAGAGTGTGTTTTTTCTCTTTTGAGACCGTTTGTAAAGCACTATGTATTTTATTTCTTGTAATGATAACTATGTATTTTATTTCTTATAATGATATGTATATTGAATGTTGGTTCTTGTCCAAAGCCATTCCAACCCCATTTCATATTTTGTGGTCGAAAAATCTCAAGTAGTATGTATTCATGATCATGTTATATATAATTATAATTATCATTGCTATACTGTTTTATTTAAAGCAATTACATTGTTTTTACAACTATTTTTTTTATTCGAAAAAAATATAGATATAAATATAGTAAGACGACTTTAGGTATATTCCAACCTTTTTCATTAAATTAGAAACTATAAAATATATATATATATATATATATATATATATATATATATATATATATATATATATATATATATATATATATATATATATGAAATCAGGTTGACATACAATGTTTCTTTTTTAATAGGATTGGGTATCCTTTAACTCTCCTAATTTTATTCATTCATTTTTTCTGATAAATATATAAGATCAACCATGTACTATATGTAAGCCACCCATACACACACATTCTGATAAATCTATTGCTTCTACTTGGCGACCTTTGCACCTCCAGGAGACGGTGATGACTTAAAATCCGACTTCATATCAATATCACAATTTACGTAGTTAGAGCCATTACCATGACCATTAAAAGTTGCACCTTTGTTAACAATACTCACCTCTTTGGCACGTTCCTCAGAACCTCTTGCAAAGTCAACATTGAATTCTTTTCCTTGGATCTCAGAATCCACAGACTTTTTCTGAGATTTTTCTCTGGTTTTTTCGTTCATCTTATGCAGAGTAAGTGCAGGCGCAGATTTGAGTTATTTTCACCAAATTGGAGCATTTAAAAGGGCCTCTAAGCTCTGCCTTAAGAAAATGGGTGTTGTCTATTCTTCCATAAAGTTAACTTGCATGGAATGTTATATATATATTAACACAACATCTTTGCTGAAGAATTTTCTACTCTTCCTCACCATCTATCAAGGACCATATTTTAATTATGCATTGAATTTTTTACATGTTACGACTGTTTGGTGTGCCAAACCACTTTTTTTTTTCAACGTTTAAATATCTTTAGGGCTCATGGACTTAGCTTCAATTTTATACTTCAATAACGAGGGTGGTTCTTAATTTTCTAAAATAATTATGGTAGCTATTTATTATTAGTTTACTTTATTTTATGCATGCGATCAAACCTACCTGTACATAGTTGAGTTGGAAAACAATTTAGCCATGCATAAGAAATTCAACTTTATAATAGTAGAACGAGATTGCCTTCAAAACTTGTATAACCTATCCTTGACTTTAAAATTTGAGATTTGAGAGTGTGTTTCTATCTTCGAGAAAACTCGTGAAACTTTTAGAAATAGGTGACAGTTTTATTTTATCAAAAATAATCAATTTAGAATTTTAAAACTTGGAGGGTATACTATGAAATTATCTTTTATATTTCTATTATTAATTTTTTTTTTAAATATTATTTATATTTGTATATGTTCACTAAAAAATTATTAAATAATAATTAATTTAGAAAAAAATAATTAGTCATTATATTAATTAAATTAAATATTATTTTATAAATTAAAAAATTATTGGTATCTAAAATATTTTTTATTATTAATAAAAAAAATTTAAAGTAATTTTTAAATTAGTATATAATATTAGTTATTAACTACTTTAATTTTTAAATTAATCTTTAATTAAATTAATAATTAATTTATAATTTAAATAGTTAGTAGCTAAAATTTTAATATTAAAGTTAGATATTAATTTAGAAATTATTTAAATACCAATAATTTTTTAATTTATAAAATAGTATCTTTTATTTTCTTGTCTTTAAATTATTTATTATTTAATAATGTTCCCAGTTTTTTTAATGAATGAACGATGACAGTTTTTAAAGCACTGGTTTTTTTGGAAGTGAAGAGAAGGCTAATGTTAGAATTATACGTAATAGAGTTGACATGTTGATGATCTATTAAAAAAAATTAGTGTATGAAGAAGAGTTCATAAGTTGAAATCTTGTTTTCATTTGTGAGAATTCTAAGATCTTATCTTTAGATATAAATCATATATAATCTCATATTTTATATATATATATATATATATATATATAATTATTTTTGCTGAGACTTCTCATATGTAGCATCTCATTAATCAATGTAATATACACTGGTGCAGAAACGTAGAATAAATACGGCTATTTTCATTTTATAAATGCGGCTATACAACCGCATTTGATCAACACGCATTTGTAAATCATGTAGTTAAACAATCGCATTTGATCAACACGCATTTGTAAATCATTGCCTTGATTTACATATGCAGTTAAGGTAAACAACCGCATCTGTAAATCAGGTTTTTTTTTTTAGAGCATTCATTTGGTTAGTTGTTTACCTCATACAAATTATCTTGTGCAGTTTCATTATACCCAGCCAGACAGATAAACAGATTCAGATAAACTAAAAGTCAATTTATAGTAATTGATCAAAATGTATACATAAAATAGTAATAATATATCTCTATCTATCTTCTTACACTATTGATCAAATCGTAGAGTTATAAAAGTTTAGGAAATATGTGGACCAAGATTGTCTCACATATGTCATGGCTTCCGAACTCATGGGTTCCTCATCCATGAAGAACTGCATTTCAAAATTGGTTGATAAATCTCTAATTTATGGTAGAAAACGTTATGCAAAATTTTAGAAATTTCTAATAAGTGTAAATATAAGAACTAAAACCTCAAAATATCCTAAAAAAGACCTAAATAATACTAAAAAATAAAAAAGTGATAGTAAATGGTGGATTTTTGAAATTTTGGTGAGGCCAATCCCCCTTGGGGAATAGCCATGGCGTTCCTTACCTCATTTCGAGCAACTTTCATTTTTTATGCGTCTCCATCCGACTTCTCCATCAAAAGTTATGGTCATTTGAAGTTTTCCTACAAATTTTTCACATTAAATCCTAAACATACACACACTAAACA
Organism: Phaseolus lunatus; assembly: GCA_013389735.1. Lineage (NCBI taxonomy): Eukaryota > Viridiplantae > Streptophyta > Magnoliopsida > Fabales > Fabaceae > Phaseolus > Phaseolus lunatus. The sequence goes on along the minus strand of CM023862.1, from coordinate 18,798,285 downwards.
CATAAACACACTACAATCAAGTTTTAAACATACATCCAAATCCAAATATCAATATTTATTATAAAATTAATTAAAAAAATTTAAAACCGTAAACCCTAAAAAAACTAACCTTCTATAGTTGTGGGTGCAACCAAGTCCCTAAGGTGTTGCCACACGGTGTTGCCGGCCAGAAGACTTGGCGGAGGTTTACGGTGGTGGAGATGGAGCGAGAGGCGCGGAAGAGATGGCTCAACTAAGACGCGGTGGTGAAGGGAAAGGGTAAGTGTGAAGAGAGCACTGATGGGCAAAGGGTGGAGAAGGAGAGGACAAGAAGAAGAAATGGAGCACGGTGGCATCTTAGGGGTCTTAGCGTTTTTCATTTACAGATGCGGCTGTGTGTATAACCGCATCTGTAAATGAAAAACTTTCATTTACAAATGCGGTTTTAACCAATAACCGCATTTGTAAAACAAACTAATTTCAAAAATGCCACCGCATTTTTAACAAATGCATTTTAACGCAAAGCCGCACTTGGAAAGGAGTCTTCCTTTCATCATTTTGCACTAGTGATATGATCATCAGAGTTAGATAAACATATATTAAACAATAAAAATAAGATAAGATAAAAAAAATTAAAAAAAACTAATACAAATATTTCTATTAAATATCTACAAATACATATCTCATATTTAATCTCATTCATTTAATTATTTACAAAATCAAGTGTTTTTCAAAAATATAACAGTGTACAAGTCTGTTAGAACAGTACACACATACAATACAAAACACTAGACTCTACTTCCATAAAACATATGTGTAGAATTTAAGTTAGAGATTTACACCTGTTATACTACTTTCACTATGTTAACAAAAACACCGAACATATTGTTAATTCTTTCATTTGAAGTAAAGAAAGAAAAATATTTTTTCAAACTTTGTTTTAGTTCTCACTCACCATTGAATACATTATGTTTAGAAGTGTCATTGAGTCCATTTGTGATTACTTTGAATGTCCAAAAGTAAACACATTCAAACTCGCCTATCTGAGTAGTAACCTCTATACAAAGTTCACGCTTTGGATGAGAGTCGCAAAAAGAGTTGTCAACCCTCAACGACATCCTTTTTTGATTGAACTCAAACCCATAATGCTATGCTTGGATTTGTCTCTTGATCCCATTTGTGAAGCTTTATACTCATACTTTAACCTATCTTATGTTGTGGTGCTACTTCCTTGCATGTTTTTTTTAGGAAAAAGAATTAGATTAATATAAAGCACAAAGAGGTGCTTCAACCCTTCTACAAAACAGGGTACATTTTAACCATGATCACTTTATACAATGTCAGAAAAAAAATAGTAATCACCCATTCTAAGACCTCTAATTTCCTTCTCCATATAACAAAAAATTCTATTTACAAGAACAACTCCCCAATAATTATTGCTCCTCGTTTGCATGGACTATATCAATACCATAGAACAACAAAATAAAAATGCTTCAGCTAGATTTGCTTCTTTATAGTAACAATTGTTTGATTATGCTTATGTTTTGCCTTAGTTTAATTCAGTAGAGTCTAGTTGTAAATGTGATTTTGAACTCCTAAAAAGCTCTTGAATCAGATTTTGTGTTTATTCCCATAACTCTATTTTCAAATTAAAAAGTGTCTTGACTTGCCTTGCTATCCTTTTTTCAGCAAAACCAAAGATATACACCTTGTCCAACCTTGAACAATGTATTAGCTATGATATAGTCGAGACTATAATGCAACAATTAATCTTCAAAATAGACAGCATAAAACATGTAAGAGCTCAGGCTACTATGATATAATGGAACTGCCTAGCACATTAAACCATTATCCTTGCAAAAAACACAGTTCCTATTTACATTGTAGAGCTGTAGTTTTCATAGTTGCAGTCCTCATAATTAACCTTGAATTATCTCAATATTCTCAAACACTTAATGGACATATAACACCCAATCCGTATACAAAAACTTAGTTGCAGGTATTTTGTTTTTCATCGAGGTCCATGCCTTGAGCTGAGCCATATGAAATTTGTTGGAAATGACACTTTGTTAAGAAGTGAGCTTTAAGCCTAACTCAACCTCATAAAACCGGCTTATAAGGTGAGGTTTGCACCCACTTATATACAATGAAATGTCCTCATCTCTAGTCGATGTGGGATCTCCAACACACCCCCCTCACGCCGAGGCTACCAACTCGTGCGTGGAGATATATGTTATGGGTGGTCCGATAACGGCCCGATAGCGGGTGGCCTGATAAACCCAACAAATTCTCACTAGGATGGACTCGAGAATGGCTCTGATACCATGTTAAGAAGTGGGCTTTAAGCCTAACTCAACCTCATAAAACTGGCTTATAAGGTGAGGTTTGCACCCACTTATATACAATGAAATGTCCTCATCTCTAGTCGACGTAGTATCTCCAACACACTTAAAAATATTATGTTGGGCTAACTGAATTCCCACTCATCTCTAGCACATCTTCCAAATTCCAAATTGTAGATGTTATCTTACAATTAAAAAACAAGAGTTAGAGAGTTTCCTCATGATAATTGCATAAGAGGCAAATTATGGTACTTAAGTTGACACCTCTCTTAACTAAATTGGACCTTGTTGATACTTTGACAAATAGAACACTCCAAGCAATGGTTTGAACATTAGGGAGTGCTTTGACAAACCAAAACATGTTCAAGATGGTGTTGTTGTCATTATTTGTTTTCTAACAAGGCATATGCTGACTTAACATAGTAAGTCCCATCATCTTCACCTACCCATTGTCATATGTCTTTGGATGTCTTTTTGTTGGTGTATTGTGCTTATTTTATTTAGCAATTGTAGTTGTTGTTTTTTTTCCCATTCAAACATCTCTCTTCTCCACTCTACTTCGTGCATATACATATATACATACATATACATGCATATATATAAGTATGACTTATTTCTATCCATTAAAACAACATTAATAAAATTAATTAACACATTCAAAGTATTGTTTATTTGAGAATTTGGAGTTCTCACACAATTTATTCTTAAAAGACTTTTTAGAAAATTAAGAATTAAAGAAAAAATATATATTTTAACTTCTAAACAATCTAATACTATTATACCTACCAAATATAACTTTTGAAGGAAGTATTCATGAAAAAAAAGAAGAAAGTAGGTGTTTTCTATTCTTTCATAAAGCTAAACTTATTGGCTGATGGAGGTTTCATAAAAGAATGAAGAAAAATAATTTATTATGAAGAAAATAGATGTTGCCTGTTATTTCATAAAACTAACTTATTGCTTTACGGATTATCATAAAGAAGGATCAAATAGGTGTTTCCTATTCTTAATTCTTTATAGGATCCTATCAACAGAGATTATGGGATTTCAAATGAAAATTAAGATAAGAATCAGATTAATATAAATTAATAATTCTTACTTTATTTTTCTATTTTTTTTACAGCAAAGTTATTTATTAGAGTTTTATTTCATTCTCAATAAATAATATAATAATCTCACTCAATCCCTCTCGTAGTATAGTTCATTTTAAATTGATTTAATTAATTTCAATTTTAAAAGACTTTTTTCCGGAGTCGTAACGATTATATATAATGTAAATATATATTTCGAAAAGAATTTAACTTTTGTATAGAATTCAATATTCTATATTTTTAATTATGTGTTAATTTTATTTTTTATTATTTCTTTAATTACCTTTAACTTTGAAAACAAATCAAGACAATATTTTATCGCTCCCTTAAGTTTGAAAATTAATACAATATTTCTTTCATTTCATCTCCCTTAAGTTTTAAATTTATGTGAATTAAATAAAAAAAATCAAACATATTATGTTATTTTAAAAATTAATGGAATAGTCTTAATAAAAGAAATAGACAGATTTAATACATAAAAAAATAATTAATGTGGAAAGAATCTTCTAGTAAATGAGTTATTTCGTCAGTTATTATAAAAATGTTTTATTCTTACGAATCTTAGATTTTTTTTTTTTGAACTTCATCTGTAGATTAATTTCAATAGTGATTTTTTTTGGATTCTAATGCAGTTACAAAATTATTTTTCCTATAACTTTTTAAATAAATTATAAGACCTCTTAAATTATTTATAACAACATTTATAAGCATATAATCTTACCTACAAAATTAACAATAAAAATTTATCATATAAAAATTATTTTCTAAGAAAAATTCAAAATTCCTCCTCAGATAACTTGCTAAATATATGCCCCTTATAAAATATTAGATATTATCTCAAGAAACGAATATTTTATCTAATGATTTGCCTAATTGAATCTTCCACCCTGCTTCTATTGGTTGATGGTTTTCATAAGAAATAAGAAAGGTGTTGTATATTCTTCCATAAAGTTAACTTGCATGGTTATAATTGGTAATATATATATATATATATATATATATATATATATATATATATATATATATATATTACCAGTTTGTTTTTCAACGTTTAAATATCTCACTAAAAGCTTGGGCATGTGAAGGTTCATGGACTTAGCTAGAATTTTATGCTTCAATAACGTGGGTGGTTGTTAATTTTCTAAAATAATTATGGTAGCTATTTATTATTAACTGACTTTATTTTATGCATGGGATCAATCTACCTATACATAGTTGAGTTGAAAAGAAATTTAGCCATGCATAAGAAATTCAACTTTATAATAATAGAATGAGATTGCCTTCAAAACTTCTATAACTTATTTTAATAGAGAAAATAATAATATCTTGCATGGGTCATATTCTTATCCTCCTACTATATAACCCATCCTTGACTTTAAAATTTGATATTTGATAGTGTGTTTTTATTGTGAGAAAAATTAAACTTTTAGACATTATATATATATATATATATATATATATATATATATATATATATATATATATATATATATATATATATATATATATATATATATATATATATATATATATATATATATACTGGAGCGCAATTTATTATTGAATCTTAATTTACAAATTTTGAGGGAATGAATGAGTACAGTTTTAAAGGGAAGAGAAGGCTAATGTTAGAATTATATGTAAAAGGTAATTGAAATGTCGATGAAAATGCACTTGTATTAAGAAAGAAGAGTTCTCTTATTAAAGAAAACTTAATTTATTATTTGTGAGAATCCTTAATTTCAATATCTTACATTCTTTTATTATTTATAGTCATACATAGTCTCATTATATATATAAATATATATATATATATATATATATATATTTACATTTTTTTACAAAATTTTTTAAAATAAATTTCCTTTTTTTAGAAAATAAAATACATATTTACATGTATAAAATACTCTTGACAAAAAAGAAAACAGTAAAAGTTCACAAGGTAATCTTCACACAGTGAATTTAAATACAAGGTTCTCTCCCTAAATAATGAGTGTTCTAACAGAGATGAAATATTCTATCAACCCACTAATACAATGAATATCAAATCGTTTCTAAGATATTATGTTTTTAAATTTTTTGATAATTTGTTATATTATGTGCTATTAAAATGTATATATTTGATAACAAAATGCATATATTTTTTATGATATCATTATTAGGTAGAAACAAATACTCTTGATTAAGCTCTGGATGACTTTGGAAATTTTACTCTCAAATTTTTTAAGAAGTTTTTCTTGGATTCCGAAGTTTCTTGTGGTTGGAGTACACTCATATGGTTCAATATATTCCTCCTTTGAAAACTTTGATACTTTGAAAAGTTTTTCATTGACAGCTTTCGACTGACCAACACATTCACCATAGAGACTTATATATATATATATATATATATATATATATATATATATATATATATATATATATTCTATGTACTCTTTGTGAAAAACAAGAAAAATCCACTCAACACGTATTTTTTGAATGTCAGCTTTGCATATTTGGAGTTGGACTCAACAATGCTCATTTCTGTAATATGGATGACCTCATTTGTTTTGTTAAAAGTGATAGTAGTCCTTTGATTAATTTAATTAAACTTGTTGTGATTACCTTATCTATTTGAATAATATGACATATGCGAAATTATATTAAATTTCAGGTTAAGATCAATCTTCCCATGGTTATTTTCTCTATTAAAGACTTCATTTTCTTGGTGGGTAATTCGTCTAATAGCTCCATGAGAAATGATATGTTCGAATTCTCTGTGCTTAAGTTCTTTGACATCAATACTCGTAATAGCAAAGTCTTTCATCCTCTTCTTGTTAGATAGGAGTTTCTTTTCTCTAGTTAGGTTAGAATTAATCTTGATGGCACTGCTAAAGGTTCTCCTAGCCTTCCTGCTTGTGGTGGTATTTTTTGTGCGACTGAGAGTATGAGAGAGTTCATTGATTTATCTATTTTCCTTGATATTAAGAATGTTTTGGTTGTTGAGTTCTATAGAGTTATCCATGCCATTGAAGAAGCAAAAAAGATAGATTTTTCTAGTTTGTGGCTTGAATGTGATTGTGTGCCTTGATTTGTGCTACTTTTACGGCTAAGAATAATGCTCCTTGAATTCTTCGTAATATGCGGAACAAATGCCTTAATTATTGTGGGAAAATCAAATTTATTTCGTGAAGGTAATGTTTGTGCTAACATACTTGTTAACTTAAGTCTTATTCATAAGGCACAATTTCATGAGTATAATAGACTTCTACCTAGTCTATTCTTAGAACTCTTTATTAATAGGTTTAGATTACCTAAGTATCTATTTTCTTAAGTTCTTTTCTATAGTTTTTAGGCAATTACTTCTTGTACCCAATCAATTTTGATTGGTACCCAATGAAAGTTTTAAAACCCCATTTTGCCCTTGTCTTCTTTATTCTGAAAAACGGTGTTGAGGTGCAGAGAAAGTTGGTGTTCTTTGGTGTTCGTTGGAGGTGCAGAGGAGGTGTTTTTAGTGTGGTGGTGGTGGTGGTGGATCGTTTCACTCTTAGGTTCGGTTGACATTGTTGTGAGGTAAGAACATATTTACACTAATTTACGCATTTTGTTTGAGCTGAGATGGTCTCAGACAACGATATTAAGATTTAGAATCCTGGATATTAGCCTACGGATGCACACGTCCGAAATTCATTGTTGTTCACTCAGGATATACAAATCCGTAAGAAATTAAGATTTCCAGTTGAAACTTCCGAACGCACATGTCCATAATAGAAATATGAGTTCCAGACACATATGTTTATATTATTTTTTATGTGTTATTTAACTATTATAATACTTTTAACAATACTATTTCAATCATATAACTGGAGTGAAATTTTAAAAACATAAGTTGTTATTATTATCACTATTATTTATAATAAGAAAAGAAGAGATTAGATAGAAACAAAAATAGTTGAAAAATGGTAACTAATACTTTTTTTAATTTTTTCAAATCAACATTTAATACAGTTAATTTATTTTAACAAAATTAAATAAATAAGTGATCAATACTTAGTTATCCTAAGTAAAAAATATAACATTTCATAAAACAATTACAAAAGAATATTTTTCTAATAAATTTTAATTCTGAATTAAGTAATTATATTTTATTTAAAATTAGTCTTAAACAGAAATTCAATTAACATATCACATAATAATGTAAATATAACATTTTTAAAAATAATACAAACTAATTTTTTGAAATAAAATTTAAAGTGACAATTTTTAGTTTATACTTTGACATGTCACTTTATCTTAAATTTTTATATTTCCAAGAATAAAATAACACTAAATAAAGAATTTAATAAAATTAATTAAATAGATATGTATCTATTATAACTTTAACTGATTTACATTTTATTTGTTTAATATATTTAATAATATTTATAAGTAAACATAATTATTTTTATTAAAATCAAATCCATATCCACGAAATATACAAAAAAGAAAGAATTTTTTAATAATGTGATCAAATTTATTCTACATAGATCCTTGGTTAAAAATGTTAATAAATATTAATTTGAAATTTTAATTTAAATATAATAAGAAATTTTATTTGAACGTTTTGATGTATTTTAAATGTTAAGAACCTCTAAAATTTATGTTTTATTTTACTTTTTAATATTATAAAATTGTGATATTATGTTCATATTATTTTTTTATGTGTTATTTAGTTAATCTAATAATTTTAACAATTATGTTTCAAGCATAACTGGAGTGAAATTTTAGAAACATAAGTTGTTATTATTATCATTATTATTTGTGATAAGAAAAAAAAATTAGAGATTAGGTAGAAATAAACATAGTTGAAAAATTGTAACTAATATTTTTAAAAATTAACATTTAATACTGTTAATTATTTTAACTAAATTAAAAAAATAAGTGATCAATACTATGTTACCCTAAGTAAGAAAGTATAACATTATTTCAAAATAAATACTTTCTATAATTATAAAAGCTTTCAAAATTAATAAATTATTTTTGAGTAATAAAAATAAGGTTAAATGTTGTATTTATTTCTTAATATTTTATATTTTGATGTTTTAAGATGTAAGTATATCAAGTTTAAACACTCAAAATTTGATATTTTTATTTATTTTTAAAAACGGTTGATGTCATCATTAATGTTATATCCGATCCAATATATTATTGCATCATCTAGTAACCATCTTTCCTTTACATAAAAAAACCAAAAGAAAAAAATACATAAATAAAGACCTTTTGTTTTCATCTTTTATTTTGTGCTTCCTCCTCTATCTCTTCTTTATCCCTCTAGATTAAAGACTTCTACACCTTGTATTTAAGCTGGGAACAAAACAAAAAAACATGCAAATAAACTTAAACTCCTCTCTAAATCGTTGCAAATTTGAAACGCAAAAAAAAAAACCTGATTAGATTTACCGTTGTAGTGTCTTATGAAAAATAAATTGAGAAGCTTACTTGTTTGAAAAGAGTGAGGAGAATTGGAGAAGAGAGCGCATTGGACGAAGAACCACTTGTCCCAATTCAACTAAGAGACCAAACTTAATGCGTTTGATGATGAGAATGATTTCCCTCTAGATTAATCTAATAGAATTATGCATTTTATGTCAAACTATTAATAATTAAAAAACAAATTAATTGAAGATTGGTAAAAAAAGAACAAAAAAAAGAATGAAGTGTTTTGCCATCATTCCAGACACTTTTGCTTACTCTTGAATTTTAGGTTTCACTTTTTGCTTACTCTAGAATTTAGGTTTCCAAATACACACTTACTCAATGGGTGTTGCAATGGTAAAGTCACCCACAAATATGAAAGGCAAAAGTCTTATGACAGAGGTCAAATGATACAAATTCATGCACTAAAAGTATTTTTTGTGGGTTTGCAATGGAGTGAGTTTTGAGTTCTCCAATTGTCAGAGTCGATTTTGAATCCTATTTACAAAAATGAAATGCATGTAAAGAAGATAGAACAATTAGAACAAAACTATAAAAAATAGAAAAACAATAAGCATAAGAAAAGAGAAGAGAGAAAAAACGAGAATGGAAGAAAAAAAAGAAGGGAGTGAGGTTTGAGATAAGAATAAAATGATAAAAGACTTCTTATTATATATTTTTAAAATAATAAAATAAAATATTGGTATAAGGATAAAAAGAGAAAGTAAATGTGTATAAAAAAAAAAGAAGGAGTATATATATATATATATATATATATATATATATATATATATATATATATATATAATGCATATTTTTGAATTATAATTTTATTCAAGTTTTACTATTTTTAAATAAAAACCTAAAAATTTAATTTAGTTTTACGTAAATTTTTAAAATGATATTTTTTTATAAATAGTGCATTTCTGTTTTAACAACATAAATAGTTTTTTTCTAACATATTCAAAGTTAAATAATCTAAATGAAAGTTTAATAGTGCATAAATTTGTTTATATAAAAAATATAAAGTCATAAGAATCAATTGAAATTCAGGATCTAGTTTGAAACAATATATTGAATAAATAAATATATTGTAAAGAATATATCAACAATCAGAGTGGTGCAACAGAAGCGTGGTGGGTCCATAATCCACATGTCCCAAAATTGAAACCTGGATTTGATAAAGAGTAGCTTCCATTTTTCTCCCTTTTTTTTTTTTTATCTATCTCATTTTTTGTAACCAGATTTTTTTTACATAAGTTAATGGTTAATTGATGTAATCAATGTTTTTAAACTAGACAATTGATTAAAATGATAAATAATTATCCAACCAACTTCAACCATGGTTCAAATCATGCTAACTTAATTTCTATTTCTTATATTATATAAGATTTTAGTAATAAAATAACACAAATTATGAAAAAAGATAAAAAATTTATAAATCAATTTAAATGACTCAATTATAGTATGTATTGGCCAGACCTCGGTTGTCGAGAACAGATAGTAAAGGGTGAACCACGTCAGCTGGGTCCCACAGCATGGGCAAAGCCACGTGGAGTGGACCCCGCAGGCAGCTTGGATTATAGGGTGATCAGTCATCAATGTGTCCCCTCAGAGAAGGGTGATCAGTCATCGGTGTGTTCCCTCAAAGAGGGGTGATCAGTCACCGGTGTGTTCCCTCAGAGAGGGGTGATCAGTCATCGGTGTGTTCCCTCGGAGAAAGGTGATCAGTGTGCCTCCTCAGAGAAGGGTGATCAGTCCTCGGCAAACGCTAAGCTTTGGCATAAGAGATTTATCCTTAGAGTTGCATGTAATGGCACGTGAGGGGTTTAAGGGTCCGTGGGAGATTAGTTTAAATCATAAGGATAGACCCCGCGACGTGAGGGTTAACAATATGCTGTGATATTCACTCATAAAGATAATTGCTTAAAGATAGAAGGTTACCGCCATACACGCCAGAGGATTAAGAGATAAAAGATATTGTTCCTAGTAATATTTCATTGATATGCATGTGGGGGTAGTAGCACTCCAAATATACAAAGATACACTGTTAAAGATTACGCACGTATAACAGCATTCTCTCACTCACTAAATATTTTCCTGCTAAAGATAAAGTTCCATGCAGGGAAAGTTGGTTACAAGAGATAACCTAATGACTCCCTATAAAAGGGGCTTAAGGCTCCAGGGGAAGGTACGCAGTTTCTAGACCTAAACATAGAGAAACTCAATACACTTGGTGTTCCTTGCCCTACACTGACTTGAGCGTCGGAGTGCAAATGGCCTCTAGGGCGCCCCTTTCTCTTTTGCAGGTGCAGATTGCTTCGAAAGAACCAAGCACGTATCAACGTGAGGAAGGAGGCGTGTGAGTACCGTGGAGTCAACCGACAGGCGAGTCAACCGGCAAGAACATTTGGCGCCCACCGTGGGGCCCGATAAAACTAGGTCCCATCCACAGTTTTGAAGAAGCAAAGTCAGACGACATGAGGAATACTAGGCAAGGTGTTTCTGGAAGAGATGAAGACGATCACACCCCTACTTTGTAGAAAATCATGGAGACCATGAGAACCCTCCAAGCAGCAAACGAAGAAGCCAAGGCTCACCAGTCAAGTCCATACGATGGGTGTTTGGTGAGCTTCGTGTGAAATCAGGTAGAAAGAACGAGGACAACCTTCGTTGATGAAAACACGGCCAGGGCCATCACCATCAGCCTCCACCGTATAGTCATGGTGCTTAGGAAAGGAGCGTATAGACTAGAGACCTTGGAGGGAGAAGTCATTCCTCGAGCCTGGGATGTGGCAAACCTCAAATTGCATTTCAGCTAAGTGGTTCACTTGAATTGGAACATGCACAAGTAAGTCAACCTGGCTCGGTGTCAATACGACCACTCGAGTATGGGTACCCCGTGAGTAAACGATTACCTAGTGGCAGGTAAGAAGGGGGGGCTTGTGTGCTGGACATGAGTGCTCGGAACCTCAACTATTGGGTAGGTCATGAGTTTGGCCTAAATGTTGGTCAGCCCAGAAAAGGTAATTAAGATAAAATATAATTGCTATTACCATATGATTCTAAAAATAAAATATAAAGAGATATTTTATTTCCTGTGATATTATATTTTATCTGTTGCATTATTCTGAAGATAAAAGATAAAGAGGTATTTTATCTCTTATTCTAAAAGATAAAATATAAAGATATATATTATCTGTTATGATATGATATTATATCTATTGTATTATTCTGAAGATAAAATATAAAGATATATGTTATTTTTTGTGATATTATATTGTTGAGATATTATATTTTATTTGTTGTGATATTATTCTGGAGATAAAAGATAAAGAGATATTTTATCTGTTGTGATATTATTCTGGAGATAAAAGATAAAGAGATATTTTATCTGTTGTGATATTATTCTGGAGATAAAAGATAAAGAGATATTTTATCGATTGTGATATTATTATCATGATCTCTCACACGAGAGAAATTATTCTTGTTACTGGATATAGAGTGTAGTAGTGTAAAAGTACATGTCTAGGAAAGTTCTGGCGAGGAAAGACTTGGTACTTAAGTGTCTCTGCTGGTGACCCACCTCTCTTTCCTAAGAACTTACCTGGTGTATTAGTTCATTGTCTACAATCATTGTTCTAGTTAACATTATTATTCACAGTGTGTTTTCAGTTATCCGATTGAGCATAGGGTAAGACGACCTAACTTGGAGTAGACATAGCTACCCGAGTATAGGTGCCCTATGAGATGAATTGACTTGAAACAGGTGTGCTCATTCGCACTAGCACATGGTGAGACGACTTAGCTTGGAGTAGATGTAGCTATTAGAATAGTATGTGCCAGCAGACCTACTGACCAAACTCGCCAGCACAAGTAAGGGAGGTCGTCAGAGGTCAGTTATTCAAAAGACTCTGAAGTCACCTAGAACAGACTTGAGATTGACTGAATGATCACAAGGTCAGATGGGAAACCCTTTTCGCAGTAAAAGTCCTCTTCCTTGACTTTTTATAGCAAGGTCGAGGCGAGAAAAAAATGAACCTCTTCTACCTTGTTAAAGAAAGGGGAAGAATAGTATGATTCACAGCGAAAGTCCTCTTCCTTAAATTTCTATAGCAAGGTCGAGGCGAGAAAGATGAACCTCTTCCACCTTGTTAAAGAAAGGGGAAGAATAGTATGGTTCACAGCGAAAGTCCTCTTCCTTAAATTTTTATAGCAAGGTCGAGGCGAGAAAGATGAACCTCTTCCATCTGGTTAAAGAAAGGGGAAGAATAGTATGGTTCACAGCGAAAGTCCTCTTCCTTAAATTTTTATAGCAAGGTCGAGGCAAGAAAGATGAACCTCTTCCACCTTGTTAAAGAAAGGGGAAGAATAGTATGGTTCACAGCGAAAGTCCTCTTCCTTAAATTTTTATAGCAAGGTCGAGGCGAGAAAGATGAACCTCTTCCATCTTGTTAAAGAAAGGGGAAGAATAGTATGGTTCACAGCGAAAGTCCTCTTCCTTAACTTTTTTACAGCAAGGTCGAGGCGAGAAGAACGAATCTCTTTTACCTTGTTAAAGAAAGGAGAAGAATAGTGTGGTTCACAGTGAAAGTCCTCTCCCTCGACTTTTTACAGCGAGGCTGAGGCGAGAAACCCCTTAGTGTGAGGCTCGAGGTTGACACATCCGGAGGTCTTCCTTAGGAGTCGAGGGACAGCTAAGTTATATATTTCCCCTTAGTGTGAGGCTCGAGGTTGACACATCCGGAGGTCTTCCTTAGGAGTCGAGGGGCAGCTAAGTTATATATTTCCCCTTAGTGTGAGGCTCAAGGTTGACACATCCGGAGGTCTTCCTTAGGAGCCGAGGGGCAGCTAAGTTATATATTTCCCCTTAGTGTGAAGCTCGAGGTTGACACATCAGGAGGTCTTCCTTAGGAGCCGAGGGGCAGCTAAGTTATATATTTCCCCTTAGTGTGAAGCTCGAGGTTGACACATCAGGAGGTCTTCCTTAGGAGCCGAGGGGCAGCTAAGTTATATATTTCCCCTTAGTGTGAGGCTCGAGGTTGACACATCCGGAGGTCTTCCTTAGGAGTCGAGGGGCAGTTAAGTTATATATTCCCCCTTAGTGTGAGGCTCGAGGTTGACACATCAGGAGGTCTTCCTTAATGAGTCGAGGGGCAGCAAAGTTACGGTCTTCCTCAATGTAGGACTCAAGGTTGGCACATCAAGAGGTCTTCCTTGACGAGTTGAGGTCGGCTAAGAGAAAAAATACCTCTCCCTCGACTTTTTACAGCGAGGCTGAGGCGAGAGAAACAAGACCTCTACCTCGATTTCTTACAGCGAGGCTGAGGTGAGAGAAAGAAGACCTCTACCTTGACTTCTTACAGCGAGGCTGAGGCGAGATCAAACCTGTCACTTGGGGTTAGAGGTCTCGTAAGCGGGAAGGCAGGTTCGTCAAGAACACCTTCCCTTCGAGTGAGAACACCCAACGTGAACAACAAGGTTCACCAGCTAAGTCCTTCTCAACTTATCAGTCAAGGTCGACAGAAAGAGAGGTCCTCCTCAGTTTATCATTCAAGGTTGACAGAAAGAGAGGTCCTCCTCAGCTTATAATTCGAGGTCGACAGAGAGGTCGAAAGGTCGAGCAGTTAGGCTTTGCGTTGAAACAAGTTCAAGCTCGAGACTGGGGGGACTCGTGTAGTGGGCAGACCTCAGTCGTCGGTGTTGAAGCTGAAGGAAGCTTCTTCCCAACCTTGGCTTAAAGTGTGTTTGATGAAGAAAATTGCTTCGGTACTTTATAGTTTTGTAAAAGGATTTAAGTGAATTTTGGTTTAGGCTTAGGAGGTGAGGAAGTAATGAGGCACCGATCTGTCATCGGTCATTGGGGGAAGTATGAGGAACCAATCGGTCGTCGGTCATTGGGGAAGTATGAGGAACCAATCGATCGTCGGTCATTGAAGGAAGCAATGAGGAATCAATCGGTAGTCGGTCATGGTGGGAAGTATGAGGAAGCAATCGGTCGTCGGTCGTTGGAGGAAGTAATGATGTACGATCGGTCATCGGTCTTTGGGAAAGTAATGTGATCAGTCATCGGTCTTTGAGAAAGTAATGTGGTACGATCGGTCATCGGTCATTTGGAAAGTAATGTGGCACCGGTTGGTCATCGGTCATTCTGTTCTAGTTGCCTAAAGCAAGCTTAAACCAAACACAAGGAGTGTTTAAAGTTTTCAAAAATGCTGTTTAAAGTTTTCTCAAAAAGTCTGAATACTGGACAAAAATAAATCTGTTTCCTGGATAATAAATAGATTTATTTTGGTTCTGTTATTCTTAACTGTTTTTCAAACTGTTTTTTGAAAAGTGGTTAGAAACTGGTTTCTTTAAATATAGAAGACTTCTCTCACACAAAATACACAGTGCAATCACGTTTCAATCAGTTTCTGAGTGAGAAGAAGAATTCAAAGGCTTTTGTGAAAGGTTTTCAAAAGGAATTTCAAGTGTGCTTGTTCTAGGAAAACCTTGTGCTTTGTGAAGGTGCTGGTGCAGTTTTTGCAGCAGATTGAACTACTGGTTTGAGTTCTTGCATCTTCTTTTCAGTTGTATTTTTTTCCTTTCTCATTTGTTGTAAAGGTGGAAGTGTTAGTCACTTCTTGATAGGGTTTCTTGGAGTGCAAGGTGTGCTGAAATAGGTGTTTTTCAGCCTTGTATGTGAGTGTTCTTGTGGGTTTCAAGCACTGCTGTATATGCTGTAATTGTTGTATGTGTTTAGTGAATTCCACCTTGGTGTAAGGTGAACTGGATGTAGCTCTTGATGAGTGAACCAGTATAAAAACTTGTGTGCAATCTTCTCTCCTTTCTTGCATTTATTTCTGGAATTTGAATTGATAACTGTCCAAAATAAATCTGTTCATTTGAAATTGAATCTGTTAATTCTGGGTTTAATAAGAACTGTTCTTCTCTTGGTTGAAACCTTCTTGCAAATATCTGAACAAGTGTGTTCTGCTGTTCCTTCTAATTGTGTAAAATCTTGTTTGATTAAGTTCTGATTGTACGAAGGTGATTTGGAAAAATAAATCTGTTTTATTTGAAATCAATCTGTTCTTTTAATCTCTGTTATACAGAAGTCAGTTCCTGTTGCAAAAATTTTAAAAGATCAATTCACCCCTCCCCTCTTGATCTTCAGACCCTGCTTAACTCTAACAGTCGGAACGTGGGGTGAGAGGTCGGCACAGGAGAGGACGACATGGTAAGTGATCCGATCGGTCATCGGTAGTCGATGACGTCAGCAGCAGTTGACCACGTGGACCATTCACAGGGTGACACGTGGTAGAAGAGAGTAGGTGAATCAGGGAGGAGATTACTCAGAATGGTGATCGGTGGTCAGTTGCTAAGGGACCACCATCCGCAGATCAGTGTCAGATGAGCGCCCCGAAGCAGAGCGCGATGAACGCCTGGAAGCAGAGCGCGAGAAGTAAAGAAGCACTGATCTGTCATCGGTGCATGGTCATCGAGGTTTCTTGCGAACACGTGTTAAGCTGGGACCCAGGCTCCCAGCGAGAGCGTTACACATGCACCTCGCATGACTCCAGGATAAGGCTCTCCTTGATTTGTCAAGGTCGACTCAGGAAGAAGTCTCCCATCGCCAGAGTATAAAGAAAGAAACCTTTTAAGGCTTATCAGCCGAGAAAGGAGCTTCAAGGGCCAGTTAACCAAGGAAACCAACATGAGTCAAGAAGTAAAGTTAGCACCACGTTAAGTTAGCTTAGGAAAGGTTTCTGCTGTGGATTGAAGGGTGAGATGCACGCATCAGCTAGCACGGTTACCAAGCACAACCCACACAAGGCGAAAGTTGAGCTGTAAAGGAGAAAGAGTGATTCGAGTTGTAAAGACAAGATTTATAATTCATTCATTACAAGCAGATAATGGTCGTCGAAGGAAAAGGGCAGAAGTAAGAACATTCATGTAAGGTTTAGCAAGGGTATTACAAGTCCAATTTATCAAATTTGTCAAATGTTCACCAGAAGGGGAAATGTGATGGAAATAAGAGCAGAAACGATCCCAGCCCAAGCAGGAATAAGAAGACAGAAAGCATCGCAATGTGGAAACGAAAAACAAGCAAAGGAGGAAAGAACGTATCTTTGATTAAGTTGGAAGATGAAGGGATGAAGCTTCGAATAAGACTCAGCGCTCGAAGAACAGTTTGAGAGAACAGAGGAGTTTGAAATGCAAAGTGAAGAGGGAATGCAACGGTGGGGAGTGTAAGAGGCAAAGGTAGAATGTGAAACGACGAAGCGATCCCACCGTTGAAGATTGCCACGTGTACGCTCCAGGGAAATGTGCAAAGGGGTCACTTCTTGGTACTGTGCACATGTCAAGTCATTCATAAATGCGACAAGGACCGGTAGAACGATGCCACATAGGTCGACTGGGCGAGTTGTAAGGCTCTTCGTTGAGACAAGTCACAACTCGAGCCTGGGGGGCTTGTGTATTGGCCAGACCTCGGTCGTCGAGAACAGATAGTAAAGGGTGAACCACGTCAGCTGGGTCCCACAGCATGGGCAAAGCCACGTGGAGTGGACCCCGCAGGCAGCTTGGATTATAGGGTGATCAGTCATCAGTGTGTCCCCTCAGAGAAGGGTGATCAGTCATCGGTGTGTTCCTTCAAAGAGGGATGATCAGTCACCGGTGTGTTCCCTCAGAGAGGGGTGATCAGTCATCGGTGTGTTCCCTCGGAGAAAGGTGATCAGTGTGCCTCCTCAGAGAAGGGTGATCAGTCCTCGGCAAACGCTAAGCTTTGGCATAAGAGATTTATCCTTAGAGTTGCATGTAATGGCACGTGAGGGGTTTAAGGGTCCGTGGGAGATTAGTTTAAATCATAAGGATAGACCCCGCAACGTGAGGGTTAACAATATGCTGTGATATTCGCTCATAAAGATAATTGCTTAAAGATAGAAGGTTACCGCCATACACACCAGAGGATTAAGAGATAAAAGATATTGTTCCTAGTAATATTTCATTGATATGCAGGTGGCGGCAGTAGCACTCCAAATATACAAAGATACGCTGTTAAAGATTACGCACGTATAACAGCATTCTCTCACTCACTAAATATTTTCCTGCTAAAGATAAAGTTCCATGCAGGGAAAGTTGGTTACAAGAGATAACCTAATGACTCCCTATAAAAGGGGCTTAAGGCTCCAGGGGAAGGTACGCAGTTTCTAGACCTAAACACAGAGAAACTCAATACACTTGGTGTTCCTTGCCCTACACTGACTTGAGCGTCGGAGTGCAAACGGCCTCTAGGGCGCCCCTTTCTCTTTTGCAGGTGCAGATTGCTTCGAAAGAACCAAGCACGTATCAACGTGAGGAAGGAGGCGTGTGAGTACCGTGGAGTCAATCGACAGGCGAGTCAACCGGCAAGAACATAGTATAAGATAACAATATAGTCGACAGTTGATATTTATATGAATACATGTAAATATGTATTTTTTTTATCATAAATATATTTTATATTAAATAAAAAATAAATGTAAAAATTATGTTTTCTTCATTGAATTCAAATGTCCCATGTTTTTAAGTATCCGACAGGTTGAATCAATCAATCCAATTAGAGTTTTCAATAAATTGATCGAGTTTACTTTGGTAATTGATTTTCAATTGTTGAAATTAAGGATTATAGAGTTTAGGGATGTAGAAATAGAAATGTGCAAAATTGGAATTAAAAATAGATTGAAAAACAAAAATCAAGAAGATGAAAAGTGAATTAGTATATTAAAAACCAAAGAATTACTCATATCACAATTATTTAAAGATTCATATTTAAATTGCAACAATTAATCAATTCAATCAATCAGTTAAATCAATTATACAAATCAAATCAAAATATAATTTAATCTAATCCATATTTAACTATCAAATTAAGATCTAGTTGATTATTAATTTGATTTCTAAAATAAAAAATGTAAATAGTAATCATCAAGTGCAAAACTAAAATTAGAAAAGAGAAGAACAATCTCCAAGCCTTTAAAGATCATTACAAAATCTAATTTAGATTGTTTGATATTGATTTTGTGAATGAATTATTAAGAATTAGTTCTCCATAAATGAAAAATATTAGAGGAAATAAGAGAATCAAGAGAAGAAGAGGAAGAGTCAAAATGAGATTTGAGAAAAAAAAGAATTCAGACACTATATATAAAATGAGCTTTAATTAGGTTCATAAATCAAATAATAACAAAAGTTTAAGGAAAACAAGTTTGAAAATTGATCCACATGATTCTTTTACAAAAATTAAGCAATTTTACCTCAACTTAAAAAATTACAGAAAATAGTGTAGAACTCCAGTTATATTTACGTTTATTTTGAAATTTAGAAATGTAGAATCGAATGAAAATAGAACCAATAAAAAATAATATCTAAAAAAATGTTATAGCCAAACCAGTAAATAAGAGATAAGCTGAAAATGAAAAATGAAAAAAAATAAAATAAAATAAACCAAGAAAAGAAAATAAAGCACATGTTAAATATGTTCAATTTATAATAAAGTTATAAATATGTGCTATGTATAATCAGTATGCTATTGAATGTATCATTTCGATAATGTTATCATTATACAAATTTTACATTATTATTTAATTATAAATAATTTTTATATAATTTTTAAATAAATATTGTCAAAGTTAATAAACACTGAAAAAAGTAGTTTAATAAAAATTAATTTTAAAAACGAAAAATAAATAGTCATCATGACTAAATTTGATACTATTTTAAATACTAAAAAAATATTGGTATATAAAATAATTTTTATCATTAATAAAATTTATGAATTATTTTTTAAATTGATATCTAATTAACTATTAAGGTTTTAGTTCTAAAACTTAACTAATTAAATACCAACTTAAAAACTATAAATTTTATTAATAATAGAAACTATTTTAAATATCAGTAATTTTTTTAATTTTTAAAATAATATATAATTTAATTAATATAATAACTAATTATTTTTTTATTTAAAATTAGTTTTTATGTAATAAATTTCTTTTTGGTAAAAAATTATAAATAATACTTTTATTGGATGTAATAAATTGGTTTTTAGTGAAAAATTATAAATAATATTTTGATTGGATGATAATATAAAATAATCACATTTCTTTTTTATAAGACACATAACCACATATCTGCTGTATTCCAATTTAAATGAAACAAGTTATTGTCATGTTCTTATTACTTCTCCTGTTATTTCTTATTCTAAGGCCCAATGTCTGAATGTCACTCTCTGCCTTTAAAGTTGCTTGTGATGCATATCAAATTAATTATCATGAGTCTTAGTTCTCTGAAATATTCAACTTTTAATGGCTGATTTGACGGTTTTATATATATATATATATATATATATATATATATATATATATATATATATATATATATATATATATATATATATATAAGATAATACAAAAAGCCAAGAAGAAAAATGAAGACAAAACTATACTCAACTATTAGAAAATGAATTATGAGAGTCTAATTATTATATAGTAGGGTAGGTTTCTTATAAAGAATAATTATTAAAAAACTGAAAAATATTTTATATCATGATAATTATTAAGTAAATTAAAGATATGGTGATGCCTTGACTACTTCTCCCATTATTTCCATTTATCATATATGACTGTTGCAACTGCATCACTGTTATTAATGGTATCAAGTTATTTTAAGAAGATACAGCTGCTCTGCAAATCTAACTAATGCCAAGGATTTAATGGTCACCCTTTACATTTTGTCTAACTTTCTCTTTTACTACTAATATTCTTTAAATAATTCTTATCAAAGTAAAAAACTTATCATGGATGAATTTTATTCTGCATGGTGCAACTTGGAGTTGTATTATTTCATAGAAAATAGCAAACTACTTTGTAGAACAACAGGAAAAACCATACTACTTAAAAAGCCTCATGGAGCTTTAAGGTAAACAACATTTAACGTGGTTTAATGTTTTTTTAGGAAATTCTAAAGTTTCAAAATGGATAATATCGGCAAGCCGGATCATGGTGAAAGTGATTTCCCTACAAACGTTTGCATAATAATGTTACAATCTTTGTACTCTGAAGCATTACCATGACCATGAAAAAGTGCACGTGTGTTATCAATAATGACACTTCGCTTATCAGAAGCACCATGGAAGAGAATATACTCTTTTCCGAGAAAGTCACTCTCAGCAAAGGCTCTTATAGCTTTTGATGGCTCTTCGTTTACCACACGCTGAATCAGTGACCTTGGTACACAGTTTGCTCCCAGCACTTGATCCTCACATTTGAAAGGGCCTCTAATCTTTGCCTTAAGTCCTGTCTCTTTGTCACACTCAATGATCACATGGTATCTGATATGAGCTGTAAGAGTCACTCTAAATGAGTGAGAAAACTCCCAAGAAACCCTCTCCACAGAACCACTGCTTTCAACTTTGCGCATCACTTCATAAAAACATCTTTTCCTTTCACAAAGATCGCTCAGAGAGTCCTTACCTGCATATTCAGAAGCAGAAGGTGAACATGCACCCAGTCAGAAATTTAGTTCCTGGGAGTCACAAAAGAAAAACATGGTTAAGTTTCAGATTAAGATTCCAAATCTGAGTTTGAGTTTCAAATTAATTAAGAATGATTAAGATCACCATTATATAAGAAACAACATGTATATAAAGGTTTTGAGTTAAAAATAATATCTTCATCTCTTATATAATTTATTGTTAATTTTGTTAAGAAGTGGGCAGCCTAACTCAATCCCATAACCATTAAATTTCTTCATCTCTAGTTGATGTGAGATCTCCAACACACCCAACTCGTGTATGGACAATATATTATGGGTGATTTGATAAACCTAACAAATTCTTACTAGGATGAGTTCGAATCTGACTTTGATACCATGTTAAAAAATGAATTTTAAATCTAATTCAATCTCATAAAACCGGCTTATAAGATGAGATTTGCATCCATTTATATACAATTAAATGTTCTAATCTCTAGTCGATGTGAGATCTCCAACAAATTCATTGATGCAGAATCCTTTTAGTGTTTCCTGAACCCAATAAATTGTTGAAAGAATTGACTGTGTAATTTCTTTATGTTGATACTCTGGATTTAAAAGGAGAATTGTTGTAAAGGGTTCCATTAGTCTCTTTAAAACCCGTTTTAGGTTTACTGAAAAAACAAACATGGTTTTTTCGTTTTGAAAAAATCTCTTAAAATTTTCTTGATAGTTTTCACTCACCTTTGGACTGAGTTTGCTGAGAAGTGCCATCTACGACCACTGTCACTTTCCCAAGGTTGAAACAGTTCATGTTGTCTTTTTGAGCAGAGAGCTCCATGTGAAATAAGCGTCCTGGATGATCATCACAGACAGACTCTCCCAGTCTCAACAGCACCATTTCTGGATTCACTCTCAAACGGAAAACGCTACGCTTGGATTTTTCAGTGTGTGAAGTCCATACAAGAGCATCCTCTTCAGGAAATGTAGCACCTGACCATTTGTGATGCTCCATGCTAAATTCATTACCCATGTTATGTTAAGTTATGCTTATGTTTCTAATGTTTGTGTATTAATAGGAGGTTTTCATAAAAGAATGAAGGGAATAGTGGGTTCCTATTCCTCCATCAAATTCATTTACACAACATTTAATAGAGAGAAAGAAAATTTCATTTTGAAGTCCTGATTAATTGAGTTATTAATGTTGGATTACATAATTGTCATAATGAAGTGAAATGAGGATTTTTCTACGGATAGCTATCACCTGCATGTGATGTTGTTGTTGTGTATATAATATAATACGATACAAGTGTGAAAGTAAAGGAGTATGACACAGATGCAAGTGTTGGTGGGATACTAATTTTGAAACCATTTCGTTTTCTTTGGTTTCTGATACACAAATCTGCAAAAGTATTCAATGTAAAAGGTATGGTGCTGGGTAAGGTGAAAAAGATGTAGGTTTTTTTTTTATAAGAGTTGCGGCAATCTTTTTAATTTAATTAATTGTTTGTTGATAAAAATAAAAAATATAATACGATACAATACAATATAATAAATATAATATAATATAATAAATATAATATAATATAATATAATATATTGCCATGGTTGTTGGAGTATGTGATTATCATAATGAAGAGGTTTTAGGAAGAATTCATGCAAATTGTGTTTCTAATTGTTTGTTGATAAAAATAAAAAATATAATACGATACAATACAATATAATAAATATAATACAATATAATAAATATAATATAATATAATAAATATAATATAATATAATATAATATATTGCCATGGTTGTTGGAGTATGTGATTATCATAATGAAGAGGTTTTAGGAAGAATTCATGCAAATTGTGTTTCTAATTGTGTTTGACTTATTACAGAATTTATTTATTAT
Source organism: Phaseolus lunatus (assembly GCA_013389735.1). Lineage (NCBI taxonomy): Eukaryota > Viridiplantae > Streptophyta > Magnoliopsida > Fabales > Fabaceae > Phaseolus > Phaseolus lunatus. The sequence continues at coordinate 18,775,048 of CM023862.1, read as the reverse complement.
TTTTTTTGCATAAACTCAGTCGTGATTAGGAGCCTCCTCTATGTTAAATATCCTCTATTTATTTTTTTCCATTTTTCATCCTCACCTCTCCTATTGTATCTACTTTAATTAATAGTCTAGATATTTTGCAAAAAGTTGCAACTATTTTTGTTGACAAAAGGATGATTAATTATAGCACAAGCTTTTTTTTTACCTTGTGGTGTTTCTAATATCAAGCTTGTGGTGTTTCTAATAATATTTATGATATGTATTATTGAAATATTTTAGATTACGATGGGACACAAATTAAATTAAAATAAGTTATGGCAAAAATAATTTATTAAGGAAAGAAAAGAAAAAGAAAAAGATGTGCATATAACAAAATTTGATTCAAGTCAATTTTGATTAGAAAAGATGATCACCGTCGGACTTTTTTTTCTTCGGAAAATATTAGAACGAACTAGAGCAAACTATATAAAATAAAATGATATAACCTTTAACTAAAAACTTTAAGAGCATATGTTTATGGAACTTTTTTTAATTTTTAATTTTTATATGTCGTTAAACTTTCTCAATTTTATTTAACGTGAAATATTCAATTCCGATTATTTTAAGAGTTGTAGATCCTTACAACAAAAAATAAAGTATAGTATGGTAATGACAAATACTTCAACATCCAACAGTACAATAACACTACAAAAAGAATACATTAATTAAGTATCAGGAATTAATGACCATTAACTTTAAACGGATGAAAAAAAAAAAGAATGTAAATTATTTTAAAAAATGCGTAGGCTTTGTACAGCCTAAGAAATAATAGTTTTTTTTTAAAGTTTGAGATAATATAGTGTGGATTTCGCCAGGTTTTGTCGGAATTTTTGTTTTTTTGATTTTAACATATGTGTCAATTAAACCAACAAATAATTATTGTGTGATAGATTTGTTTTTTATTAGAAAAAATTAAATTAAATTAAGAAAAATATTTTAAAATTGTCTTAATCCTTATACAGAATAAAAAAAAAAAATTAGATTGCCATGGTTGCTGCATAATTCTGCAGGAAAATCCAAAAAAGAAACCCTTTAAACCATGATTCCTTGCATTTGCACCTACAAAAACCCACCAAAAGACTTTGCAACTGGACCATGAAGAAGTAAAAGTTGGGAAGATTCCTCCCTTCCATTCCTTGACCGGATACAAAAGTACATATCCAAGACCGCCCAAAAAAAGGGGAAAGTTAATACATTCCATAAACATTACAAAGCATGCACTCTTGACGGTGCTCCTAGCATCTCCACACCACCACAGCACCACCACAGCTTCTTACAAATACTTAATGATAGCTATTTATAGTAACACTTGGTGTTTCAACCCTTATTCATCAATTAGGATGTTGGATTAAGATTCCTTAATCATATAATAAAACGTGAATAATGATTAAATAATACATGATAGACCCGTGATCGCATGACTGAGGGACGAAGACATGATCTTGATCAGGTTCCCCTTTAGGGTGTATCGCTTAGAATGGAATTATGTGAGTAGAGAGACAAAGAGACGAGAGGCTCGAAAATCCCTTTAAAAAATTAGTTTCGGCAATGTGATGTTAGAATATAAGAGTGTCTCTTTAGTTGTCTGGTAATCTCTATTTATAATACACCTAAGGGGAAACCCTAATTATTTATGGTAAGGGTAATTACGTCCATCAAGCAATTACCAATAATATAATAGGATAAATATGGTAATTGATCAATTAATAAGATAAATAATCGTGAGGTGCCACATAATATTCTTACATTCTCCCACTTGGCCAAAAGATTATTTATTATGAGCATTAGATAAGTCTGGCCAGATTTTAATACTCATTTTAGTTCTAAACTGTAATTGTAGCAGAGAAATACAGTCTTTGAATCCGTATTCAACTCAAGACCCCCATTAATCATACTGCAATACAAATTTAAAACTTAAGTAAATTTTAGGATCAATTGATAAGTAAGCCCTTTAGACTTTGATTTGTACAGTTAGTGTCTATGTATATTTAGGCATGCATAAACATATTTAAGAACACACAAATCAAGGTAAATGAGGAAATTTCATTAAACATAAGTAAGTACAAATATGCTAAATAAGGTCTTTAGATAATCCCATCTTCGAAACATGTTCTTTGAATACTTTAGGTGGGAGACCTTTAGTCATCGGATCCGCAAGCATATTTTTAGTACTAATATACTCAACACAAAGCTTATTTTCCTCAACTCGCTCACGTACGAACAAGTATTTTGTATCAAGATATAATCCAGCGTCACTCGAACTGTTATTGTTCGAAAAACTAACGGCAGTTGAGTTATCACAATAAAGCTTCAATGGCCTAGAAATGGAGTTAATGACTTTGAGTCCAACGATAAGATTTCGCAACAACATCCCATGACAACATATTCTGCCATCATTGTTGAGGTTGTTGTTAATTGCTGCTTATGACTCTTCCATGAGATAGGCCCGCCTGCTAAGACTCGGTTTCCTTCCAGTCCAAAGTTCATAAGGAGTTTTAGGGACAGATTTGGAAGGAACTCTATTGAGTATATGAACTGCTGCTTTTAATGCCTCGGTCCAGAGGAATAAGGGCAAATTGGAGTTGGCTAACATACTACGCACCATGTTTATTAGGGTCTTGTTTCTCCTTTCAGCAACACCATTTTGTTGAGGAGTACTGTGCATGGTGTATTGGTTCACAATCCCTTGGCTTTTACAAAACTCATAAAATGGACCAGGGGCTTGTCCCAAATCAGTATGTCTACCATAATATTCACCTCCACTATCTGATCCCACAACTTTTATTTGAAGATCAAGTTGTTTTTCAACTTCAGTTTTATAATCTTTAAAAGTTGTAAGTGATTCAGATTTTTCCTTAATAAAATACAAGTACATGTAACGAGAATAATCATCTATAAAAGTGATAAATGAATTATGTCCTGTTATTCCAACGATGCTGTAAGGGCTACTAATGTCAGTATGAATAAGTTCTAATAATTTTGAACTCCTAGTGGCACCTTTCTTAGTTGTGGATGTCATTTTTCCTTTGAGACATTTGACACATGTTCCAAAATCAATAAAATCGAGAGATGGTAAGACTTCATCCTTCACAAGTCGAGATAAGCGATCTCGTGAAATGTGGCCTAAACGTTGATGCCACAATATGGATGATGTTTCTAAAGATTAAGATATCAATTTTTATTTTATTTTATTTATTTATTTTTAGGAAAACACAATCAAATCAAATTCATTCCTAATTAAGGGAATCAATTGTATTTCGAAAATTTTAATTAAGGAAAAAATATTATTTTCGAAATTTCCTAATTAAGGGAATAATGAATTTTCGAAATTCATATGAACAACAAATAATGATGATGAACATAGAATCAAAATTAATTCCATTCCAAATAAGGGAATACTCAAGAAAAATATGAAGAACACATAACATTCATATTAAATTAAAATTTTTGAAAATAAGTGGTTCAATAATATATCAAAATAAAAATATCGAAAATCAATTTGGGAGAAACTAAAGAAGAATCGATTAAGCAACATAAAACTACTCTGATACTAAATGTCGGATTAGGATTCCTTAATCATATAATGAAACGTGAATAATGATTAAATAATACCTGGTAGACCCGTGATCGCATGACTGAGAGACGAAGACATGATCTTGATCAGGTTCCCCTTTAGGGTGTATAGCTTAGAATGGAATTATGTGAGTAGAGAGACAAAGAGATGAGAAGCTCGAAAATCCCTTTAGGGAATTAGTTTCGACCGTGTGATGTTAGAATATGAGAGTGTCTCTTTAGTTATCTGGTAATCTCTATTTATAATACACCTAAGGGAAAATCCTAATTATTTATGGTAAGGGTAATTACGTCCATCAAACAATTACCAATAATATAATAAGATAAATATGGTAATTGATAAATTAATAAGATAAATAATCGTGAGGTGTGACATAATATTCTTACATTAGAAACTATAAAATAGTCTGAGCCTAAACAGTATTTGACTAATCAAATTGTGTAAGATCAACCATGCACTATGTAAGCCACCCATGCACACAAATTCTGATAAATCTATTGCTTCAACTTGGGGACCTTTGCACCTCCATAGGAGAGGGTGATGACCTAAAATCCGACTTCATATCATTACGACAATTTTCGCAGTGAGAGCCATTACCATGACCATTAAAAGTTGCACCTGAGTTAACAATACTCACCTTTGTGGCACCTTCCTCAGTTTCCACAAACTTTTTCTGAGCTTTTTCTTTGGGTTTTTGGTTCATCTTGTCCAGAGTAACTGCAGGCGTAGATTTGAGTTATTTTCACCAAATTCGAGCACTTAAAAGGGGTTCTAAGCTCTGTCTTAAGAAAATAGGTGTTGTCTATGCTTCCGTAAAGTTAACTTGCATGGAATGTTATATATATATATATATATATATATATATATATATATATATATATATATATATATATATATATATATATATATATATATATATATATATATTTAACACAACATCTTTGCTAAAGAATTTTCTACTCTTCCTCACCACTTATCATTTTAATTATGCATTGAATTTTTTACATTTTATGACTGCTTAGTCTGCCAAACCACTTTGTTTTTCAACGTAAAAATATCTCACTAAAGCTTAGGGCTCATGGACTTAGCTTCAATTTCATTCTTCAATAACAAGGGTGGTTGTTATTTTTCTAAAATACTTAATGATAGCTATTTATTACTAGTTGACTTTATTTTATGCCTGTGATCAAATCTACCTATACATAGTTGAGTTGAAAAAAAATTTAGCCATGCATAAGAAATTCAACTTATAATAATAGAATGAGATTGTCTTCAAAACTTCTATCACCAATATTGAAAAGATAATAATATCTTAAAAAAAATATTAGTCATTATATTAATTAAATTAAATATTATTTTATAAATTTAAAAATTATTAATATTTAAAGTATTTTTTATTATTAATATAAAATTATAAAATAATTTTTAAATTAATATTTAATATTAGCTATTAAGGTTTTAATTACTACCACTTTAGATTATAAATTAATTTTTAATTAAACTACTGATTAATTCATAATCTAAAGTAATTAGTAGCTAAAATCTTGGTAGTCAATTTTTTTTTTTTAATCAGCATTGGTAGTTAAAGTTATATACCAATTTAGAAACTATTTTACATACCAATAATTTTTTAGTTTATAAAATAATATCTAATTTAGTCGCTGATAAAAAAAATCTAATTTAGTCAATATAATGACTAAATATATTTTTATCTCTAAATTATTTATTAATGATTGGAGCACAATTTATTATTGATACTTAATTTACAAATTTTTAATGAATGAACAATGACATTTTAAAGAACTGGTTTTTATGGGAAGGGAAGAGACACTGGTGCAGAAAGGAAAAATAAGGACGACTATTTTCAATTTATGACGGCGGCTATGTAGTTGTATTTGATATACACGTAGTCTTAAATCGAAAAGATAAGAAAGTGACTATTTAGCCGCATTTGTAGATTCAATTTATAAATGCAGCTATTTACATAGCCATATTTATAAATCACTTTTACGAGAGGTGTTTAGGGTTTATTTTCTTTTTTGCAGTTATTTGGGTTTTTAATCAAAGTTCTCAACTTTAATCTTTTCCGAAGAAGAGGGTCATTATTTTAGTATTTCTTTTGATCTCTTGCTGCATCCATATCATACCTCTTCACATTCTTAGTATTTCATCCCAATGAAAGTCCATAAAACACAAATTTTCCAATGAAACGCAAATATATGACGGAGCAAGGCGTCAACAACGACGAGGAAGGCAAAGTAGGAAGCAAACAAAATCTTTCCCAATGAAAAGTGACCTTAGCAATGGCATAAGACAAAACATAAGAGAAACAGAAAACATACAAAAATCAATGGTGAAGAAGAAGAGCGGAACACAATGCTTACCAATGACATGAATAATGCAAACAACAGAGGAAGAAAAGAGAGGAAGCACGAAACAGAGGCACAAGAGCAAGGAAGCACGAGAGCGAGAGAAAGGAGATGAAAATGTAAGTGGCGCGTTTCTGAAATAGAGAGAGTTTGGGTAAAATTTGAACCGCACTCATAAATCAAAATAATTTCAAAAGTGCCACTGCGTTTTCAAACACTGCGTCTGAGGTAAAACCACATTTAATAAACAGTAGTTGTATTTACTTTTTGCACTAGTGAGAAGGCTAATGTTAGAATGATACCTAATAGAGTTGACATGTTGATGATCTATTAAGAAAAAGAGAGTGTATGAAAAAGAGGTCAGAAGTTGAAATCTTGTTTTCTTTTTCTTATTACTTAATTTATCATTTATGAGAATCCTTAATTTCAAGATCTTATATGTGTAAAATTCTTTAGTTACAATTTTATTATTTTATTATTTATAATCATACATATTCTCATTTTATATATATATATATATATATATATATATATATATATATATATTTACTTCTACTGAGACTTTTCATCTGCAACATCTCATGCATCAATGTAATACATGATCATGAGAGTTCATAAACATATATTAAACAATAAAAACAAGATAATTAAGATAAAGTTTGTTTTTTAAAAAAGCCTTTAATACAAGTATTTCTATTAAATACTTACAAATACATATCTCAAATTTAATCTTATTCATTTAATCATTTAAAAAATTCATGAATATATATAGTACAACTCATATTAGAACATTGCTCACATACAACCTAAAATACTAGATTCTACTTCCATAAAAACATGTGTTGAATTTAACTCAAAGATCTACACATGTCATATTACCTTAACTGTGTTAACAAAAGTACAAAACATATTGTTAGTTCTTTCATTTGAAAGTAAAGAAAGAAAAAGATGTTTTCAAACTTTGTTTTAGTTCTCACTCACCATTGAATCCATTATGTTTAGAAGTGTCACTGAGTCTATCTATGTTTACTTTGACTGTCCAAAAGTAGAAACATTCAAACTCGTCTGTCTAAGTAGTGACCTCCATACAAAGTTCACGCTTTGATGAGAGTCGCAAAAAAGAGTTGTCAACTCTTAACAACATCCTTTTTTGGTTGAACTCAAACCCATAATGTTATGCTTGGATTTGTCTCTTGATCTCATTTGTGAAAGTTTATATTCGTACTTTAACATATCTTACGTTATGGTGCTACTTCGTGCATATTCTTTTTAGGCAAAAGAATTAGATTAATACGAAGCACAAAGAGGTGCTTCAACCCTTCTACCAAAACAGAATACATTTTAACCATGATCCTTTTATACATTGCCAAAACAAAAAATAGTAACCACCCATTCTAAGACCCCTAATTTCCTTCTCCATATAACCAAAACTACTATCTATAAGAGCAACTCCTCAATAATTATTGCCCCTTGTTTGCATGGACTATATCAATACCCATAGAGCGACAAAATAAAAATGCTTCAGTTAGATTTGCTTCTTTATAGTAACAACTATTTAACTCCGCTTATGTTTTGCCTCTGCTTAATTCAGTAGAGTCTAGTTGTAAATGTGATTTTAAACTCCTGAAATGCTCCTAAATTAGATTTTGTATTTATTCCCTAACTCTGTTTTTGAATTAAAAAGTGTCTTAACTTGCCTTGTTATCATGTTTCCAGCAAAACCAAAGATATACACCTTGTTCAACCTTGAATAGTGTATTAACTATGATACAATCGATACTATAATGCAACAATTAATCTTCAAAATAGACAACATAAATCATCTAAAAGCTCAGGCTACTATAATATAATGGAACTACTTAGCACATTAAACAATTGTCCTTGCACAAAAGTTTAACATTGCAAAACACAAATCCTATTTACATTGTAGAGTTGTAGTTTTCATAATTTTAGTCCTCATAATCCAAAAATGTTCAACAATTCTCTTAGTTTAGATGTTGCCAGATCTGGTTGGTAGCAAACAATGTATTCCTTCAATAATATTTAAACACAACATTTATAAATAAAAAAAATTAACCTTGAATTACCTCAATATTCTTAAACACTATAATGGACATAACACCCAATCCATATACGAAAACTTAGTTGCAGGTATTTTGTTTTTCATTCTGGTCCATACCTAGCCATATGGAATATATCATCTACTTCTACCCTACCATTCTTAAATACCACTTTATTCCTATGCTTCCAAAGACTCCAAATAATTGTTCTCCATAGTCCCTTCCACACATATTTTCCTTTAAGCAGATTTGAAATAAATAAAAATTGTTGGAAATGACACTTAAGAATATTATGTTGGACTAACTGGATTCCCATCCATCTCTAGCATGTGTTTCAAATTGTAGATGCTTTCTTCCAATTAAAAATAAGTGTTAAAGTTTCCTTGTGATCATTGCATAAGGGGCAGACTATGGTACTTAGGTTGACACCTCTCCTTGATGTATGGCCAAAACAATTTTTCAAAGGATTTTCTCAAAGATTGGAAGTAGAGTGAAAATATTTGTAAAATCAATCAATTGATTTTCTATTCAACTGGATAAAATTTCAAATTAACAGTTATTTATGAAAAATCAACAAATTGTTTTATTGAAACAACTGACTGTTTGTAGCAGAAAACAAAGAACATAATATAAAGTAGTGTATAAGAGTAGGAAAAGAGAGATTAACACAGAGAGATTTATAGTGGTTCACTCTTTAACAAGAGCTACATCCAGTTCTCAGCTAACCACTAAGAATTCACTATGCAATCAAAACTATATTTCAAAGCACACACACCAAGAATGTTGGTCTTGAACCCCTGAAGAACACACAACACTTCTTGGCAACACCTTAGTTTCCAAAATCCATTTCTGAAACTGATTTACACACAATTATAGTATTTAAATAGAAGAAAATGGAATACACCTGACTAAAATTCACACAACTTTTAGAAAACACTTCTTTCAAAAGAGATGAAGAATCAAGTGAGCTTGGATCAATACTAGATGTGAATTGAGCACTCAAAATCTACTAAATAACACACACAAACACAACAACAGATTCTTCAAGTCTTCAAAGCAGATTTAGAAACATCAAATTTTTAACTAAATTAGACCTCGTGCATACTTTGCCCAACTAAACACTCCAAACAAATGTTTGAGCATTAGGGAGTGCTTTGACAAGCCAAAACATATTTTTTTTTAATAAACAATAAAACATATTATAAATGGGAGTCTCAACCCACGTACAAAAAACCTCAAAATAAGAGAGGCGAGGTTGTCAGAAAGAATTGACCAAAACAGAGTCATGCACATATAGAGCTCATAAGCCTAAAACTCAATTAAAAATATGCACATATACAACATACTACATCTACTAAAAAATAAGTCAACAAAATAGCTCAGGCCTAGAATATAAAACACGACAGCTCCAAAGTAGTTAGTAGCTAAAACCTTGATAGTTAAAGTTAGATACTAATTTAGAAACTACTTCGGATACCAATAATTTTTTAGTTTATAAAATAGTATCTAATTTAATCAATATAATGACTAATTATTTTTTTTATTTCTAAACTATTTATTATTTAATAATTTTTCTGTAGTTTATTATTGAATAATTTACAAATTTTTAATGAATGAGTGATGACATTAAATTTTTGAAGTACTTTAATTTTCTTTCATAGAATTTTTATTATGTTTCCTCTTGTGAAAATATTTAAACTATTCTTTATTTATATGTTGAAACAATTTGATGAATTTATTTGTTCAACGTACATTTTATATAGAAATATGTACATTTCTTCAATTTCACACAACTATTTTCGAAACTACAATAGTTAAAAGCATTATGCTTTTCCAACAAAAAATATTATTAAAATAATTACTAGAGATGTAACTGTGTAACATTATTTACATATTAAGTAATTTATATCATACACTACAAGAAAATGTTTGGTTAGAGACCAAATCTTAAAGTCGACTACAAGCAATATGTTATTAGAATGGGTTAAAGTGTCTACATCTAGACTCAAAAATCACATGCAGCACAATGCCGACCATGGAGACACAACACAAACACAAATAAAGTTAAACAATCATGTGTGGGCTAAACTGATGCAAGCGAAGAATTTTGATAAAGCTAGGTCCACTCTGAGTTGGAGTTGGGTGTAGCTAGGAATGGGGCTTCTCTAGGTTGGATTGGCGCATACTAGGACCTGGTGAACACTAGCTCGGTTGGTGCATGCTATGGCCTGAACGTCACATGTGTTAGGGTCAGGTCGATGCTAGCTGTTAGGTGGGAGTTGTGGATTGACCAACGATGCTTAAGTGATTTAGATCAACCCCCTTTTCCCTCTTTCAAATCCCTAGCTTTCTCTATTTTAAATCCCTTTCTCTCTTCTTTGTGCTTTGCTCACTACAAAAAAACGTGTATAATGCGGCGGTTATTTTCGTAAAAATTGGCGTTTTTAACCGCCACATTATATGTCTGTGGCGGTACCGCGTACCGCCAGAATTCTTGCCGCCACAAAGTTTAATGTGACGGTCAATAGAGAACCGTTGTAGCAGATGCCATATTATGCATTGAATAAAGTGACGGTTTTAAGCGTGTAATTTGCGTCAGTTATAAATGTCGTAATTTTAAAACTGGGTAAACTAATTCTAACGTAAATAATGACAGTTTTAACTGCCACTTAATACAATATAGTATGACATTTATAATACCCTTTATAACTATCATAATTCGATTATTAAATATTTAATTTTATTTTTAATATTTATAATAATTTATTTAATTCTTTTTATAATTTGATTTCACAATATTATTTAATTTCATATTATAATTAAATTTCAGTACACAGTTAAATTTTATAATATAATTAAATTATAATATAAACAAATTTTATAATATAATTTATGATTAAAATTGATAAATATAATAATTAAAAGATAACTTCATTCATTCATTGAGAGAACAAAGTTGATAATATTAAACTAATCCAAACAACAAATAAATTACATTGTCAAAATATTAATGGTTCCATATTTGAACATATTACAAGTGAAGTCCTAGTCCTAATTTGTTTTGCTGCCTCCACTTAATCTTATAATATTCTGGTTTGATGATGGAGCACCACTTCCAACATTCGATATCTGAAATAAATAAAAAATACACCAAAGTAAATGCTCAATATTTTTAAATATGAGAACATATTCCTCAAAAATTCTTTCCATACAAAAATATGCATTCTATTATATGAAGGTAATAAAATTAAATTAAGACAACTAATAAAAATCAACAATTACAAAGCAGTTATAAGTTTAGGATTTACCTTTAGATTCATGAGAAGGACAACTGTCTAAATAATAAAGCAATAACCAAATTAATAGATCAATAATATACATATTTAGATTCATTTTCAATTAATAGATTGTTTTCAATTTTTAGTTTTCAACTTCTACCTAATTCATATGATCTTTAGAATTAAATATTGAAAAAAATTCAATGGATATAGAAACGTTCTTTAGAATTAAATAAATAAAAAATAGTTATTTATTTTTAATATTTATAAAATAAACAAAGACAACAATATTATAATAAAAATATAATGTTTAAGTTAATCACAATTTAAATTAATTATTAAAAAGGAAAAATTAAATGCTTAAGTATTATTTAAAGCAATTAAATAAAATATTAATACATTTAAACCTTGTTATGTTATTTTATAGCAATTAATGGATATTTGAATAACAATGAATAAATGTGTTCCGTTATTCGATCTTTAGTAACAATATTATTACAGGATATATTCATAATTATTGTTATTATAATAAGAAATATTAACTTTATTTTCAAGTATTTAAAATTGATGTATGCCTGGTAAGATTTACCAATGTTTCATATTGTATTTCATATGCCATTTTTTTCTTACCATATAAAAAGAAATTCCCAATATACTGTACGTTCACGTGAATAGGAACTCTCATTTTATATATCTTTATGCGGCAAGTTATGGGATATATATAAATCATTTCCACCAAATGTAAGAGCCGAGGGAAAAAAAGTGCTTACACAAAATTCTATGACACAAAATTCTATGAGCTTGCATATGCACCTACCTTGAGCTATTTTAATTTACTTTATAACTTCTATTCTCCTTCCAAAATTGTATTTAATTCGATTAGACCCCTATCAAGATATGACAAAATTAACAATTATAATCTCTAAAAATGAGGAACACTATCTGCAGCATAATCACAACTGTTTAAAATTCAACTTAACACAATAAAGTAAAAACATGTCATAGTCTTTGTAAGAGCTTTTTTATCTGCAATTGTTGGAAGAAGCCTGTAAAATTTACAAACAGTGATAATCTTATTTCAATAACAATAGTCACTCTAATAACTGCAAGGAAACATATATAAATATAAATATCCAAGATTTTAGCATCTATTCAGTTAAGCACCCATAATGGCTTAGTGCATAAAGCTACTATGTATTCGTAAGCATATACTATACCTATGGATAATGAATAGTTGCATAATCATACTATCTATCATTCAATACCCACAATTAGTGTATCGGGAGGAATAAACACCAAAGAGTAAAGTAGTAAGTCATAAAGGATATTCTTTTCTATGCCCCTTTTCACTTCACGAAGATGACTAAGCCGCAATATCTCAGCTTCGAACAACTATATCAATAAGAAAGCAGAATGTTTAAAATCAATTATCATGCTTGAATATATATATATATATATATATATATATATATATATATATATATATATTCAATACGCCTAAGTTAAAAAAAGAAAACCCCACTCTAGTGTATGTCAAATTCGGAACACTAATTCAAAATCCAGCACACGCAAACAATTAGGCACCAAAATGTCAGCCTTGCATTCACACTCCTAAACTACTCAAACAAAGGCAAAGGATAATGAAACACCTACCCAAAATACAATATCAAAAGGAAAACAAAACATTAACCCCTACCCAACTCACATTTTCTAAACAATTCTCCCATGTAAACTCAAATTCCATTCCCAATCCAGCAAACTGAAAATACAAACAGTGGACAATTACAGAGGAGTGACAAATTCAACAAGAGAAGCATTTTCGAAAATATACATCAAAATATGCATTAATGCATTGCTTGCTTTAGTTGGATAGTTAGATGAATTTATTTTTCTCACACCGAAGTTGTCCAATATAAAGATACTCACACCATAGAAGCATAATACACTGTACCATACCTTCCAGTCCATGAAAGCCACCTATTCAATTGACAGTAAGCAGGACAACAATCAATCAGTATTACAAAGTTGACTTTATCTCTTTAGAAAGAAGATTTAAGTCAAAAATTAAACATCTATAAAACACAACTTTAGGAAAATGATTTTCCGAATGTAACCACACTACAATAAGTTTAAAAAGGATTTCCTAACATCCAAAAGTGTATAAAGAATTAATGAAGCATATATTGGAAGAAACATTTTGAAGACTGCTTCGGGCCATAAACAAAATAAACTGAAATGCAAATGCCTTGCTGAAATCAATTAAATCAATTAAAGCAAAAACAAGCTACCTTGCTGAAATGCAAATGCCGCAGAACTCCTTCCACTACCTCCAACACCACCATATGAAATAGGGTTGGTTAGATTGAAATGAAATAGTGCCACCACATTAATCAAGCAGATCAGAATAATAGCGAGCACTAACTTGAACAAATCCTTGCACGGAGGTGTCGATGCCGGACAGAGGAGTGAGCGTTAGGGTTTCGTGAAGGTCAGAGGAACAACCTTGCGCAGAGGCGACAATAGCAAATAGAGGAGTGAGCGTTAGGGTTTTGTGAAGGTCAAAGGAAATACCTTGAGCGGAGGCAGCAATGGTGGACAAAGGAGTGAGCGTTAGGATTTCATGAAGGTCAGAGGAAAGGTTAGTAAAGGTCATGTGAGGGTTTCGTGAAGGTGGCCTGAGGGCTTAGTGAAGGTCGCGTAAGGGTCGTGAAGGTTGCGTTAGCAGACAAAGATGGAAGAGAGGTAGCAGACAGGGGAAAGAGAGGGGGAAGACGCTGGAGGGGAAGACGTTGGTTTCCAAAGAGGGAGGCGACGTTGGTTTCCAAAGAGGGAGGCAACGCTGGTTTCCAAAGAATGGGAGGCACCTGGTTTCAAAAACAAAATCAGTTTCTAATTAAGTTTAAAAAAATTGAAAATAAAGAGGAATGGTGTAGGAGGGAAAGCAAACGCGAAAAAATTTTATTCTGAAGGATAATTGTGACAGTTAAAAATGACATATTCTAAAGGATCATTGTGGCGGTTACTAAAATGTCGTATTATATGGCAAATTATGACGGTTATTAATAACCGCCATATTAAAACCGCCATTTTATACAAGATTTTTTGTAGTGGCTCTTCAAATGCTCAAATTTGTGGCTTCTTTTTCCTGTCTTTGCTTCTTGGGTGAGTAAAGTTTTTCCATTTTGGTTTGTGGCTCCATTTGTGGGTGCGATGCGTGGAGGAGAAGCTTGGGTTGTGCTCGTCTTAGTTGCCCTCATTTCTTGCTTTGTGGAGGAGAATGCTTGACTATGCAAGTTTGAGTTGTTTGTTCTTATGTGATGTAGTGAGGAGCGTTTGGAGCTAAAGCTGAAGTTAGTGTTTGTTGAAGCTAAAACTGTGAGTTCTTGTTTGAGTTTAAAGTTGGTTCTTTAGTTCGTGTTATTGTTACTGGGTTTAATTTTTTTTTTCTCGATTTTATGGTTTTCACTTAACGAGGGCTCAACCCACTTTGTTCACAAGGATCCAACTTACACTATTAGAAGATAGAGAGGACTTAATCCACATTATTAAGGTGCTAAAACTCATTAAAAACTGACGAAAAGATATAATTAGAGTTAATTGTTTGTTCTTTGAGAAAGTTTGTCACCCACTATATTTACGTCATTTTTTTTATAGTTATATATATTGAATGTTGGCTTTTGTGCTAAACAAATCTCTCGTGCTAAGTAACCACTGTCATATCTCCTATGTATTCATGATCATGACCAACATTATTTGTAATTATGATTATAACTGCTATACATATTTAACTGATTTTTTAAACAAATTCATTGCTGTTTATTTTCAGAAACTAGTATTTTTATTGGATATATATATATATATATATATATATATATATATATATATATATATATATATTATATTGTGCTATTCATTTGTCCCAAACCTTTTTCATCAAATTAGAAACTATAAAATATATATTGTGTTAACTTTCATAAATATATACAAAATCAGGTCTTAGCTAAAAAAATTGACTATCAAATTAAGTAAGATCAACCATGCACACAAATGGTACTATCTAAGATGAAGCATGTACTATGTAAGCCACCCATGCACACAGATTCCGATAAATCTATTGCTTCAACTTGGGGACCTTTGCACCTTCATAGGAGAGGGTGATGACTTAAAATCCGACTTCATATCAATAAGACGATTTTCGTAGTAAGAGCAATTACCTCCACCATTAAAATTTGCACCTTCGTTAACGATATTCACCATAATGGCACGTTCCTCAGAACCTCCTGCAAAGTGAACATTTTGGATCTCAGTTTCCACACACTTATTCTGAACTTTTTCTTTGGATTTGTTCATCTTGTGCAGAGTAAGTGCAGGCACAGATTTGAGTTATTTTCACCAAATTCGAGCATTTAAAATGGCCTCTAAGCTCTGCCTTAAGAAATTGGGTGTTGTTTATTCTTCCATAAAGTTAACTTGCATGGAATGTTATATATATATATATATATATATATATATATATATATATATATATATATATATATATATATATATATATATATTATCACAACATCTTTGCTGAAGAATTTTTCTACTCTTCCTCACCATCTATGAAGGACCATATTATAATTATGCATTGAATTTTTTACATGTTACGACTGCTTGGTGTGCCAAACCACTTTGTTTTTCAACGTGTAAATATCTCACTAAAGCTTAGGGCTCATGGACTTAGCTTCAATTTTAGGCTACAATAACGAGGGTGGTTGTTCATTTTCTAAAATAATTATGATAGTTATTTATTATTAGTTGACTTTATTTTATGCATGCGATCAAATCTACCTATACATATTTGAGTTGAAAAAAAATTTAGCCATGCATAAGAAATTCAACTTTATAACAATAGAATAAGATTGCCTTCAAAACTTGTATAACTTACTTTATTATCGAGAAAATAATAATATCTTGCATTCGTCATATTCTTATCCTCCTACTACAGTAGTAACCCATCCTTGACTTTAAAATTTGATATTTGAGAGTGTGATTTTATCTTGGGAAAAATTACACCCGTGAAACTTTTAGAAATTAGTGTCAGTTTTATTTTATAAAAAATAATCAATTTAGAATTTTTAAACTTGGAGGCTATACTATGAAATTATCTTTTATATTTTTGTTATTATAATTTTATTAAAATAATATTTATATTTCTATATATTCACTAAAAAATTATTAAATAACAATTAATTGAGAGACAAAAAATAACTAGTCATTATATTAATTAAGTTATATATTATTTTATAAACTAAAAAATTGTTGTACTTAAAGTATTTTTCATTATTAATAAAAATTTATAAAGTAGTTTCTAGAAGAGAAAGAAATTGAGAAAATTAATCTATGGCGCGACAAACTAAACAAATGTTTCCATACTCAACGTCCAAGACAATTATAGTGAAAACATCCATGACAAAAATATGATTGAAGATTTAAGTCACAAGCTTTAAAGGGTCAACATTGACATCAGAAGATCATAAAGGAAAATTGTTTCATATCCGCAAAGAAGTAAGGAATATAATCCCTTGTCATAATTAGTGTCGGATGAGAATGAAGAAGAGGAAATATGCACAAAAATGAAGGATACCCAAATATTACAGTATTAATGAATCAACGTTCACATTGAGATTAAAAGAAGAAACATTTCAAATACAATTAAAGTCAAAGACGCAAAAGAATCAATCAAGAGCAAAGATTTCTTAATTCAACATCCAACGACTATGTGAGCAAAGAGATGAACTAAAGCTTCAACAGTCGCAATCTGAAACACTATATAAAGACCTTGAAGATAAAACGCAAAACACAGAAGTATACAAACATACAAAGATTACTCTAAACGAACTAGTGTTCATTGTATTAGTGTTCTAGGAGAATATTTCACATATGCTATTCAAAGCACTCAGTTCGGGGAGTGAGCATTGTATTGTAAATCCTTCACTATGTGAAATTTTCCCTATGAGCTTTCACTATTTGCTCTCTTGTTGAAAGTGTTGCTTATTTTTTGAGAGGTCTTAATCTTAAGGGAATATTCTGACTGTTTTCCTGGAGAGGTTGAAAATACTTGTTGCCAGGAGAGGTTGGGAATACTTGTTTCTTGGAGAGGCTGAGAATACTTGTTACATGGAGAGGCGCATAATACTTAAGACTCTTAAGCGAGGAGCTTAAGGGGACTAGATGTAGTCCTAGAAGGATGAACCAATATAAATCTTTGTGCACACTTTTTCTCTATCCCTTATCTCTTATTATTCTGTTCTATCAAAACTGAGAAAAATGTGAATTGAGTTCAAGCTACATTCAACCCCCCTTTTGGAACTAATTGTATCTACCCTTCTATACATTCAAATTATGTTTTTGGATTGAAATTTGATTTTGAGATTAATCCATATAAGCTGATTTAAATTCAATATGAAAACATGTACCCAATATACTTGTATTTGACAAAAAAAAAGCAACCCAATAAACCAGTCAAATTAATTACTATTATTTAATCACTAGTGTCGGTTTCACACAGGCTACCCTTATTTATTCTTTTAAAATATTACTACTGTGTCTACTAAGCTGATGTTAAATCTAATTTTAATTAGTATTATTTAATAACCAACAACGACTTATGCACGGGATTGGTCAAATTACGACGCAGCGATTTGCGGCTATTCTTAATTGTGAGGTGATGATAACCCTTTTTAAATACTTGGGAATGATGGTTGGGGGTGTCACAAAAGAGGTACTTTTTGGGGTGGTGTGATTGAAAGATTGAAGACTAGACTGGGAAGATGGAAAGGTAGGCTTCTCTCTATGGCTGGGAGGATTTGCCTAATTATGTCCGTGCTTTCATCTATTCCGTTATTTTATTTGTCTCTTTACAAATTGCCTGTTGTAGTGCTAAAGGAGATAGAGAAAATCCAGAGGCAATTCTTGTGGGGGTGGGGGTCGGAAGGGAGGAAGATTGCTTGGGCTTCTTGGAAGAAAATTTGCGAGTCTCGTGAGGCTGGCGGTCTTGGAATATTTGAAAGTTTTCAATGTAGCACTCTGGGGAAAATAGATTTGGTTTTTGGGGAGGAATAAGGACGGCTTGTGGAAGGATATTCTTGAGTCCAAATACGAAGGTTGGAGAAGTCTGAGAAAGCAAAGGAATAATTTTAAGGTGTCCCTTTGGTGGAAAGAATTGAAGGAGATTTGGGTTTTGGAGAGTTGGGGAAGGAGGTTTGAAGATCGTTTCAGGTGGAAGATTGGTAACGGGAAGGAAATCAGTTTTTGGGGAGATAATTGGGCGGGTTGTGGTGATTTGAAGAGTGTTTGGGAATTGGGTTGATGGAGTCTGTGAGTAGAAATTAGCTTGGAGAAGGAATCTGTTTGAGTGGAAAAAGGTTTTGGAGAGTCAACTTCTTTAGAAGCTCCAAGGTTTGAGATTGGAGTTGGATTTGGATGATAGTAGGGTCTGGAAGAACGATGAGTTTTCTTCTTACTCGGTTAATTCTACTTACATTTTCTTAAGGGACGAGCTAGAAGGGGGTAACAATTTTGTGTATGTAAAGTTTTGGAGGATCAAGGCTTTGCCATCAGCCCACGTCATAGCTTGGAGAGTGTTGGAAAATAAGTTAGCCACCAAGGCTAATTTGGTAAGGAGAGGGGTAGTGACCAAGAATAGTATGTGCATTTTGTGTGGGGTGGAAGAGGAGTCTTGCCGTCATTTGTTTCTCGAGTGCAGGATAACTTGGCTTGTTTGGAGTTAGTGCAACGCTAGGTTAGGTTTGGTGTCCGTGGACCATTTTGATTCTTGTTTTCATGTTCTACAGTTTAGGATGTGTAATGCAACTGAATCTGTTAATGCAGTTTGAGGGACAATTTATCACAATAGTAAGTGAGATTTGGAGACTAAGGAATAAAATAATCTTTAAAGGGGGAGTGTTGGATGTTTCAGAAGTGTTTGCTCTTATTCAACTAAAGGTTTGGTCTTGGGTCACCTCCAAGGTACCTTCAGCATGTTTTTCTTATTCTGACTAGTGTCTTGATCCTCTAGTTTGCATGTATCTGATTTAGTGTTGCTTTTGAGTGTTGGTTTTTTCCTAGTTGTTTGGTTGGATGTTGACTGTTGCGTTCCTCGTTGTTGTTAGGTGTCTTTGGTTTTTGTTTTGTTCTCAAGGGGTGACTTTTCATTCTGTATAAAGGTTGGACTATCCTTAAAGTGGTTCATATTTATTTATTCTTTCTTACTGATAAAAAAATACATATTCATAGGTAATTTTACCTATGGATTTTTGTCCATTGGTAATCCTTAAGTAATGTTTTACCTACAAATTATTTCTATTACTTACGGATATTTATTGTAAGTAATTGCAATATTTCTTGTAATGTAGCGTCTTCTTTCCTTTCGTGTCTGTGTTTGGCTCACTCTAGTTAATACATTGTTTGTTATAGTGTAATTACAAAAATCATTTTTAGATATTTAAATATGCGATTTTGAAAGTTATGTTACATCACTAAATAAAATAAAGAGAATTATTAAGTTCATATTGGGGATGATAAAACATATTAATTAGACATACAGGCATTTTATATATTTTTATTTGATTACTGTAATTAATTTAAATTTTTTGAAGTACTTTAATTTTCTTTCATCGAATTTTTTAAAGAACTTTTTTGTTTCCTCTTACGCAAATCTTTAAACTATTGTTTTAAGTTGAAACACGTAGAATTTAGTTGTTCAACTTACATTTTAAATAGTAATATGTATATTTCTTCAATTTCACACAATCGTTTTCAAAACTACAGTAATTCAAAGCATTACTACAAAAATTATTATTATTATAATTACTAGAAACATAACTATTTATCCTTAATTATATATTAAGTAATTTATATCATACACTACAAAAAAATGTTTGGTTAGAGATCAAATCTTAATGTCGATTACATGCAAGACGCTATTAGAGTGGGTTCTAAAGCATTTGTAACTAGACTTGACAAGCACATACAACACAACGTCAACCATGGAAACTCAACACAAACCTAAATATAGGCAAACAACCCTGTGTGGGTTAAACCGACGCAAGAAAAGTCAAAACACGAAGAACTTTGTTAGGGTAGGTCAACTCTACGCTGGATTTGGGTGTTGTAAAGATTGAGCCATCTCTATATTGGATTCGAGAATGCTAGGACCAAGCGGACACTAGCTCGGTTGGTGCATGCTAGGGCTTGATCGTCGCTAGGTTGAAATGCATGCAAGGGTCAGGACAATTCTATATGCATGTGCTACGCTAGTTGTTAGGTGGGAGCTAGGGTCTGTCTGATTCTACTTAAGTGATTTAGAGGCATCGCACCTCATTTCTCCTTGTCAGCTTGCGAGTCCCCCTTTCTGTCTTTCAAATCCCTAGTTTTCTCTCTTTTAAATCCCTTTATCTCTTCTTGTACTATACTATTCAAATGCTCAAATTCGTGCTTTGTTTTACTCTCTTTGCTTCTTGGATGAGTAATGTTTTTTCATTTTGATTTGGAGTTTCATTTGTGGTTATTACGCGTGAAGGAGAAATGTGGGTTGTGCGCCCCCATTTATTGCAATATGGGGAGGAGAAGTTTGGCCATGCAATTTGAGTTGTTTGATCCTGTGTGACGTAGTGAGGAGCGTTTAGAGCTGAAGCTGAGGATAGTGTTTAGGGTTGTGTTTTCTGAGGTTAATTTTTTTTTACCCGATTTTGGTTCTGAAGTTGGTTCCCTAATAATAAGGATAACAAGTTCTATGTTTAACTTAAATAGGATTTGACTCTTGCTATTAGCTTATACAATTCACGTAGCTAGGGTTTGACCCTCACTATTAACTTGTATGCTTAAGTTAGTTAGGGTTTGACCCTCATTATTAGTTGTGTTTAAGTTAATTAGGGTTTGACCCTCGTTTAACTTAGTTAGGGATGAACCCTCGCTAAATTTAACTTACCTAGGGTTTGAACTTTGATTTTAGCTTCCACATTTTAACTTAGGTAGGACTTTGTCCTTGCTATTAGCTTCCACTTAACGAGGGTTCAACCCACTTTATTAACCAGCGTTTAACTTCAAGTTAGAAAGGACTTAACCAACATTATTAGTTACAAGACGACATAAAAAAATTACTTCCAACTTTGTAACATCCATTTTAAAAATAATGCAAAACTAACACAAATATATAATTAGAGTTTGTTTTTTGTCTTTTGAGAGAGTTTGTAAAGCACTCTATGTACTTTATCTCTTATAGTGATATGTATATTGAACGTTGGTTCTTGCCCAAAGCCATTCCAACCCCATTTCATATTTTGTGGTCGAAAAATCTCAAATGGTATGTATTCATGATCATGTTATATGTAATTATAATTATCAATGCTATACTGATTTTTTTAAAGCAATTAAAAGTTACATTGTTTTTTACAACTATTTTTTCTATTGGAAAAAAAATATACATATAAATATAGTAAGACTTTAGGTGTTCCAACCTTTTTCATTAAATTAGAAACTATAAATAGATATTGTGCTAACTTTCACAAATATATATATGAAATCAGGTTGACATACAATGTTTCTTTTTTAATAGGATTGGGTATCCTTTAACTCTCCTAATTTTATTCATTCATTTTTTCTGATAAATATATAAGATCAACCATGTACTATATATGTAAGCCACCCATACACACAGATTCTGATAAATCTATTGCTTCAACTTGGCGAACTTTGCACCTCCAGGAGAGGGTGATGACTTAAAATCCAACTTCATATCAATATGACAGTTAGAGCCATTACCATTACCAGTAAAAGTTGCACCTGTGTTAACAATATTCCTCACCTCTGTGGCACGTTCCTCAGAACCTCTTGCAAAGTCAACATTGAATTCTTTGCCTTGGATCTCAGAATTCACAAACGTTTTCTGAGATTTTTCTTTGGAATTTTGGTTCATCTTGTGCAGAGTAAGTGCAGGCGCAGATTTGAGTTATTTTCACCAAATTCGAGCATTTAAAATGGCCTCTAAGCTCTGCCTTAAGAAATTGGGTGTTGTCTATTCTTCCACAAAGTTAACTTGCATGGAATGTTATATATATATATATATATATATATATATATATATATATATATATATATATATATATATATATCATAACATCTTTGCTGAAGAATTTTCTACTCTTCCTCACCATCTATGAAGGACCATATTTTAATTATGCATTAAAGTTTTTACAGTTACGACTACTTGGTGTGCCAAACCACTTTGTTTTTCAACGTTTAAATATCTTTAGGGCTCATGAAATTAGCTTCAATTTTAAACTTCAATAACGAGGGTGGTTCTTAATTTTCTAAAATAATTATGGTAGCTATTTATTATTAGTTTACTTTATTTTATGCATGCGATCAAACCTACCTATACATAGTTGAGTTGGAAAACAATTTAGCCATGCATAAGAAATTCAACTTTATAATTAACAGAACGAGATTGCCTTCAAAACTTGTATAACCTATCCTTGACTTTAAAATTTGAGATTTGAGAGTGTGTTTCTATCTTCAAGAAAACTCGTGAAACTTTTAGAAATAGGTGACAGTTTTAATCAATTTAGAATTTTAAAACTTGGAGGGTATACTATGAAATTATCTTTTATATTTCTATTTTGTTTTTTTATAAAATATTATTTATATTTTTATATGTTCACTAAAAACTTATTAAATAAAAATTAATTTAGAAACAAAAATAATTAGTCATTATATTAATTAAATATTATTTTATAAATTAAAAAAAGTATTAATATTTAAATTATTTTTTATTATTAATAAAAAAATTTAAAATAGTTTATAAATAGTATGTAATATTAACTACTAATTACTTTAATTTTTAAATTAATCTTTAATTGAATTAGTAATTAATTTATAATCTAAAGTAGTTAGTAGATAAAATTTTAATATCAGTTTAAAAATTGTTTAGACAGTAATAATTTTTTAATTTATAAAATAGCATCTATTATTTTTATGTCTTTAAATTATTTATTATTTAATAATGTTCCTTGTGTCATTGGAGTACAATTTACTATTGAATCTTAATTTACAATTTTTTTAATGAATGAACGATGACACTTTTTAAAGCACTGGTTTTTATGGGAAGGGAAGAGAAGGCTAATGTTAGAATTATTCGTAATAGAGTTGACATGTTGATGATATTACGAAAAAGAGAGTGTATGAAGAAGAGTTCACTGGTTGAAATCTTGTTTTCATTTGTGAGAATCCTTAATTTCAAGATCTTATCTTTAGGTACGGTTTTATTATTTATAAATCATATATAGTCTCATTATATATATATATATATATATATATATATATATATATATATATATATAATCCTATTGTCTTCTTTATTCATTTTTGCTGAGTATGTATCATCTTATGAATCAATGTAATATATGATCCTAATAGTTAGATAAACATATATTAAACAATAAAAATAAGTTAAGATAAAAAAAAATTAAAAAAACTTTCATACAAATATTTCTATTAAATATCTACAAATACATATCTCATATTTAATCTCATTCATTTTAATTATTTATTCATTTTAATTATTTACAAAATCAAGTGTTTTTTAAAAATATAACAGTGTACAAGTCATGATAGAACACTACTTACAACACAATTTACTTCCATAAAACACATGTACTCAATTTAACTTAGAGATCTACACCTCTTATATTACTTTCATTGTGTTAACAAAAACACCAAACTTATTGTTAATTCTTTCATTTGAAGCAAAGAAAGAAAAATATTTTTTCAAACTTTGTTTTAGTTCTCACTCACCATTGAATCCATTATGTTTAGAAGTGTCACTAAGTCAAGGCAATCTGTGATTACTTTGACGATCCGAAAGTAGACACATTCAAACTCGTCTATCTAAGTAGTGAGCTCCATACGAAGTTCACGCTTTGAATGAGAGTCGCAAACAGAGTTGTCAATCCTCAACGACATCTTTTTTTGGTTGAACTCAAACCCATAATGCTATGCTTGGATTTGTCTCTTGATCCCATTTGTGAAGCTTTATACTCATACTTTAACCTATCTTATGTTGTGGTGCTACTTCCTTGCATGTTTTTGTTTAGGAAAAAGAATTAGATTAATATAAAGCACAAAGAGATGCTTTAACCCTTCTACAAAAACAGGATACATTTTAACAATGGTCCCTTTATACAATGTCAGAAAAAAAATATTAATCACCCATTCAAAGACCTCTAATTTCCTTCTCCATATAACAAAAAATTCTATCTACAAGAATAACTTCCCAATAATTATTGCTCCTTGTTTGCATGGACTATATCAACATCATAGAACAACAAAATAAAAATGTTT
This sequence comes from Phaseolus lunatus, assembly GCA_013389735.1. Classification (NCBI taxonomy): domain Eukaryota; kingdom Viridiplantae; phylum Streptophyta; class Magnoliopsida; order Fabales; family Fabaceae; genus Phaseolus; species Phaseolus lunatus. Next base: position 18,750,357 of record CM023862.1, on the reverse strand, counting down.
CAATTAAATTTGCTTATTTATAGTAACAATTTTTTGACTATGCTTATGTTTTGCTTTAGTTTAATTCGGTAGAGTCTACTCGTAAATGTGATTTTGAACTCCTGAAAGGCTCTTGAATCAGATTTTGTGTTTATTCCCATAACTCTATTTTCAAATTAAAAAGTGTCTTGACTTGCCTTGCTATCCTGTTTCCTGCAAAACTAAAGATATACACCTTGTCCAACCTTGAACAGTGTATTAGCTATGATACAATCGAGACGATAATGCAACAATTACTCTTCAAAATAGACAACATAAAACATGTAAGAGCTCAGGCTACTATGATATAATGGAACTACCTAGCACATTAAACCATTGTCCTTGCACAAAAGTTTAGCATTGCAAAACACAATTCCTATTTACATTGTAGAGTTGTAGTTTTCATAGTTGCAGTCCTCATAATTAACCTTGAATTACCTCAATGTTCTCAAACACTATAATGGACATAACACCCAATTCGTATACAAAAACATAGTCGCAGGTATTTTGTTTTTCATCCAGGTCCATGCCTTAAGCTGAGCCATATGAAATATCTCATCATCTACCCTCCATCCTTAAATACTATTCTATTCCTATGCTTCCAAAGACTCCAAATATTTTATAAATACAGTCCCTTCCACACCATAATTTCCTTTAAGCTGATTTGAAATAGATAAAATTGTTGGAAATGACACTTAGGAATATTATGTTGGCTAATTGAATTCCCACCCATCTCTAGCATGTGTTCCAAATTGTAGATGTTATCTTACAATTAAAAAACAAGTGTTAGAGAGTTTCCTCGTGATAATTGCATAAGGGGGCAAATTATAGTACTTAAGTTGACACCTCTCGTAACTAAATTGGACCTCGTTGATATTTGACAAATTGAACACTCTAAGCAAAGGTTTGAACATTAGAGAGTGCTTTGACAAACCACAACATGTTCAAGATGGTGTTGTTGTCATTATTTGTTTTCTAATAGGGCATATGCTGGCTTAACATAGTAAGTCCCATCTTCTTCATCTACCCATTGTCATATATCTTTGGATGTCTTTTTGTAGGTGTATTGTGCTTATTTCATTTAGCAATTATAGTTGTTGTGTTTTTTTTCTATTCAAACATCTCTCTTCTCCACTCTACTTCATGCATATACACACACATAATACATACATACATACATACATATATATATATATATATATATATATAAGTATATAACTTATTTCTTTCCACTAAAACAACAATAATAAAATCAATTAACACATTTGAAGTATTGTTTATTTGAGAGTTTTGAGTTCTCTCACAATTTGTTCTTAAAAGACTTTTTAGAGAATTAAGAATTAAAGAAAAAATATATATTTTAACTTCTAAACAATCTAATACTATTATACCTACCAAATATAACTTTTGAAGGAAGTATTCATGAAAAAAAGAAGAAAGTAGGTGTTTTCTATTCTTTCATAAAGCTAAACTTATTGGCTGATGGAGGTTTCATAAAAGAATGAAGAAAAATAATTTATTATGAAGAAAATAGGTGTTGCCTATTATTTCATAAAACTAACTTATTGCTTTACAGATTATCATAAAGAAGGATCAAATAGGTGTTTCCTATTCTTAATTCTTTATAGATCCTAGATAGAGATTATGGGATTTCAAATGAAAATTAAGATAAGAATCAGATTAATATAAATTAATAATTCTTATTTTATTTTTCTATTTTTTTTAGCAGCTAAGTTATTTATTAGAGTTTTATTTCATTCTCAATAAATAATATAATAATCTCACTCAATCCCTCTCGTAGTATAGTTCATTTTAAATTGATTTAATTAATTTCAATTTTAAAAGACTTTTTTCCGGAGTCGTAACGATTATATATAATGTAAATATATATTTCGAAAAGAATTTAACTTTTGTATAGAATTCAATATTCTATATTTTTAATTATGTGTTAATTTTATTTGTTATTATTTCTTTAATTACCTTTAACTTTGAAAACAAATCAAGACAATATTTTATCGCTCCCTTAAGTTTGAAAATTAATACAATATTTCTTTCATTTAATCTCCCTTAAGTTTTAAATTTATTTGAATTAAATAAAAAAAATCAAACATATTATGTTATTTTAAAAATTAATGGAATAGTCTTAATAAAAGAAATAGACAGATTTAATACATAAAAAAATAATTAATGTGGAAAGAATCTTCTAGTAAATGAGTTATTTCATCAGTTATTATAAAAATGTTTTATTCTTACGAATCTTAGATTTTTTTTTTTTTTTGAACTTCATCTGTAGATTAATTTCAATAGTGATTTTTTTTGGATTCTAATGCAGTTACAAAATTATTTTTTCCTATAACTTTTTAAATAAATTATAAGACCTCTTAAATTATTTATAACAACATTTATAAGCATATAATCTTACCTACAAAATTAACAATAAAAATTTATCATATAAAAATTATTTTCTAAGAAAAATTCAAAATTCCTCCTCAGATAACTTGCTAAATATATGCCCCTTATAAAATATTAGATATTATCTCAAGAAACGAATATTTTATCTAATGATTTGCCTAATTGAATCTTCCACCCTGCTTCTATTGGTTGATGGTTTTCATAAGAAATAAGAAAGGTGTTGTATATTCTTCCATAAAGTTAACTTGCATGGTTATAATTGGTAATATATATATATATATATATATATATATATATATATATATATTACCAGTTTGTTTTTCAACGTTTAAATATCTCACTAAAAGCTTGGGCATGTGAAGGTTCATGGACTTAGCTAGAATTTTATGCTTCAATAACGTGGGTGGTTGTTAATTTTCTAAAATAATTATGGTAGCTATTTATTATTAACTGACTTTATTTTATGCATGGGATCAATCTACCTATACATAGTTGAGTTGAAAAGAAATTTAGCCATGCATAAGAAATTCAACTTTATAATAATAGAATGAGATTGCCTTCAAAACTTCTATAACTTATTTTAATAGAGAAAATATAGAGAAAATAATAATATCTTGCATGGGTCATATTCTTATCCTCCTACTATATAACCCATCCTTGACTTTAAAATTTGATATTTGATAGTGTGTTTTTATTGTGAGAAAAATTAAACTTTTAGACATTAGAATTTTAAAACTTGGAGATATACTATGAAATTATGTTTTATATTTTTGTTATTATATTTTTAATAAAATATTATTATATATTTATATATATATATATATATATATATATATATATATATATATATATATATATATATACTGGAGCGCAATTTATTATTGAATCTTAATTTACAAATTTTGAGCGAATGAATGAGTTTTTTTTTTCTTTTTTTATCAGCAATAAAAATTAAATAAATAAGGAGTATTTCAGGGATACTACAACCCTTATACAGAAAGCCGTGGTATGTCTCAAAGCCTCCTCCCTCGAAATGCGGGCACAAAACAAATCCTATCAGACCTCCTACCCACCAACTAGACCTTCTAATACTTACTAACAGACTTCATACAAACAAGAGGTTCAAGCACCCAATCTGAAAAGGAAAAACATACCCCGCAAGCTTTGGTCTTAATCCAAGACCACGTCTTCACCTGCACTAGAGAGAATATTTCAATATGGTCAATCCTTCCACCATTGAAAATCTTGTTATTCCTTTGCTTCCACAATTCTCCTACAACTGCTATCCACACTGAACCCCAGATCCGGTTAACTCCTTCATTGACACCGCTCAACCTGAAGTTAAGAAAGTGTTGATATGGTTCCCTGTGAGTCACCGAAACCAGCCCCATCCACTCAAAACACTTATTCCACACTAACCAGGCAACTCTACACGTGTAAAAAAGATGAGACGTAGTTTCCTCTTCCTCCCCACACATACTACAGATGTTACTAATGATACTTATCCCCCTTCTCCTCAGATTCGCTTTAGTTGATATTTTGTCTTCCAAGACCCTCCATGCTGTAACATGAACTGAAGGCTGTGCCCTTATCCTCCAAAACCACCCAAACATATCCTTCCCAACCTCTTGGCCCTCTTCCTTTAGCCTATTGTAAGCAGATTTGACCGTGTATTCCTTGAGCTCCTCATCTTTCCAAACCCAAGTGTCCTCCTTCTCCACCCTTAATCTCTGGTTACCCAACAACTGCATCAAAAGATGTTCTTGGTCCTTTTCCCATTCGAACAAGTTCCTCCTCCATTCAATCCTCCAATAACCCCCCTGAAGATCCATCTCTCTCCCCCCTTTTCCAAAGGAAAGATTCCTTATCTGAGCAAATGGAAAACAACCTCGGAAAACTGTCTTTGAGAATAAAATTTCCCAACCAATTATCCTCCCAAAATCTTATTACCCTCCCATTCCCTACCTCCCAAGATAAATTGTCCTCAAACTTGTTTTTCCAGCCCTCGAAAATCCAAACCTCCTTCAAATCCCTCCACCAAAGAGAATCTTTTCTGCAGTTCCTTTGAGCCCGGAGACCCCTCCACCCTCCGTACTTGGATTCCAGCACATCTCTCCACAAACCCTTCTTCTCATACCCTAGTCGCCAGATCCACTTTCCCAACAAAGCAATGTTAAACCTTCTAATATCGATCATACCAAGCCCCCCTTCCTCCTTTGGCTGACAAACTTTTTTCCATGATGCCCATGCAATTTTCCTGCCATCCGATCCCCAACCCCATAAGAAATTCCTCTGTAGTTTCACTAATTCCTTTGCAACCATAACTGGCATTTTATACATAGACATATAAAACAAAGGAATAGCAGATAACACCGATTTAATCAAACAAATACGTCCTGTCAAAGAGATAAACTTGCCCTTCCATCTGCCTAATTTGTTCCTCACTTTATCCACCACTCCTTCCCAGAATGTACCTCTTTTATGACATCCACCCACCAGCATACCCAGATATTTAAAAGGAGTTTTTGCCATGTCACAATTAAGAATAGCCGCAAAACGCTGAATCGAAAGTTCACTACTACCCACCCCTCCGACACTGCTCTTCTGAAAATTCACCTTAAGTCCAGATGCTAGCTCAAAACAATTCAGTAACGCCTTAATTACCAAGACACTTTGCACTTTCGCTTTGCAAAAGAACAGGGTATCGTCTGCGTACTGAAGCATGTTAACCTTAATGCTTCCTTCTCCAACTATCACACTTTCTAGAATATCTTTCTCTACTACCTTCCTTACAACCCCAGCCAAACCCTCTGCTGCAATAAGGAAAAGAAACGGGGCTAAAGGGTCTCCTTGTCTCAAACCCTTCTTAGGCTCAAATTCCTGTGTAGGACTCCCATTAACCAACACAAACACTGATGATGACTCCAGACATGCTTTTATCCATCCGATCCATTTCGTACAAAAGCCCAGCCTTTCTAGCATATAGTAGATGAAATCCCAAAAAACTGAGTCATATGTTTTTTCATAATCAACCTTGAAGAACACGCAACTATTCTTCCTCCTCTTCACTTCTTCCAAAACTTCATTTGCTACTAAAACGCTGTCCATTAAGCCCCTGCCCTCCAAAAATGCGGACTGATTGTCATCTATGACCTTATGTAAAACCTTCTTCATCCTTAATGACAATATCTTGGCCACAATTTTGTACAAGCACCCAACCAGAGAAATAGGTCTAAAATCATTCAAATGTTGCGGATTATCAACTTTCGGTATTAAAGAAATAAACGAGGCATTCGTCCCCCTTGGCCATCTTCCATCTTTCTCAAAACTATGAACCGCTCTCATGATGTCAGCCTTAATTTCTTCCCAACTATGCTTTATAAAACCAAAGTTGAAACCATCTGGGCCCGGACTTTTATCACTATCACAACTCCAAACTGCACTCTTTACTTCCTCTTCTGTTATCCTTCCTACCAGCGAGACGTTATCTTCTTCTGTAATTGTATTGAACTCTGCATTATCTAATCTGACTCGTTGACTGTACTCTTCACTGAACCTCTCTTTAAAGAAGCCTCTTACCCTTTCTTTCACCTCCTCCTGCTCATCGATCCACTTGCCATTATCCCTCAGCCCACTAAGACCATTCCTTGCTCTTCTCCATTTGATGACTGAGTGAAAGAATCTTGTGTTCAAGTCCCCCTACTTCAACCATCTAAGGCGAGCCTTCTGTTGTAAAAGGGCTTCCTGACTATGATTATTTCTCCTCTGTTCAGCTAGAAGCCACTTTCTTTCCTCTCTTCCTACTTCGTCCATCTCACTCTCTTCATCCATCACATCCAGCTCATGAATTCTTCTTTGTATCTCCTCTCCTTGCTTGAAGACGTTACCAAACACCTCTCTGTTCCATATCTTTAAGTCAGATTTCATCATCTTCAGCTTCTCCTTAAAAACATAGATCTCGTTTCCCTGCACTTCATATCTACCCCATTTACTGCGAATGAAGTCCTTGAACCTACTATCTTTAAGCCAAATGTCCAGACTCCTGAACGATTTCGGACCCCAGTCTGAGCTAGTCGTTTTTAAGACCAAGGCACAATGGTCGGACACTGATCTATCTAACACATAACACTTGTTGTTCGGCCACTTGTTCAACCACTCCCTCGACACTAAAATACGATCAATTCTACTCTTAATCAAACCATTTGGTTTATACCACGTGTATTTTCTCCCCACCATCGGAATATCTACCAGCTCAGAGTTCTCAATGAAATCATTAAACCTTCTCATCTCCCTTCTATGGTTACCACCACTCTCCATATTCCTCCTCTCTCCCAACCTTCTGATAGAGTTAAAGTCCCCTACCATGCACCACGTCTTAGTATTTTGCGTCCTTCTCTTCTCTCTCACCTCCTCCCAAACAACTATTTTCTCAGAAAGAGAACCACCATTATACATGTTAACAATGATAATCTGTAGAGTCTCTCCTATTCTCCACTCTCCTTCGAGAATACTGTAATTACACCCATTAACAATACAGCTAAAATGAAAACAATTTCTCTTCCACATAGTAAGCACCCCTCCCCCATTGTTGTCATTTCCGTTCACCACCCAGTCAACCTCGTTTGTTCCCCACATATTAAAGATAACCTCTTGCTCCATGTCCCTACATTTTATTTCTTGTAGACACACCAAATTCACCTGTTCTTTTTTAATCAAGTCCCTCAGATATTTCTTTTTTATGCTCCCTCCCACTCCCCTTATATTCATACTAAGAAGCTTCATCATCGGACAAACTATTCTCCACCCTACTTGTGCTCGCCCTTCCTGCATCTGATTTATCTCTAATCTCCATCGCATGTATACGTCCAACTACAACATCTTCGTCCCCTGAGAAGGAAAAACCTACCTCCTTTCCAATATTCCAAATTCTAAACGCCTCGGATTGGTCATTATTCACCCAAAACAGCCTATTACAGTTTCTAACAGCACTATCAGAAACCTTTTTAAAACTCTGAGAATCTAAACTTAAGCTTTAATGTTCAGACGTTGAAATTCGCAAAGGATTGCCCCCTGACGAGATATTCTTCCTTTCTGCGCTGCCTCCAAACCTGCCCGTTCCCAATAAAATGCTTTGTATCTCGCAGGATGCCGAACTTTCTACACTCTTCTCCACCATAGGCATACCGGCGTCATCTTTGTCTTCTTCCTCCACCACCACATCTCCTTTACGACTCGCCGAGATCGCCTCTCTCGCCTCAGAGCATCTATGCTCCTCTATGCCATCCTCAATCAAAAGCAAAGGAGACCAAAAGTTTCCCGTACACACCTCTGTAACACGACTCGCGCGACGCCCCTGCACTTGAATTCTACCACCGTTGGCGTCAGCAGCGGTGATGAACGCATCCCTCAGAGTGGCAACTTCTTCTCCGTGAACATCTATGCCACGCTCATGCTCGTCGCGCCTCCACTCTTCGTCATCAACCACGGTGACCATTGGGTGGGCGTCATGACTCCGTTCCCTGTCGTCAAACACGGTGTCCCAAGGTTGCTCATTGCGCCTCTGTTCTTCGTCGTCAAACGCAACGCCCATTGGTTGCTCTCTGCTCCTCCATTCTCCTTCGTCAAGCGCGGTGGCCACTGGGTGCACATCTGCATAGGTTTCTTTCTGCACCCCCCCAGATTGTTCATCTTCCACTTCCTTTGGGCCCAAACCTAAAAAAACACTAAACTTACTCCTTTCTTTCCTCTGGGCCTCTGAAGGCCCATTAACAATTAGGTTAAATTCCTTGTCTGACCCTTTGACCATTGGAGACCCTGTTGGCACTTTACCCACCTTCTGTTCCTGCTCTGACTCAATTACTAAACAAGCCAAGTCTTCCCCCTCCTTTCTCACGCTGCCTGTTTGTTCCACCAAATAAGGCAAGCCTCCTCTGCACCCTGAGCTCCTTCCCTCGCTTGCACGTCCCACACACGCGCCACCTCTATCCAACACCATCTCCTCCGCTGGAAAAAACACTGAAGTTTCTTCGCCGCCGTTCTCACCGTGTGCTTTCAGGCCTTCATAATCTGAGCCTTCTGACTCAAGAAAATCCTCTCCAAACTTCTCCTCCGACCCATCATCAGAAACCCCTTCATACATCTCCCTCCACTTATTGTCGCATGAGCTCCTAGAAAGAATCTCCTCCTCGACAACTACCTGGCAAAGAACGTCATTAATCCGCACGTTTAAAATCTTGCGTGGCTCTCCATCGACGGGAACCAAGACACACAACCTTGCATACTCGAGCATCTCATATTCTAACGTTGCTTTATCAACTTCCACCAAAGTCCCTACCATGGCTGCTACATGTTCGAAACACTTCCTGTTCCAGAAAGATATAGGAACCCCTCTACACCTGACCCAAACTAGCTTATTCACCAATGTGAAGCTATTATCCCACGGTACCACAGATGCAAAAATTCCTGCAAACCAATCCTTGTTCTCGTTGATAGTTTTCTGCAGAACCCCTTCCGAATCTCCAAACAACAAAAAGTATAGCCCCCCCAAGTACCTCACCTTGATGAAGTTGAACCCTTCCATGAGGAAACAATCCTTCAACACTTGCACCTTTTCCGCCTCCACCACCCTTCCTATGAAACAATTTTCCAACCATTTCAAGTTGTCCTCCTCGCACCTAATGCTGATCCTGTGTTGTTCCATGACCCCCTTACCCGAAGCTGCACCCTCCTTTCCCACGACCTGAGCATAAGTTAGAACTTGATCCTTCCTCTGCCATTCCTTCTTCTGTTGTGTGTTTCTTTGGTACCCATTCCATTCCTTCCTTGTCTCCTGATACTTCTTATACTTAGGTTTATTAACCCGCAGCTTCCAAGTTCCAATCCAGATAAGGTTTAAATTTCTTTCCAACACAACCTCGTCCACCACCTCTTGGAATCTCACGAAACCAAACCTATGCTTCTTAATATTGAGTTTTCTAGAGATAAAAACGTCTTTGATCCGACCCCATCTTTGGAAAATATTCCACATATCCCTTTCATTGTGGTCAAAAGGAAAGTTGGAAAAGAAGAAGCTAACCTCCGCCATACTTTTTTTATTGCAGCTGAACAGATATCAAACAGAGGGAAAACACCTAGTGAAGCAAGGTACCCATGAATTGGAACGGTCGAATCTGGGGCCGCACACTCTGCACCACCGACACAGTTACCGGAAATTTCTCATGTGTTACCGGCGACTGCAATTCCAGGAAGTTGACCCACGCTTACACCCATGAATGAGTACAGTTTTTAAAGGAAAGAGAAGGCTAATGTTAGAATTATATGTAAAAGGTAATTGAAATGTCGATGAAAATGCACTTGTATTAAGAAAGAATAGTGTATGAAGAAGAGTTCTCTTATTAAAGAAAACTTAATTTATTATTTGTGAGAATCCTTAATTTCAATATCTTACATTCTTTTATTATTTATAGTCATACATAGTCTCATTATATATATATATATATATATATATATATATATATATATATATATATATATATATATATTTACATTTTTTTACAAAATTTTTTAAAATAAATTTCCTTTTTTTTAGAAAATAAAATACATATTTACATGTATAAAATACTCTCGACAAAAAAGAAAACAGTGAAAGTTCACAAGGTAATCTTCACACAGTGAATTTAAATACAAGGTTCTCTCCCTAAATAATGAGTGTTCTAAACAGAGATGAAATATTCTATCAACCCACTAATATAATGAATATCAAATCGTTTCTAGTAATCTTTGTAGGCTTGTATGCTTCTATGTGTTCTTCTTCATCTTCATATTTGCACTCATATTTATTTTTTATTGTTTCAAATATTAATTAATTAATTTTTTTATAAAAAAATAAAACTATCTTAATATTGAAATGACACAATTTTTTTTCTTTAATATCACATATAAAGAAAAAAATAATTATATAAATATCAAAAGATTTACATGATTCAACACTTGAAACCAAGAGTTGGACATTTTCATGTAAAAAAAAATAATAAATAAAATATTTAAAAATAGTATAAATAATTAGATGTATATCTTTAAAATTATTTTATTCAACAAAATTAAGGTTTGTGTTTTCTCAAAAAGAATAGAAAATCACAAAAAAGAAAAACAATGTGTAATTAAAATTGTGGTAAAAGAAAAATGAAGATGTAAGTGAACTTTGTGAGTTTAGAATAAGTCAAACAATTAAGACAAAAAACAAAAAAATGTTGAATATCATAAAGGAAGATTTTTCAAATTAAACAAAAGGAATATGAGTAATAAATTATGAGTTTTGATATTTTAAAATTGAGAGAAGTATAAGGATAGGTATATGACGGATGTGTATACCCATTATCATCATAGTAACCAATTTAAAAATTTGAATATTACTCATATCATCCCTGCACACGGTTAATGCAGAAAAATTCTTATTAAAATCATTAGGACACTTTGTGAAAATACCCTTAAAAACAAATTTATTTTTCATCCCTAAATCCAATTCTACCAAATTTACCCAATGTTGAGTTAAACTAAACCATATAATTCATTAAATTCAATAAAAATACGACCCAAATTTAAATAAAAACAAATACACATGGTAACAAATAATGAATGCATTTATTATGTATGTTAACCTGGGTTAATTCTAAGGGATTAGAGTATTCCGTTTTGATAGCTCTACTGCTTAAAATGAAATTATATAATAAAATAAAAAATAAATAAAATTTATTTAGCGACAGAAAACAATCACTCAATATATCTGTATTTTTAAGAAAATAAAATTAATACTAATTGTTACATAAAGAGTTCATGATTTCTAAGATATTATGTTTTTAAATTTTTTGATAATTTGTTATATTATGTGCTATTAAAATGTATATATTTGATAACAAAATGCATATATTTTTTATGATATCATTATTAGGTAGAAACAAATACTCTTGATTAAGCTCTGGATGACTTTGGAAATTTTACTCTCAAATTTTTTAAGAAGTTTTTCTTGGATTCCGAAATTTCTTGTGGTTGGAGTACACTCATATGGTTCAATATATTCCTCCTTTGAAAACTTTGATATTTTGAAAAGTTTTTCATTGACAGCTTTCGACTGACCAACACATTCACCATAGAGACTTATATATATATATTCTATGTACTCTTTGTGAAAAACAAGAAAAATCCACTCAACACGTATTTTTTGAATGTCTTCATGCTTTGCATATTTGGAGTTGGACTCAACAATGCTCATTTCTGTAATGAGGATGACCTCATTTGTTTTGTTAAAAGTGATAGTAGTCCTTTAATTAATTTAATTAAACTTGTTGTAATTACCTTCTCTATTTGAATGATATGACGTTTGCGAAATTATACTAAATTTCAGGTTAAGATCAATCTTCCCATGGTCATTTTCACTATTAAAGACTTCATTTTCTTGGTGGGTAATTCGTCTAATAGCTCCATGAGAAATTATATGTTCGAATTCTCCGTGCTTAAGTTCTTTGACATCAATACTCGTAATAGCAAAGTCTTTCATCCTCTTCTTGTTAGATAGGAGTTTCCTTTCTCTATTTAGGTTAGAATTAATCTTGATGGCACTGCTAAAGGTTCTCCTAGCCTTGCTGCTTGTGGTGGTATTTTTTGTGCGACTGAGAGTATGAGAGAGTTCATTGATTTATCTGTTTTCCTTGATATTAAGAATGTTTTGGTTGTTGAGTTCTATAGAGTTATCCATGCCATTGAAGAAGCAAAAAAGATAGATTTTTCTAGTTTGTGGCTTGAATGCGATTGTGTGCCTTGATTTGTGCTACTTTTATTGCTAAGAATAATGTTCCTTGAATTCTTCGTAATATGCGGAACAAATGCCTTGATTATTGTGGGAAAATCAAATTTATTTCGTGAAGGTAATGTTTATGCTAACAAACTTGTTAACTTAAGTCTTATTCATAAGGCACAATTTTATGGGTATAATAGACTTCTATCTAGTCTATTCTTAGAACTCTTTATTAATAGGTTTAGATTACCTAAGTATCTATTTTCTTAAGTTCTTTTCTATAGTTTTTAGGCAATTGCTTCTTGCACCCAATCAATTTTGATTGGTACCCAATGAAAGTTTTAAAACCCCATTTTGCCCTTGTCTTCTTTATTCTGAAAAACGGTGTTGAGGTGCAGAGAAAGTTGGTGTTCTTTGGTGTTCGTTGGAGGTGCAGCGGAGGCACTTTTAGTGTGGTGGTGGTGGTGGATCGTTTCACTCTTAGGTTCGGTTGACATTGTTGTGAGGTAAGAACATATTTACACTGGTTTACGCATTTTGTTTGAGCTGAGATGGTCTCAGATAACGATATTAAGATCCAGAATCCTGGATATTAGCCTACGGATGCGCGCGTCCGAAATTCATTGTTGCTCACTCAGGATATACAGATCCATAAGAAATTAAGATTTCCAGTTGAAACTTCTGAACGCACATGTCCGTAACAGAAATATGAGTTCCAGACGCACATGTCCGTAACAAGAAAGTGATTTCTGGATAAAATTATCCGAAATTAGATTTTGAATTCTGGATATAAACATCTGGAATAGTTATATGTGTTCTAGAACTAAGCACTGCAAAAAAAGCTTCCGGACCGCAACACAAAATGACACTTCCAGATAACACACATCTAGAACCAAAAAACCACCGTCCGGTTAAGAATATCTGCAAGTCAAAACACACTTCCAACTAAAATTATCCGAAACCCACAAGCAACTATAAAACTCACCTTTTGTGTGTTGTCTCTTCTCTAGTGGCTTCATTCTCTGTCACCGTCCAAGTCCCTCACCAACGATGCCTCAGTGACCACAAAAATGGACGTCCTTCGCTCCTGGGTTGGTGTTCGATGAAGGACTTCTTGAAGGTGAAGCTTCCACTGCCTCAATGAACAAAAAACGACGTCTAGAGAAGAAAGAGTTTTGAACAGTGACTACTGCTGGGTGGATGCTGAATTGGGAGCACATTTAACTTAACCTAATTTTCATTTCATTAAGGGCACTTTAGTCTTTTTGCATAGACAATTGGGTGCCCGTCAAAAGTGATTGGCTGAAATGTCAAATTTTATAATGATATTTAACATGATAACTTTTCAAAAAAAAATTGAAAAATAAAACATATACTTCAAATAGACAATAGAATTAATCTTTCACTCATTATTTGAATTTTAAAGTTGAAAATATACATGTTTATATGTTAAGCTATTTTTTGTCATGATTAATTACAATATTTTAAATTTACAAGATAAAAAAAAATTATAAAAAAAATAAAAATTAATTATTTTTCAAAAAAAAAAAATCTTTTCAACTCTGGTTCAACTTTTTTGGAGTTTTAAGTATGTATCAATCGTCAAAAGACAAACACAACCAAAGTTTAGTTAGATTATCCTCGTTCTTTGAAATTATTTTCAATTTTTTAAAGTTTATGCACTGTTATTATAAAACTAAAATTTCAATCACAAATAATTATCCAGTATACTTTTTTGCAGTCATCCACAGTTGTTACAAAAATTTAAGATATTTTTTCATCATACAAAAGTAAATTTAAGTAATCAAAATTAAAAAGGTCATGAATAATAAAGAAGAAAAAAGTCTTTTCCATTAGTTTTACTTTATTAATATTCTATTACAGATTATGTGTATAAACCAATTATTGACATATAAATCATTTATAACGATTTAACCTGTAGTTTTTTCTCAGTCTCTCCATCGCTCTCTAACAATTGAACTATACCCCTCCATCTGTTCCAAATTCAATATATTGAGACTGAGATTTCAAAACTGTATATGGCACTGCAAATACAAGGAGTTTTTTCCAGGTAGAAAAATAACAAGAAAATAAATACTAACACCATAGTCTATTTTGATTTAATGATTTTTATTGATGGTGCCATAATTTTATACATTAACAAACCATTATACTTCTTACGTACCAGAAAAAAAAATATTTTCTCTGGGGCTGGATTTTATTGATCAATTGGCAGTTTCACTAGTAAATCCAAGTTATGCCCCAGATCCAGCAAGTCTCCTCTTTGAGGCATTTGATACTGTCAATTGACCAAGTTTATCAGTGTTACTTGATACAGTCCTTTGATTGATTGGTGTATAATTCCTTAACCACTCCCCAACATAAACCTGGAACATAACAGATTATTCAAAACCAGTCATAGTAGTTCAAAAAAACCAAACCCTGTAAAGTGGTGACATTTGCATCTACCAAAAAATCCACAGCAAAATACTGTGATATTTGTTTGACTGCCAAATGGAATGCCTGCCATGAGAAAATGTTGCAGAAAACTAACTAACATTTCCACCACCACATCAAGCCTAATACCATTATGCCAATGTGATGGTTTACTATATCCGTCTGATGTATTTACAAATATTTTACATTACTAAAGAAAGATATGATCCAGCCTCAGTGTGATACAACTAGGTAACCCTTTTCAAGATACAAGCATATCAGCATTCACAAAAATGTATGCCAGTAAGCAAGAACATAATATAACCAGATAAATGATTTAAAGAAAGGAAATAACCTGCTGAGGTCTCATAATCTTTGTATCAGGA
Source organism: Phaseolus lunatus (assembly GCA_013389735.1). Taxonomy (NCBI): domain Eukaryota; kingdom Viridiplantae; phylum Streptophyta; class Magnoliopsida; order Fabales; family Fabaceae; genus Phaseolus; species Phaseolus lunatus. The sequence continues at coordinate 18,735,315 of CM023862.1, read as the reverse complement.
TCATCCAAGGACTCTCGCCAATGTGCCAAGTACCCAGCCATTCGAGGGATCGCAAATAAAATAGTGAAAAACTCAGGTTGAAACCCCATGGCCCTGATGGCACAAAAACATCAGCTCAATCATAGTCAAATAATCTGGGAGGAGTAACATATGTTATCCTCTGTGGTTACACAAAAACTAGATGTGATAATAGGTTACCTATAAATTAATCCAGAGTAGAAGTCAACATTTGGATATAACTTCCTCTTGATGAAATACTCATCAGACAGTGCAATCTTCTCCAAGGCCACTGCAATCTGCACAATCAAATCATTTTAGATGAAACTTTCAAATTCAAACTAAATTTATTGAAATAATTGACATTCATTAAGCATAAGAAATTTTCCAGTAACAAGTTCAAAGAATTTGACTGAATTATCATAGAATTAAATTCAAATACTTGTATACATATATACACAAAACAGTTCGCAACATTTGTTTTTAAAAATGTCTTGAAATAATACAAAAAAAAAAATCACAATATAATATCTTGATGTTGTATTCACAGTCCAATCATAGGCCTTATGAACAGCATACACAGTTTAAGGAATATACAACAGATACACAACAACACAAACAGATAACAGAAAATGGATAAACACCTCTATAAGAGGATCCCGGCCAACAATGGAAAACACTTCCTCTGTCAGTTTTCTTAAGACCTTTGCTCTTGGATCATAATTTTTGTACACACGATGTCCAAAACCACTGAGCTTTCGTTTCCTGGAGAAAGAAACACACCAGACAGCAATATTAAATAAAACTATAATTTCCCCGCTTACGTTGAAGAGACCCAAAAAATAGGAGTCACAAAAGAGCATCTCATTACACCATCACCATTCTTCACAAATAGGGTAAACACAAAGATACAAGAAAGAAAAAAGTAATAGCCACCTGGCTTTAACACCCTCAATGAACGCTGGAATGTTCTCAACAGTTCCAATTTCACTCAACATTTTGAGGACAGCCTGCATAACAAAAAAGTTACAGTAGCATAGTCTAACGAGTATAATCAAAGGTTAGATTTCTACTTTACTTTCTTTCCGTATTTAAGTAAGCAATAGACAAATAATCACGAGAACATCCTAAGCCATGAATATGTCACCTGTGGTTTCTACTTAATACAGGTTAGATAGAATTCTACTCTATTTGCTTTCCGTATTTACATTACCTCATTGGCTCCACCATGAAGAGGTCCATATAGAGCTCCAATAGCCCCAGCAACAGCAGTATATACATCAACACCACTGCAACGTGAAAATAAGGCAATATTAATTGGAATAGGTTACTTCATTTTACTTAGAAAATTGCTACTTAGACTAAATTGTGTCAATTGTGACTATTTAGAAGCAGACTAAATTTGATTCGCAGAACTCTCATGCTTAAGAAGGAAGATTCTACCTTGATGAGAGGTGTCGCACAGCAGATGTAGAACAATTCATTTCATGTTCTGCATGCAGGATGAAGATAATATCTAGTGCTCGAGTTAGCCGAGGATTAGGTTTATATGATTGATTGCCACTGAAAACGTGAATAATGGAGACATTATTTTATTTGTGCTGATATAGTCTGACAATAACAAAATTCAGCTAATATGTGGTTACAATTCTACCATCAAAGATTAAATCATACTAATTAGTATATTTTGGTGAGTAAATCTTGTTACTGTTGATTGATAAGATTTAGATTTTTTACATATCTGAGGAAAAGAAAATCATCATGAAGCTCAGAGGAAAAAATAACTTCACACAAGAAACAACTTCAGGTTGATCCAAATATCAATCAGACGTTACACAGTAGGACATACAAAGAATCTAGCATGTATAGGAAATTCTCTGTGTAAGAAAGTTTGTTGGATGGAAGCACAGGTGGTCTTCCTGCCAATCTAAGATTAATCGCAGCAGCAATTGTTGTTATCTGCAGTCAAAGTGTAAAAATGATGAGGCAACAAAGCCCTTGGACAGCTTGCAAATAAGAATTGAATTAATATTTCACAAAAATTCAGAAAATAACCAATAAGCATGAAAAGCATTCAGAATAATTGAATCACTTATTACATATATCATGGACAGATAATTAAGAAGAATAAAGACAACTCAATGAGTAAACCTTTCCAATAATCCGTGCTATTTGCTTGTCTCTCACTTGCTTTGAGTTGTAGATATCAAGACCCTACATTAAAATATATAAAGTGTTAAAAGAAATAATCAAAGCTGAATCAAATACAAGAAGGTGGTAACTTGAACCCTAATGAATAACAGAGTACTACTCTGCAGACATGTATATTGAACTAAGGCATAGGAAAACATGATATCCCGTGAGAATCACTATCAAAATAATGAAACATCATCACCTCTAAGAGAGACGCATGCAGGCATGAAAAAACAAAAGAAACAAAGAGATATACTGAATCTCTTTTCCATTATTTCAATTATGATTACATTGTGATTACAGAAGTGCATTATGAGTCACTAACAGATACCTACTGACAGCTGGTATAACTAAGTAATAGGCTATGCTAACTAACTAATAGTTACTGACAGCTGTTATAACAAAACTAACAACTATCATAACTAAATAGGGAATCTGATATACAAATACACTTCAAAGGTAGAATCAACAAAACATAAGCCCTGGTGTGTCAATTTTTTCAATGTGACAACTGAGCATTATCTGACGGTGACAGCAGTAATTGATTAAAAAACAAATAATTGTTTTTAATGGACAAACTAAGCATTATTTGACAGAATCTAGTAAATACTGTAGAAATTGACTGGAAAAGAACCACTTATTTTACCTTTTCTTAAGTATATCAAAGCTAAGGTAAATTATGATTCAAACTTGGAAAGTAAGATGCAGTTCTTTGAATTACTGGTCTCACTAAATAGTGCAATCATCTTAGGCAATAGCTACCAACTCAGACCATCAGTGTTAGAAACTTAAAGCAAAATAACATTAATTTATAAACCGCTATGAGAGTTCTGAGTTTTTGTTAGAAACGAAAATTTCAGTGATTCAGTTTTGTAGACATCTAAAATCTTCAGGGGCTCCAATAATGTTTAGAATCAGTTAGAATATCTAGAGGGATATATCATAGTATCATCATTATATTATTTAGAATAGTTTTGAATATCTTGGATAATGTCTAGGGAATAGCATCCATATTTCCTTACATTTTACTATTTGTTTCCTAATTTCATTATTAGGATTAGGAGTTATGTAAATAGATCTTTGTTTTTTTACCACATCCAACGGATCATGTCATGTCATTACATACATGAGAATATTATTCAGAATATCTATTCTCTCTCTTCCTCCTTACCTACCTAAATTCCTTTAATCTCGACAGAAGCAAAGTTCATTGCTGTATATAATACTCAAAAAGTCAAAATGAAAAGGCTAAAATATTTGCAAAGTACAGAAATTTTAAAAAATAGGACAAGTTCAACAAATAATTTCCATTACAAAAGTAGGTTTGCAAAGTTCCATATTATATATAATTTATGCATCAATGCTAAGCAGATCAAAAGTTCAGTAATTTGAACTTGACCAAAGTTTGTGTTACTTACTTTGAGAGCAGGGTTTGCATCAGGATGATAAATAGACAAAGCGCTCATGGCATTAACAAGCATACCCATCGGATGTGCATCATGAGGCATTGCTTGTATTATATCCTACAAAAGAAATGTATACTGGTGTAATACACTTGTAGTTCTAAAAAGAAATTAACAACCAGATTACTCTCCTTTGAATAATCATGACAAAAGAACTATGTAGAGTGATTGAACAAGAAATTCCCAGGCTTATACCTTTTAGAATACAAACCAGTCTGGTAAAAGAGGAATATTTGTAACATAAAAAGTGAACAATAATAATATTGATAAATGAACCACCCCTAACATTTTTCCTCCACTTAAGTGATATAACAAAAATGCTTAGTATGATTCTCGACTTTCTCCTTAAAAGCATTGCTAGCATGCATCTTTGAGAGTAAAGAAATAGAGATATACAATACTAAAGTGAGTTAATACTTCATGATGTATGAACTATATGAAGAGTATTTGTTGTGCATGAACTTACTGCTTAATGTACTCCGATTGATTAATATAGCTTTGAATCACTTGTTCATTCTAAATTCTAACCAATAGATAAAAATGAAAAGAGCTACCACAGTTTTTTGACAATGTAAAATTACAATTGGCATATTAAATTTAAAGTAATAATACAAAAGATGTTATTTGCTTACAAATCTAAAAGTGGTGGGTAACTGACTGAAACAAAGAAGGTTGCCAGATAAAAATCTGGGTCCTTAAACCAATAGTAAGTTATTTGATAGCAGAAAAGCTCACCAAAACTCCTTGTGGTACAGCTGAATGCTGAGATATGTTGAACTCCCATGCTGCTAACTGACTTTCAGAAGGCAAATTTCCATACACTAAAATGACAGAGTAAGATAGAGTTAACAAACACTAAAAACATATACGTAGTGCATAAAGTGAAGCCTAGATTTATTAATAAGGACCCTACATCTATGCATCTTAGGTGGTATAAAATTAAAATCTCAGCTAAAATCATCAGTGAAAAGAAAAATCCACTAACTTATCATAAACCATGGACACAAAAGTCCCATGCATGTGCAATAAAACTACTAAACAATACTCACATGTGAGATATGACACTTCCATAAAGGTGCTTTTCTCCGCCAATTCCTCAATCGGATATCCTCTATATCTAAGGATTCCAGCATCACCATCAATGTAAGAAATCCTTGAGATGACTGGAGCGGTGTTCAAGTAGCCAGGATCATAAAGCTTGAGTCCCTTGTCATTTTTCCCAGTTGATATCTACAGATCAAAAAGTAAAAAACCCTATAATCAAATACTGAGAATTAACATACATAAACATCATTACAATTAATTACAAACCACCATTTCTATGATTTCAGTGTGACTAAAATCTGAATAAAATACTTACAAACGAAAAATACCTTACCTTCACTAGTTGTTTGGATAGGGAAAACTTTTTCATTTTTAATTTTTACTTTAATCATAAAATGTCACCTTGTTTCCATTTTATTTCCTATTTTCAAAAGCATGCATAAGAATCAATGAAAAACTTCTTTTCCTTTTCTGGTTTTACTGCTTTCTATACAAACTTTTAAAAATAGGAAATAATGTCAAATAACAAAAGGAAAACATTTGGAGTTTGGTCGCTTCGCATGTTTTCAATTACAAAAGAGAATGACCCTAATGCCAAATGAGTGCATCCCCAACTTGATCCTTGAAATTAAAGCAGTCAGGTAATTAATCCCTGAAATTATGAAAAGGCAAAATAACCTCTGAAATTATCAATCAATTTAATCCATCCATTAGTTGGTGTCATGTAAAATTGTCATAAAAACTGAGTTGGCACATTAAGTGTTTCCATGACATCCAAAAGTGCACACCGTGTAAGAGGGACCAAATTGACTGTAAATTTCCAAATTGACTGTAAATTTGATAAACCATTTTGATGGAATTGACCCCTTCTCTCTTCAGGACCAGCACAAGACTAGGGCCACTAACACTCAAACCATAGGCTCACCAACAAAAAAATATTTTTGCCAACAGTTTCTCAAAGCAAAAAGGTCAAACATGTCGACAAAGTGACCCAACATGCAGCTCTCTCATTTAAAGTGCAAAAATCTCTTCCATGTCAACAAGCAAGAAGAATTAAAATAAGGAGCAAGCAATTACTTCCATGTCAACAAAACCTAAGTTTTGATCAACTATGCCTAGTTTACTCAAAAAAACATAAACCCCAATCTAAAATTTCACCCCGGAACCCCAAAGCAGGGAGCAGGTTGACATTGGCCACAGCTTATGTTCTTGGGCTTTATGTTCTAGGCAGTGTTTAGGAACTGAAAGAATTAAGAAGAGAAAATAGGAAAGGTAGAGAGAGATTTGGGAAAGCACATGAAGTTTATTGAAATGAAAAGATAGAACTTCAAGAGTTCCCCAGAGTTAACAATCCGGACAGAGAAAGAGACTTTCTACCAATTACAATTTACAATCAAGGAATCCAAAACTAACTCTTACAAACAACTCACTTAGGTATTTGTACAACACATCCTTATACTCCCACACATGACTACTAACTAACTGATGTAACTCATTCTTCTTTCTTCTAACATAAACCTACCATGTCTTAGGAATCTTAGCCACATCTAAGACGTGTCTTCTTCTATGGACCTAACACAGTGAAGTCAAGCAATTCAATCAAAGATTCCAGTTCACCCAATGTATAACTGATTGCTTGCTCACGTTTTGCTGCTTCTTGTTTACAGATAAGGTAAGTGTTATAATTACAGAAATAAGAATCATATATTTATAATTACAGATATAGGATCATATTTTTATAATCAGAAATATCAAGATCATATTTGTATTATAAGAGGATATTAACTCTCATATATTTATTCTATAGATTTCTTTTTTTCAATAGAAATAAACTGCCAGTGTTGTCACAAAAATACGTGGTATCAAAAATATAGTTTAACAATCACTATAATTCTCATTCTCCACCAAGTACAGAAATGTTCTAGAAACACTTTTTCTGAGCTGAAATAGATAATGGCGTGAGCTGCGAAACGGAGCTGAAAAAAAGTGGTACTTAAATTAAATGGATAAGACAAGAGGGGTGCTCAATGTCGATAAAAAATTATTTATCCAATTTCTGTCAAATTTATCCCTACTAAGTGGCAGGTGTGCTTAGTTGAATGCCATATAGGAATTTGACATGCCAAACCGACCGACCCCTAAACCAAATTGGTGATTCACTCATTCCAAACAATTCAAGAGATACAAAAATCTAGTTCGTCCTTGCAATTGTTAGGTGTTGTTACCTTGGTCTCTGAAACTAAGGAAACTCAAAAAAAAAAAATCCTTGGAAGTTTGAACTTTGATATGTCAATCAAGGCTGTCCAACTGTTACAAGCATAGTGTATAACTTAAAGTGTTAATATAAACTTCAGTTCACAAACCAAAATGATAGTAATTAGTTAAATTAGGAGATTTTGATAGAAAAGCTTGTATTTTTAGGATTAGTTTGGAATTTTCATAGTTGTAGAACCTATGTGACAAGCTTAACACTTTCAAAAGACCAAAAGTTCATTTACCTCCCAATCACGAAGGATTAAAATTGAGCATAACCCAATTCACAAAATTAAAACACCCATTTTCAAGGGTCAAGATAACAAACGAAAAGATATCGACAGAACACAATTTTATCCTAAGAAGCACATCAACATCAAAACATACCACAAATCCAAAAAGAGGAACCAACCCCAACCCCAACTCCAAAACGTTTCAAAGCAGACGAAAGGATCAAAATTGATAAAACCCCACTTCACAAAATCGGAAAAGGAGGATGAATCGGCATCAGCGGTACCTTCTTGAAGTCAGAGGCTCTAACGGTGCCTTCTGGGGAAACCTCGATCTGGTACTTTTTGCCGGTCCTCTCATCGACGACAGTGAGGGTACCCTTGAGGTTCGCCGACGGCGAGGCTCCGGATGCCGCGGAGAGGTGGAGTGGGTGGATCGCGGCGGCGTCGGCGTCGGCGGAGGGAAGTAAGTGAGCTGCGAGGGTGGCTAAACGATTGCGTGCAGTGTGTTCGGAAGCTGTTGGCATGGTTGTGTGTTGATGGTTCTTTGTTAATTGGAGAATTTGAATGATTGAAGAAAGTGAAGGGATTGAATATGCGAATGGATTTGATGATCGAGTTGAACAGGAGATTTGGAGGAAGAGAGAAATTGATGCACGTATGCGTTCGAGAGTTCAAAATGCAAACAACCACGTGTTTCTCATTTTTGTTTTATTTTTCATATTGTTTTCGATTATTTATTTTTCAATTAGTTGATTTTTTTTATTTATTAATACCTACTTTTAAGGATACAACCATGATCTTTTAAAAATTCAATTAATTCTTTTAAAATGTCTAAATAAGACTTTCAATATTCATTAACAATTTTATTGATAGTTAATTATATATTATATTTTTAAAATTGAGATATAAATCATTTATTAAAAATATAGCTAAATTAAATAAATAAATAATGAAACTAAAATTAAAGAAATTAAAATTTTACTAAAATATAATTGATTAATTTTAGTAATATTCCTTTCAGAATTATATATTTTTTAAATCCAAACTCGAAGTCTTATTCTAAAATAGAAAAAAAAAAAAAAAGAGTTAAAAGTAAACAAAATAATATAAATATTTTTTATTAAGAAAATACATATATACAACAATATGGGTAAAATGATCATTTTCCTTCTAAAAGCTACTTTCTCATTTATCTCTGAAAAAAATGAAAGTATTAAAAATAATGTGCTCTCTTTTTATTTTCACTCTTAACTTCAATTTTTATGTAGAGGTGAAATAACTAGAATAAAGATTAAGAAATTTTCTCTTTGAATAGTCACTAAATTAGACTTATCCCTCCTTCTAAACAAAATATTTAACTGTAAATTATTTGTTCATCTTTATCCTCTTAGTCTAATTTTTCGTCATTAATATCAGTCTTTAAAAGTATTTTCCTCATTTTTCATCCTCCAGTTTTAATAATAAAAATAAATCAACTAAAACCAAATAAAAAAATTATTATAAAAACCAAAATTAAAGATCCTAGATTTTACAAGTACTGAAAATATATTTAGTCTTTTCATTTATTACACTACTCTACTCTATCAGAAAAAAATTTGAATTCAAATGCTTTTTTTAAGAAAAATAAAATAATATCATTTAATTAATTATAATTATCACTTCCATCTATTATGAGTGATGCTAAAAAGTTAATCATAATGAGTGATTTTCCTTTTCTTAAATGTTATATAATGTTTTTTTGGTAAAAATATTATAATAAATTACATGTTTATTAATTATTCTATTGTAACAAGTAGAAAGTATAATGAAGTATGTGAAGTCAATAATAGAATTACAAATGTTTAGTTTCTACTATTTTTCTCTAGGATAATTGTTGGTAAAACTTAGTTTAAATTACATTGATTTAATTTGAATGTTGATTTTGTTATATTTTATTAAACTGTTTTAGGTATTCAAATTGTAAAGGTATGTTAGTATTTCTTATGTGACACGTACACATAGTTAGTAAAACTTTTCTTTCTAATGATAGGTGTAATATGATTTTGCTCATGTATTGAATTGCATTATAAAATTTTAATGTTAAGAGAAATACTTAACCTTGTTTCCTTTTGCATAATATTTCAACTATTTTGTCTAAATTTAAATTTATAAATCACATTATATATTACTAGCAGAAATAATTATTGTTGTGATTATATATCTGCATTTTTTTTATATAATATTATTATATTATAAAATCTTTAATGAATTTTTAATTAATATATGATAAATTTATAAATATTATTATAAATTATAACATATATTTTTGTAAATATATTTTAAAAAATAAAACACTAATTTACAATGTTATAATTTTGTGACGATAAATTATTATTTAATGGAAGATAAAATAAACCACCTACACAATAAAAACAATTAGCTACAATAAAATTAATTATACTTTATAATTACTTTTAATGAAAATAGTTTTATAATATAATTTTTTTCTATAACAATAGGTTCACTACACATTTCATTTTCCAATTTTATTCATTATGATTTTAAAATATGACAAATTCAAATTTAAAAATTTGAATTTAAAAAAAAATTAGAAAACATTATTTTTTTAATTTAAGGGATAAAAATGAGAACGAAAACTCATTTATCATACAATCTATTAATTTTTTTATTTTTTTGAAATCCTAAGAATTTAAAATAAACACTATAATTAAGAAGCTTTCATTCTTTTCTATGTTTTTTTTTTTTTGTGTCTTTTTTCTTTTGCATATGTTAAATATTAAAATCCTATACTTCTATTATGTTATATAATTATGTTATATAATGAAGATCCGAAAACAAAACATTCATACATTTATTTACACTTTTATATATATATATATATATATATATATATATATATATATATATTACATATGTGTTTAATTTTTTTATAATTGACATTTTTTCATAGAAAAATAAATTTGTAAAACAATGGAACACTTAATGACTAATCACTGGTATTGGTTAAACCAATTGACAACAAGATATAATGATTTTAAATAATGAGGACGACAACGATACATTGGATGAGGCTCCTTAATAATAATAAATAAAACTCAACTTTCAAATTTAGTAAAAAGATTATTATTCTCTCAAAAGAGAAATAGATTTTATATATACATATATAAATTTTTTAAAACAAAATCAATTATTTAAATTTACACATAATATTACATTTATTCTAATTCATTGTTTATCCATTATCAGGATACAAGAAAAATTTTCATATCAACTCATTGTCGTTCTAATAACAATCTTTTTGAAAATAAAATATATGTATTTATGAGGTTCTTATAATTTATTCAATCCTTTATTATAGATTATATATTAATAATGTGTCATAAATGCATTACATTAATTACATTAGTTTCTTTTTATGTGATTTTTTAAAATTCAAGAAATTATGGATAACATGTTTGATAAGTAAGAAGACTTCTTGAAAAGGTAAATTATGATTTCTACATAAATAATATAAATAGTCAATTGTTGTTATAATTTAATAAATATAAATATATTTATTGACAAAAAATTATTTTGACAGGAAGTTGGAACACATCATGAATACCTATCTTTATTTGGTCTCTCACATAAAAAAAAAAAATTATTGTTGCAAAATCATAACATTGCAAATTAGTAGTTTTTTTCTTTGGAACATATGTAGCTAGAGATATATGTTACAATTTGTAATAATATTTGTAAATTTATCATATATTAATTGAAAATTTGTTATAATTTATAGTGTAACAATATTATATCCCGTTATAGTGTAATGCATTTTGAGAACACCATGTCGAATTGGTATATTATTTTGTATGTATTTATTACTTATTGTTAATAAAGATGTAAAACTTGTTGATTCTATATTTATATTCATCATGCTTAATCGCATGGTTGAATCTAATCATTGGAACTTGAAGCGAATACTTCAAAATAGTACGTGAAACTTGTACACATGTTGGGATGGACGTCATAAGACTACAATATAATAAAATTAAGACATCCTTTTAGAAGAATTTGTACATTGTGGGACACACTTTCAATAAAAAGTTAAAAAATGTGCAAATTATTTTTAACCAAGTGGGTCCCATAATTTATCCACTTGGTGTTTGCTCTTGAAGAACTTTGATGGAATTCATAATGGGACCTACGAGCCTTCGTGTGTATGTCTTGGAAAAAAACTTTAATAGGACATATAAACGTCTATGTGCATGTCCTGACAAAAGGCCGTAATGGAGCCTACAAGCCTCATGTGCATGTTCTAACGAAAAGCCACAATAAAACCTATAAGCCTTCGTGTAATGGAGAACATAGTTATTCCAAATAAATTTATATAACAAATTAACATCACCAGCTAAAAACGAAAACTAAAATACAATTCCAAATGGCAAGATTTTTAACTACAATAAAATCGAAGACTATCAGCATTCTATGTTCTCGGTACAGCTCCTCCATCTAGAGTTTCCAATTGATATGTACACTTACTCTCAACTGCACTAATGCGATATGGACCAACCCAATTCGAAAAAAGCTTGTTAACCATTTGGGTAGGTTGGGCGCGTTTTAGAACAAGGTTTAACACTTCAAAGAATCGAGGGCTCTAAATATGTGTTTTAAATCAGAACGTATTTTATAAGTGGTTATCTGAACTCGAGCATGATTGCGTATTTCCTCTATAATGTCCAAATGTGTCGAGATGCCTTTATTTGAACCCTCTTCTGAAAAAAAAACAAACAAACAAACAAAACCATGTTAGTTCACTCTAATAACTTGGTTAGCAACATAGCATCAGTCCCACATACCAAAGAGAATCGAGGCACTATTCTAGTTAAGTGAGGGGTCGTTCTGCAAGGCCGCAACTCATGAGGTAGCTCCTCTACCCATCAGGCTGAAGCTTTAGTCTCCAAAAAATGATTTGTTAGCTGCCTTAGCCTGTCCATTATTTTGAGGATGCTAAATTGAGGTAAAGATCTATTTAATCTCTTGAGATGGACAAAAGTCCTTAACATTTTTGCTCGCAAAAATTGTGTTCTATTATCAGTAATAATGACCCAAGGGACACCAATCCACGTTATGATCGATTTTGACATTAATTGTGGTACTTTTTTTTGAGGTTATGCTAACAACTAGTTCAGCCTGTATCCATTCTGAGAAATAATCACAATAAAAAATGCTAATTTTGTACTGCCATGGGAAAAGCACCAAGAATATCAAGGCCAAGGAATTACTATAAATTGTAGTTATTCGGGTGGGGTGTGATGTATGTCTGCATGACATCGACATGAACATACTCAAAACAATATTTTCATAGAGATAACTGGTAAAACTTTGCTTAGAGAACCTTTGAAGCAAGAGATCATGCACCAACATGACTACCATAAGAACCTTCATGGATATCCCTGATAACTCGCTCAGCCTCATCGCAAGTGATACATCCTAGTAGAGGTTTCAAAAATCCCCTTCTGAATAAACATCCATCCACCATAGCAAATCGAGATATGTTGTCTTGTTTGTAACATCTACTGGTACTATCCTGTCAGCTAGCAATTAAATATATGGAGTCATCCATGACTGCATAACTTCCACACATGAAACTTCTCCAATCGGTAAGAACAAGGATTCAGGGATGATCGACCAATGATTTCCTATTCTCGTGGTGCTTGTGAGTTTTGATAATAATTTGGCCTTGGAATTTTGGTCACGAGGAACGTATGTAAGAGTAAAAGTATAATATTCTGAAGTTAGTATTGTTCAATCGCTATACATGTGAGGCTCTTCTTGGGAAGGGAACTCTCAACGCTCCTTGTAGATCTTAATTTTGTTTATGTAGCTCCTCTTGGACTTGAAGAAGAGCTTCCTCCACATGTTGTTGTGCTATTTCAGCCTACCTCATTAACTCGTCTACAACTTGCTTGATATGCTACAATGTTGCAGACTCTCTCCTCTGGTGCCTGGGTTCTAGGTCCTCTCGCAATTTATTGACGTAGTGGGAATGATCAATTTAATTATTTTTCATATACGCTAAAATGTTCTAAGAAAAATTGATTACCAAACCACACTAAGCTAGAACTGGGATGTGTTTATTAGGGGATGTATATAATAGTGAAGAACCAATGCCTATATGGTAAACATTCTTTTCAACCATGTTGATTCTAATACCGAACGAAAAACCAAGTAGACATCACCTAAAATCTGATCATCTGTTACGTACCGTCCAAATTCAAAACTAAAATAAATTGAGACGTTATATAAACCAGTAGAATTTTTTTCTGAAATATTTTAATTTTCTTGTTGGTCTCTTTTAATTGTTCGTTTGCTAATTTTCAAAAATTAAAATGTGAAAGTGATAACAGAATGCAACAGTTATTTTAAACCAGGTGAAATATAAATTAGTCTCTTAAAAGTACCACTAAATTTAAATTTACTCTCTAAAATTTTAATATACTTCTAGTCTGTACATTCTATTATACACAACTTATTATTAGTTCAAGAAAAGAAGAATATCACTTCACTTTAGATTAAAAAAAAGAACTAAAGACATTGAACTTTGAGACTAAACCCAACTTTCTTATATTTTAATGAGTAAAACAGATTTTGGAAGACAACCTTTGTAACCCTTTCTTTCCTTCACTGTTGACAATCTTTGAGTTCCCATTTACCTCCATTACCAGAGGAATAAGGGATTTTTTTGTATGATATATACTACGGATACAGCATAATCGCACACTAATCCCCTCTTATCTTCCCATGGCACTAAACTATGGTTAAGATTAAGATAAAGTACAAATTTACCATATCTACTGCTAGATGCATGGCCATATTTTCTACTATGGTATTGATGATGCCGTGGGAATTAAGTTACATTTCATGCACCTTAATTCACAAGCATAGAAGGAAGTGCAAGCTATGCATCAAAAAATGAATATAAATAATTATACAAGGCACGATATAACACCTTTAAATTGAGTCAGCCTAAAAAATTTTGATTCTCTACAATATGGTAAGGTATGTACCCTATACAGCAACACTACAATCACCATTCTGTGAAATATCCTCATGAGTTTCAATAGAAGAATGTTGAGACACTTCCATTGCTGCTTTAGCAGATGAAAGTTCACTTTCAGGGTTAATATGTGAAAGCTTAGAATGAACAAGATTGTCAGTTGGATTGCTTTGTTGTTGATTGACCAAACTTGAGTCATCAAGTTGTGAGTGATCGAACTCAGCAGCAGTATCCGGAAGCGTATCATCAATATCATCATGACTAACATCACAAAGCTGTGAATTATCAATCACCATAGTATCAGAAGGTTGCACAATGTGAATTTCATTGGCTGCATTCAGCTCCTCAATGTTTTCCTCACCAGTCACATGATTAAGCTCTTGCTTTATTTCTTCACCAGCTCTGTGCTTTAGTTCTTCATGGCTAAATTCGGCAGCTACATCATCTGGCTCTTCATTATTTTCTTCACCTGCAGTATACCCTAGCTCTGATTCATCAACATCAATGTGTGTATCACAGAGCTGCATATTTTCGCCATCAGCATCTGCATGAATCAACTGGACAACGCTGACTGCATTGTCTACAGTACATAATTGTGCATGATCCAGCTCTCTTTCAATGTGACTTAGATGTAATTGGCTAACCTCAATAGCAGTGCCATAATACTGAGGTTGTTCATCCTCACTAACGGTGTTATAATGAACGACACCATCCTTTCGCATTCGTTTGCCCACTCCTCCTTTTCTTCTAACCCTCTCCTTTCCTCTGACCCTTTTACCTAGTTCAACTTGGGGGCTCCCTGATGCCATGACTGGACCACCAATTTGGTCTCTCAAACATTCATGTGCAATATATCTTATCCTTGATATAGATTCAATTTGTTGTGGGTCTAGACCTTTTGTTGAAAAGGTATCCGCTATGTGTGCAATATCCCTCAGACCAGCATTCTGTGAACATTTGTTTATTTTCTTTAAAAAGCATTTCAAACTTAATCCATAATTGCTATAAGATATAAAATCGAATTCATGAAACATATCCTTACCGTTCTCTGGAACTCAGTTGACAGAGAAATAGGCCTTCCGATGAACTTACGAGTAATTCTCAGATACCACTCCATGTACTCACTTTCATCTACACCCTCATCCCCATCAACAATATGCACCTGACGGTCCATCCACTCATTAAGCTCGGATTCCATTTTCCCTGATAAATCAACACCACCATCAACTCCTCTACTCTTCCTCTCCCACCGCTCCACATCATCTGGAATTGATTGAAGCATACCATATTGCCTTAAGCATCGATTTGGAAGATGTCTTTCTGCCTTGTCGAAGCATATCAGCATTGTCTTTGACCTCCCAAGAATTAAAGTGCTTTTGATATGTTCTGGAATGACCATGCTGTCCATGTTTCGATATGGGAGCCACTCCACCTGTACATATACATCAGTACAACTAGATTCTACTTTTAACATAATCAGAAGATTTCCAAATCAGTATTAAAGATACAATTGCAAATAAGACTTACGTCACATGGTTTTAGGGAATCCAGAGCCTTCCGATAGAAAACTACATCACGATTTGCAGTTGGGCCACTTTGTTTTCCTTTCCATCTAAGCACAAAGGGAAATCGATCATGCATCAGCTCAAGATTAAGCTTTGGTCGTCCAATATTTAGGTGAAAGTAACTCCAACACTGCAAATACATAATAAACTATTAACACTTGAGAGAAAGTAAAACTGCAGTTTGAAGGAAAATGAAGGTATGAGTCAAAGAGAGGAGTTAAAAGAAGCGACACACACTTATATAAATTACCTGAAGTAGTGTTAAACAGCCACTAATGGTACTTTGAGTTTTTAGTGAGGCATTGCCCAGTGCTCTGTACAAGAAAGCCAATGCCGCAGAACCCCAGGCATATTGCCCACATCTACCAAAATTCTCAAATAATGGCAAATACATCACAGGGACTTTGTTCCCTGTAGTTGTGGAGAATATGGTGCTACCAACAAGATAGAGAAGATATGCACGAGTATGTTGTTCAATCACTTCGATAGGAGCATCTTCAGGACAGCGAGAGAAGAACTCTTTCAACCAACTTAGCTTCACCATTCCTCCACTTGTGTAACCAGATTCTGGTGATCTACCAAGATACTTTTCACAAACAGAACTGCATGCTGTATAGGTAATACCAATTACAGGTTCTCCATCAATAGCCAGCCCAAGCAAGAGTGCAACATCTTTAAGGGTTACTGTCATTTCACCAACATTCAAATGAAATGTGTTTGTTTCCCTTCTCCACCTTTCAACTAGAGCAGAGATAAGTGGATTGTCTAGACTAATAGCTGGGATTGACCTTAGGTATCCAAATCCAGCCTTATCTACCAATTCAACCTGTTTATGAGTAAGGGTCCACTGATCAAGCTTAGAGGTATGTTCATGACATCTGAGGGCACCACGCTCCTGTTTAATACATTAATGAGAGAAAAATTATATAAATAATCAAGATATAGACAAGATTTTTTAGAAAAGAAATGCAAAAAAGGATGAGGCAGAAAGGCTTCTCAACTAGCAAACAGCACCTGTCCATCCCAAACTGCTGTAGAGACATGCTTGTCTTGGTCATACAGAACTGAACCTTCAATTGGACCTGGATTAGTTGTATAAGGGTCCACTGCTCCAACTTCCATTACAATGACTAACTACAAACATCCAAGAAAGAAGTGAAATAAGAAACATGGTCTTCAAAAGTTTCTTAATTCATTTATTAAAAGAAATTTTACATAAGAGGAATGCAGTGGCTGGAAAAGTACAAACTCTTCAAAACGAAAAAGGACCAAAGAAACTAAAAATTCATCAGTACATCAAAGGAATAAAACCTAAACCCTAAGGATTATTATTTAGAAACCCCAAAATTCTAAATTATAAACCCAAAACCTCAAAGCCCCAGAAGCAAAAATATTTTCATTTCATACATTGGAATAATCAGAAGGATGTCCTAGAATGAAACCTGACAAAAGTCAGCATCTACCAACTCAATTAAGGAATGACATCACAAATGATATATGAAGTTATACTGCAAGATTTATATTGCATCTATGAACTTTCTTTACCAGGAATTGAAGGATTTATATTGCAGATTTTAGGGATTGATCATTCCTGTTATCTACAACACGTAATGGATACACCTCAACTTTGTCTGCCATCTATTCTTGCTTCATTGAGTTTACAAAGTTCTCTTTCCTTGTATGAACAGCATTTTGAGGGAAAAGTGCCAAAGCAGAAATCTGACAAAACACAATATTCAAGCAGTTAGTGATACACGACAAAACACAATATTAACACAGCATGAGATATTCGACAGAACACCATATTGATGCTGTTAGTGATATGCGACAATATTAACATGTTAGTGATACACAACACGTTAAATATTACAACCAACATGAAGTCAAGGGACGTCCAACAGATTCAAAACATAAGGGAAATGTTATAGTCATCCAACAGATTCGAAACATTGTTCTTTTTACTTTAATACGGACAATTGGGTCATACCTAAAATAGCAAGATTTCAATATAATGATCTCTAAAAGTAAAATAGCCGTCAAGTCCACACATAACATAAAAAATAAAATTCTACATCAAGTGTTACACAAGTTCAGATAATTTTACTTTCATGGAACCACAGAAGGCAACATCCTTGTTCAAGAAGAAAACAATAAGCAGGCACTTAAAAATAACTTCAAACTCTCTGGGTCCCACTCAAAAAGTACAGACAGAAAGCTAATTTATTTTCGCCTTACTTGATCAAAACCCAGTATCCTCAATCCATATATTCTGATTCTTCCTTGAACTTCATATCAGTTTTCAATCCAAAAATAAACCCCATTTCCCATATTACCTCCCAACTGCTAGTCCAGAATTTCAACAGTTTCATCTTTCTATCATCCCATTCCAACCTCCTGAACCAAATAAACACCACAAATTCCTCCTTGAACCTTAACTTCCACAAACACAAGGCACAAACTATTCCACTCAAAACAAACACAGTACATTCGCCCACAAGGCTCAACCTCAACGCAACTCAACAAACAACCCTTCCCATTCCACAACACTCAACATAATCACTCCATAAACACTTCAACAATCAGCTCCAACAATCAATTGCATTACAGGCACCATCGTTTTTTTCCTCAAAAACAAAAACCCCGCAATCCCGAATCGCTAGTCAACACCAGAAACTCAGGGCAAACAGTGAATCACGCAAAACCATTTGCGCCCCACCAAAAAGATGAAATCTTTGGGCAAATTGAGCACGGGAGTCCAACTGGGACATCACAAAAAACCACCCAGAGAGAAGAAGTGCTGGGGCCCCACACGAATTCGGGAGCCCAAAGAGAGAAAGACGAGAGGGGAGAGGCAGAGGAAGAAGGTGAGAAGAGATCTGCATGGCTTAAGTTTTCCTTGGAATTGCATTGAGTTTGGAATAATAATAAAAGGAAAAAAAAAAAAAAAAAAACAATGAAAAGTGAAGAGAGAGAGAGAGAGAAAGAGAGAGGGGCTTACAGTGAATGGAGGAGAACACGATACGACTTCCACCGTCGTCGTCGCTTGATTTAGCACTTAGCACAGGTTTGTGTAATTGTTTGAGGGCAACAACACACAAAGAGGAGTGTTCAATTCAAAAGAGGCTTCCTTTGGGTTTGCCTGTGGTCCAACTTAAAGCCCTAACTTTTTTTGTGGGCATTGCAATTACTAAACCTACCACCAAATTGCTACATCTACCCTTTTCTTTTTCAGAAAACAAATTATGCATTCATAATCTAAACAGTGTTATGCTATCATCTAATAACAAACTATTGCTATCATCTAATAACAAACTATTTCGTATAATACATTTTTTGAATTTTATAATATTATTGATAATGATTTTTAATTAATTGACAATATATTAAGGACTTCACAGTAGTAATGCATCAAGTTTTTTTTCTTTTTTTTACTTTTTATTATCCAATAATGTCAAAATTTTCATTTCCTTAGTTAAAATAAAATTATGTTTATCAAAGTGTACAAACTAAACAATTAATGATATATTGTGATCACTTAATAAACAAGAAACATAATTTGATGAGTTTAACCCCTACAATTCTCCATAGGAATTAAGCAAAGCAAAAAATACATTATTTACACACAAAAGAAAAACAAAACAAACAACAAACACAAAAAAAAATATAATAATAATAAGAAAATAACCTTATAAAAACTCGAAACCAAAATTTTCAAAAAGTTTAAATAAAAATAAGTTTACAAACTTACCTTTTTAGTGAAAGATTTTCTTTCTTAAAGCATTAATAAAAAAGTAAATAAGAGAGTCAAGTAATAGAAGAAAATAATCTAGAAACCATAAAATTTAAAAATCGATAATTATCCAAAGACAACATAATCTGATAAACCATAAATCACTAATTTACTTTATTAATATGTATTCTACTATAAGTCACTAGCCACAAAAAATTGTGAGGAAATCTATATATCCCCTAGTGTGCACATTTTTGTTGGTGAATCCATGTAAGAGAATCAAGTATGACTAAGTGAGATTGAATGATAGGTCGAGTTTGAAAATATTTTTACTAATGGAGTACATAAGTTAAGTTACCTTCATCTATAAGGGTTTTTCCTACTTCCCAATTCACGATATTAATTATAATGACAATTGGATCATCTTGTGATGGGTTGTTTTTGCTAAAGTTATTATCAATAAAAAGAATTAGGGGACCTCAGACCACTTTAGGAATGATTTGATCGAGTTAACATTATGGATAACTTAGAGGTAACACTGGAAAAAATTGTTAGTTATGGTGTTGATAAAACCTTGTATTTCTTGTCCATCTTGTTGTCATACTTGTCGAGTTTGTCAGTTTGTTACATTGTCATTTTGGTTTTAACATTTTTGTTGTTGTTGGTTTCATGTCAATGGTGTAACATCCCGCCAAAATACTATACAAATGTGTATAATGAAAATAAAGGTAACAAATAGATTGAAGTGAACTAAATATTATATATATGAAATGTAGTTTCTCCTCACAGGGAGTTTAATACAAATTCGGTCAAATTTTCCAGAAACATAAACAAAATACAGAAAAAAAAACAAAGCAGGCGATCTCCTATCGGAAGAGACCGATCTCCTATCGGACGAGGCCGATCTCCTATCGGAGGACCCAAAACAGCCGATCTGCTACCAGAACAGAAATCAGGCGATCTCCTTCCGGCGACCACTCACTAAGGAGCTCTACTTCCTGGAAAATCATCTGCTCCCGTGTAAGTTATACACGATCATCACAGTTTAAAGAGAACAACAGCCAACGAGCAAAACACGCAGGGTAAGCTAGATATTTTAAAGAGAGTTTAAATAAGAACATTAAAATCAGGGTAAGAAATTTTCAAGATATTCACGTAAAGCTATAGATTTTCTCAATACCCTTCACCTGATCACCCAGAAATCACACATTTCACAATATTCTCAAGAGTCATTCTATTTCACAAAACTGCATCAAGTGTCTATAAATTTCAAGTTCCTCATTTCACATGTCAGACCACCACTGACCCAGCACACAAGACACTTGACACTACTTCCGGAAGACTCGTGCATTGACTAGACTCAGAGATTCTGCACCTGTCATACAAAGCTGTTGTAATGTTTCCACAGCTATGCGCATCAACACATTCTCGATCTCAAGTTCATCATTCTCACAGTATGACAGGGTTAATCCATATAACAGGCCGAGCTCGTTCTGTTTCACACGACTCACCCATACATATGAACCTCCTTCGACTCTCAACGCCTGAATAACTTCATCTATATGAATCCATTATCTCAGGAGAGTCAGGATAATCTCATTATAGACATCACCGATCAATGCACATCCTACACGATCTTACACGGTATTTCCTTTCCTGAAAATACTATGCCTCGATCCACATTCACAACATTCAACACATCATACCGCCCTTAAATAAATGATTCAAGTCACAGCAACGATCATTTCAAAGATTCAGATTTTCGAAGATCACATTTAAGCTTCAACAGTTCATAGTAACACCAAAACACAGGGAGTTCGCAAACATCGCCCAAACCGGCGACCTGGTTCAAAAACAGGGTATTTCGAAGTCTGTATTTAAAAACCGGCGACCACGTCGCCCAAACACATGGAACAGGTCACACAGATGCAAACGAAACCGGCGACCACGTCGCCCTCATTTCAGAAATAGCTAAACTATGGCTTGTATTGAAAATGAAGTCTAGCTTCCCTTACCTGGACTTGTGTAAAACACCAGGAGCTCCGAAACCCAACGAAGCTTGAACAACGCCTTGGCTCTGTTTTTTTTGCGTCTGGTTGAAGGACTTGCAGAGAACCTCCCAGGTGCTCTAATGGTGCTGCCTCTCGTCGTACTCTTGTGTGGAGATGCTAGAATTCGCAGCGCAAAGGAGATATCTGGAGGAGAAAAGAGGTAACTCACTCTTTCACTCTTTGAATGTTGCAACGTTTTTGTTCTCTCAGCAGTGGGTCTCTGCATCTTAAACCAACTTATCCACCAAAAGCAGCTGCCACACCCACTCTGCAGAGAAGTCTGAGTGTACGTTTCCCTGAACAGTACGACTACAGTTGTCTCTGGTGCATGCCAACCACTGCTCTGAACAGTACTACCACTGTTGTCGCTTGTGCATGCCAACCACTGCTCTGAACAGTACGACCGCGAGTGTCTCCTGCGCATGCCAACATTCTGATGTCACCACTCTAAACCACCCTTTTTGTCTACGTGGCGCGTGTGCAGGACGTTTTATGCTGGGAGTCTGGGTCCCACTTTACTCTGTGTGAAACTCGACGTCGCGCGATAGCTTTCCACTGCTGACTCATCCTGGCGAACGACCGATGTCTTCCTCTGGGAGACGACCGATGTCTTCCTCTGGGAGACGACCGATGTCTTCCCTGGCGACGCCCTCATAACTCTCGCGCCTTGGCCACGTCCACATGCCTCGCGCCCTGGCAATGCCCGCATGCCTCTCGCGCCTTGGCCACGTCCACATGCCTCGCGCCCTGGCAATGCCCGCATGCCTCGCGCCCGCGCGATGCCCGCATGCCTCGCGCCCTGGCGGCGTCCACCTGGCGCTCATGTGTAGCAGGCGACCGGCGATCTCATAGCCTTCTAAACTTAACTTTTTCTCCCTTTTTATTTTAAATAAAACATGCATAGAATTCTTTTAAAATATAACTCTTTTTATTCCAATTCAATTTTACAGGTCCTTACATTCTCCCCAACAAGAAAAATTTTCGTCCTCGAAAATTGAATTACAAGGAAAAGAGATATGGATAGGCTTCTCTCATGGGTTCTTCCAACTCCCAAGTTGAGTCACCCGATCGCTCATCCCACACCACTTTCACCATGTTAATGGTCTTGCCTCTGAGCTGTTTACTTTGACGATCGTCAATCCTGACTGGTTTCGCTTCAAAGGATAAGTCATCCCTGATCTGCACGTTGTCCACTTCCAGCACATGACTAGGGTCTGCCATGTACTTCCTCAGCTGTGAAACGTGAAAGACATTGTGCAGATTCGCTAAATGGGGAGGCAGGGCGATCTCATAAGCTACTGGGCCAATCCTCCTTAAGATCTGATATGGTCCCACGAACTTAGGGGACAACTTCTTTGGTCTGATCGCCCTTCCTACACCCTTGGTTGGTGTCACTTTCATGAACACATGGTCTCCAGCAGCAAACTCCAAAGGCTTCCTCCTCTGGTCTGCATATGACTTCTGCCTACTTTGAGAAGCCTTCATTCTGCTTTGTATCTGTTGCACCTTCTCGGTCGTCTGTTGAATCAACTCTGGCCCAACCAAGACTGCTTCGCCCTCCTGGTACCAACATAAGGGAGTTCTGCATTTCCTCCCATACAGGGCTTCATATGGTGCCATCCCAATACTAGCGTGATAACTGTTATTATAGGTAAACTCCACCAGTGGCAACACCTCGTCCCAATTCCCCAATTGATCCAAGACACACGTCCTCAGCAGATCTTCCAAGGACTGGATCGTTCTCTCTGACTGACCATCTGTTTGGGGATGATATGCAGAGCTCATCCTCAACTTAGTTCCCAAGCACTCTTGTAAGGTCTGCCAAAACCGTGAGGTGAACCTGGGATCCCTATCTGAAACAATGCTGGAAGGCACTCCATGCAGCCTCACTATTTCCTGGATGTACAACTGTGCCAACTTGGCCATGGGCATCCTCATATTCACTGGGAGAAAATGAGCACTCTTCGTCAGCCGATCAGTGATGACCCAGACTGCATCATGGCCCTTTACCGATCTGGGTAAATGGGTGACAAAATCCATGGCAATGCTGTCCCATTTCCACTCAGGGATATCCAATGGTTGTAACAACCCGCCAGGCCTTTGATGTTCTACCTTTGCCTTCTGACACGTCAAACAGGTAGCAACATACTGGGCGATGTCTCTCTTCATGCCCGACCACCAAAATGACTCCTTCAAGTCATGGTACATCTTGGTCATGCCTGGATGTAGGCTAAGGCGACTCTTGTGACCTTCCTCTAGGATCATCTTCTTCAATTCTCCATCTGCAGGGATGCAAATCCTGCCATTAAATCTCAAGATCCCATCATCACCCATCACAAGGTCTCTAGCTTGATCTGTCCCTAGTGACTCCACAGTACGCTTCAGACTAGGGTCCTCCAACTGCTTGTTCTTTATCATTCCAAGGAAGTCATTAGTTATAGCTAGCTTACTACAACTAATGTGATTTACGTGGAACTCTACCCCAAGGTTTAAATCTCTGAATTGCTCGATCAGTTTCTGCTCTTCCATCATCATGGTGGCTACTTGTACTGATTTTCTACTCAAGGCATCTGCCACTACATTGGCCTTCCCTGGATGATACATGAGTTGAAAATCGTAGTCCTTTAGAAATTCCATCCACCTTCTTTGTCTCATGTTTAGTTCCTTCTGATCGAACAGGTATTTCAGGCTCTTATGGTCACTGAACACCTGGAACCGAGCTCCATATAAATAGTGCCTCCAGATCTTCAAGGCAAATACCACCGCCGCCAACTCCAAATCATGCGTAGGGTAGTTTCTCTCATGAACCTTGAGTTGCCTTGAAGCATATGCAACCACTCTTCTCTCTTGCATTAAAACACATCCCAGACCCTGATGTGAAGCGTCACAGTAGACATCAAAAGATCTTCCTACCTCGGGGATCACCAGCACTGGAGCACTAGTCAGCCTTTCCTTTAGTTCCTTGAAGCTCTGCTCACATCGGTCGGTCCAAGCAAAAGGTTGATCCTTGCGGGTCAGCTGTGTTAAAGGAACCACTACCTTGGAAAAGTCCTCAATAAACCGCCGATAGTAGCCAGCTAGGCCCACAAAACTCCTTATTTCAGTAACTGTCTTAGGACGTTCCCATAGAAGCACTGCCTCCACTTTGGCTGGATCAACCGAGATCCCCTGGGCAGATATCACATGTCCCAAGAAGTTGACTTCCCTCAGCCAGAACTCACACTTCGAGAACTTGGCATAGAGCTGCTTCTCCCTCAGTATCTCCAATACTGTCCTCAGGTGTTCTTCATGCTCTTCCTCGGTCCTTGAGTAAATGAGTATGTCGTCTATGAAGACCACCACAAACTTATCCAAGAAAGGGCGAAAAATCCTATTCATGTAGTCCATGAACAGGGCTGGAGCATTTGTGACCCCAAACGGCATCACCACATACTCATAATGCCCATACCGAGACCTAAAAGCTGTCTTTTGCACATCATCAGCTTTAACCAAAATTTGGTGGTACCCCGATCTCAGGTCAATCTTGGAGAACACCGAGGCTCCATGTATTTGGTCCATCAAATCATCAATCCTAGGCAGGGGGTACTTGTTCTTGATGGTCAACTTGTTCAACTGCCTGTAATCTATACACAGCCGAGACCCTCCATCCTTCTTCTTGACTAGGAGCACTGGAGCTCCCCATGGAGATACACTGGGTCTGATGAATTGCTTCTCCAGCAACTCCTCCACTTGCTTCTTTAACTCCACTAACTCGGCTGGTGCCATCCTGTAAGGTGCCATTGACACTGGTCCAGCTCCAGGTACCAAGTCAATAGAGAATTCCACTTCTCTCTTAGGGGGTAACCCAGGTACTTCTTCTGGGAATACATCCGTGAAATCTTGCACCACGGGTATTCTGCTTACGTCCCCTTTATTCTCCACCTCCGACCGAGCGAGTATCACGAAACACCTCGCCCCTTCTTCCAACTCTGACCGCCCTTGCTGAGCAGATATTACATCTGATCCTTGGAGGTCTGGAAACGCAATCCTCTGATTACCGCAGTCAATGAGAACGTGATTGGCAGCTAACCAATCCATTCCCAGGATAACATCTAGATCCTGAAGAGGTAGGCAGATCAAGTTCACCTTGAATCTGCGTCCCTCTACAATCACTGGACATTCGGGGCAAACTGTAGAGGTCGACACCTGTCCTGACGCAGGTGTAGAGACCAACAGTTCGAAAGGTAACTCCTTCACTAGAAGGCCCAACTCAGCTACACACAGGCTTGACACAAAGGAGTGTGTCGCTCCAGAATCAAACAAGGCTTTTACACCCCTACCAGCTATAAAACATATACCCTTCACGAGGTTACCTGACTGAGTCGCCTCTGCTCCTGACATGGCAAACACTCTCCCTGTTGCCTGAGGTCTGCCCCCTTCGTTCCTCATCTGCTGAGAGCCACTGGGTTGGGTCGCCCCATTCCTGATAGGGCACTCTCTAACAACGTGTCCTGTCTTTTGACAGGTAAAACATCTTCTCTCTGAAGTCTTCTTGGGGCACACATTGGGCGTGTGTGACCCACCACAATGGAAACACTTGGGTCTCCAAGGTTGTTGTTGTTGAAACTGGGATGGCGCTGCTTCCGCCCGACGGGGTGGAGGTCTCGTATAAGGCTTGCCTTGTGGGTGCTGCACCTTAGCTTTCCCACTGGAAGAACCTCCTGGGTGTGACCTAATCACCCGAGAATCACCCTTTTCCAGGGTCTCAACCATCTTCGCCTTCTCTACCAAGGCGTGAAATTCCCTGATGCACATCGGGGCTATGGTCCTCTTCAGCCCATGCTTCAGTCCCTCTTCAAACTTCCTACACCTCCAAGCCTCAGAGGTCGCCTGGGTATAGAACCGGGCGAGGTACTCAAAACGAGCAGCATAGGCGTTCACTGACATATCCCCCTGCTCCAACTTCAGGAACTCAGCTTCCCTCGCAAACTTGGCGCTGTCAGGGAAGTATTTCTCCAAGAACTTCACCCTGAAGCTCTCACAATCCAATACATCCCCTCGGGCATCCATCATCTGCTGAGCTCCCATCCACCAGAACTCAGCTTCTCCTGATAGCAGATAAGTGGCGAACAGCAATTTCTTCTCTTCAGGGCAGGAGGTCGCCCTAAAGATTTTCTCCAACTCTCTGACCCACTGATCTGCCTGATCAGGGGTAGCATTCCCACTAAACTTGGGTGGGTTGTGCCTCATGAACTCAGTCAGTCCCATCTGTTCTTGAGGCTGACCGCCGTGGGAGTTTGTCTCAGCCGACCGAGCAGTTTCCCAGTGGTGCATTGTAGCTTGATGGTTCTGAGCCATCGTTGCATTCTGCTGTTGGATGGCAGTTGCCATCATCTCGATAGCTTTAGCAATCTGGCTCATCTCCGAAGAAGATTGGGGAGGGGTAGAAGGTCTACGTGCCATCTTCTTCGTTTTGGATTCTGAATCTATTGGTTTCTATATTCCCTACAACTACAAGAATGAGATCGATCAGAAATCAATTCATTCAGGATGTAACATCTTGACCTTACAAAGGTCAGCATCTCAAAGTCATTAAGAATTTGAGCTCAACAACAGAATCATAGTGCTTGTAAACTTAAGCAAAACACAAGAACAGCTGCTGGTATACAATTCATCAATCCAAACAACCACTTTCAATCAATACAAAAACACTCAATAAAATGAAGTAAATCACACCAGAACTCAATGTATGCTAAACATCAAACCTTTGGAATTAAGATTGAGAATTATCTCGATCCAGCTATGAGTGTGCACCCTCACTACTTTATCAAGATTCTCTCATTCTTAATACTAAGATTTTCAGTTAGAGCATATATTCACCAAAGCACACACAAATTTCAATACAAAAACGTTTGAAAACTCTTTACTACAGTTGTTATTTTAAACTCAAATAAATTTCATGAGCAGAAGAAACACAATGGATCCACAGCCCTCAGGTCATCCTAAGGACGAACTGCTCTGATACCATTAATGTAACATCCCGCCAAAATACTATACAAATGTGTATAATGAAAATAAAGGTAACAAATAGATTGAAGTGAACTAAATATTATATATATGAAATGTAGTTTCTCCTCACAGGGAGTTTAATACAAATTCGGTCAAATTTTCCAGAAACATAAACAAAATACAGAAAAAAAAAAAACAAAGCAGGCGATCTCCTATCGGAAGAGACCGATCTCCTATCGAACGAGGCCGATCTCCTATCGGAGGACCCAAAACAGCCGATCTGCTACCAGAACAGAAATCAGGCGATCTCCTTCCGGCGACCACTCACTAAGGAGCTCTACTTCCTGGAAAATCATCTGCTCCCGTGTAAGTTATACACGATCATCACAGTTTAAAGAGAACAACAGCCAACGAGCAAAACACGCAGGGTAAGCTAGATATTTTAAAGAGAGTTTAAATAAGAACATTAAAATCAGGGTAAGAAATTTTCAAGATATTCACGTAAAGCTATAGATTTTCTCAATACCCTTCACCTGATCACCCAGAAATCACACATTTCACAATATTCTCAAGAGTCATTCTATTTCACAAAACTGCATCAAGTGTCTATAAATTTCAAGTTCCTCATTTCACATGTCAGACCACCACTGACCCAGCACACAAGACACTTGACACTACTTCCGGAAGACTCGTGCATTGACTAGACTCAGAGATTCTGCACCTGTCATACAAAGCTGTTGTAATGTTTCCACAGCTATGCGCATCAACACATTCTCGATCTCAAGTTCATCATTCTCACAGTATGACAGGGTTAATCCATATAACAGGCCGAGCTCGTTCTGTTTCACACGACTCACCCATACATATGAACCTCCTTCGACTCTCAACGCCTGAATAACTTCATCTATATGAATCCATTATCTCAGGAGAGTCAGGATAATCTCATTATAGACATCACCGATCAATGCACATCCTACACGATCTTACACGGTATTTCCTTTCCTGAAAATACTATGCCTCGATCCACATTCACAACATTCAACACATCATACCGCCCTTAAATAAATGATTCAAGTCACAGCAACGATCATTTCAAAGATTCAGATTTTCGAAGATCACATTTAAGCTTCAACAGTTCATAGTAACACCAAAACACAGGGAGTTCGCAAACATCGCCCAAACCGGCGACCTGGTTCAAAAACAGGGTATTTCGAAGTCTGTATTTAAAAACCGGCGACCACGTCGCCCAAACACATGGAACAGAGCATTCACACAGATGCAAACGAAACCGGCGACCACGTCGCCCTCATTTCAGAAATAGCTAAACTATGGCTTGTATTGAAAATGAAGTCTAGCTTCCCTTACCTGGACTTGTGTAAAACACCAGGAGCTCCGAAACCCAACGAAGCTTGAACAACGCCTTGGCTCTGTTTTTTTTGCGTCTGGTTGAAGGACTTGCAGAGAACCTCCCAGGTGCTCTAATGGTGCTGCCTCTCGTCGTACTCTTGTGTGGAGATGCTAGAATTCGCAGCGCAAAGGAGATATCTGGAGGAGAAAAGAGGTAACTCACTCTTTCACTCTTTGAATGTTGCAACGTTTTTGTTCTCTCAGCAGTGGGTCTCTGCATCTTAAACCAACTTATCCACCAAAAGCAGCTGCCACACCCACTCTGCAGAGAAGTCTGAGTGTACGTTTTCCTGAACAGTACGACTACAGTTGTCTCTGGTGCATGCCAACCACTGCTCTGAACAGTACTACCACTGTTGTCGCTTGTGCATGCCAACCACTGCTCTGAACAGTACGACCGCGAGTGTCTCCTGCGCATGCCAACATTCTGATGTCACCACTCTAAACCACCCTTTTTGTCTACGTGGCGCGTGTGCAGGACGTTTTATGCTGGGAGTCTGGGTCCCACTTTACTCTGTGTGAAACTCGACGTCGCGCGATAGCTTTCCACTGCTGACTCATCCTGGCGAACGACCGATGTCTCCTTCGCCCTGGAAGACGACCGATGTCTTCCTCTGGGAGACGACCGATTTCTTCCTCTGGGAGACGACCGATGTCTTCCCTGGCGACGCCCTCATAACTCTCGCGCCTTGGCCACGTCCACATGCCTCGCGCCCTGGCAATGCCCGCATGCCTCTCGCGCCTTGGCCACGTCCACATGCCTCGCGCCCTAGCAATGCCCGCATGCCTCGCGCCCGCGCGATGCCCGCATGCCTCGCGCCCGCGCGATGCCCGCATGCCTCGCGCCCGCGCGATGCCTGCATGCCTCGCGCCCTGGCGGCGTCCACCTGGCGCTCATGTGTAGCAGGCGACCGGCGATCTCATAGCCTTCTAAACTTAACTTTTTCTCCCTTTTTATTTTAAATAAAACATGCATAGAATTCTTTTAAAATATAACTCTTTTTATTCCAATTCAATTTTACAGGTCCTTACAAATGGCCTTGCTAGTCTCCTCGATACCATGACCACAACCTCTATAACTACCTCAACCTCAACCTATGTTATCATTTTTGGAAAAAAATGAGTCATGGCTCCTAATAAAATAAGATCCCAATTGTATCTTAAACTTTAGTACAATTTTCAGTTGTATGTCCAATGTTTCAATGGTAATGACAATGTTTAGTTAGGCTAGTTAGTGTTACCAAGAGAGGTTGTCATAGGTGGTAAGTTCAATAATTCAAGAATAAAGACTACTTGAATTTTTACTTCCATACTAGTATTAAGTGGCTTGTATGAGTTGTATTTGGAACTTTTCCATTTGAAGCTTTGACTTTCATTGAATCAAATCATCAAGGATCCAACTCTTTCTTTCTTTGCCTTTTTTCAGTGCTCAATATTCTCTTTGAGCATAATGATGTTAGATGTTTACCCATCCATGTATTTTATGTTATTAATGTACAATTTGTCTAAGAAAGGTTTAGTTCACGGTCTAACATTGTATGTAATTCCAACATCAGGCATGAGACCACATATAGTGAGGAATACCTTAACAAATCACTCCCTCCATAAACTTATAAAGGGGTTTATGGTCCCCTACTTGAGGTTCTCCAATGTGATCCAATTTGCAACGTGAGATCTAGGGGTTACAAATATGGCTTGAGACTTTTGTGGTTAAAGTCAAAAGAAATTGTGAACAAGTCGTAGAATTACAATAGTGCTACTTAAGGGTTTTGGGAGCTTACAAATAATTGCATTATTATTGGAGTAAAAGTTGTCATGTGTCTTGTATGTCTTGATGTGTTGAACTATTGTATTTTTCAAAAGTTAAATGTTTTCAAACCAAAGAGAAAGGTATTGATGCAATTCGTGTTGATGGATTATGAAAAAGGAATGAGGTAATAGCGGAAAAGGATAAAGATGCACCAAAATTGGAGGTGATTTGGTGAAGAATTGAGGTGAAATAGGTGTTGAAGTTAGAAAGAGGTTGAGTCAACTTTCTAAGATTTCATTGGACCTCTAAACTTTCTAGCAAAAAGAGATTTAGTAGAGAACAAAGTCTGAAAATCAATTTACTCATTCAATATTTTTCAAATTAGAATACAAAGATGAAAGAGGCACCTATTTATAGACTTCCATGGGTGAAGGTAGCTTAAAGTTTAAACTACCTTAACCTTGGTTAGTCTAGCTAACCTATGGTGAGCTTTTGGAACTTCTAACTAATGTTGTGACGTGATCCTTTACTCATTTGAGCTCTAGAAACCCTTGCTTGCATATTAAGTAAGGGTTTCTAGGATGTATATGATTTATTTTAAACTCCACTATAGAAAATGGTCCAAAAATACAAGATTTGAAATAACTATTCTACTTATTTTTATAATTTTATATAGATTAAGACAATTATATATGTTGTAAATTCTTTTGTTATTAGCCTTATGTATGGTGACTTGGAACTTGTGGATGGTTCTCCATCAGGTATGTTTTCTATACCCTCCATAAATGAATGGTCGTCCTTTTTATCTTACAAATCATATTAAAAAATTATTTTATTGGAAGGATAAGCTCCAAAAAATTCAACAATATTTTGAAACTCCTTATCAACAATTATTAGTATTTGTTATTTTGTATTATGTTCAATTGATTCGATTAATTGTGGAAGTTATTCATTTGACTATAAACTAGTTGATTCTATATAAAATTCAATTGTATCAAAACCATAAACTTTTATAAGCTAAGAAGATTTTTAAAATTAAAATGTCTAAAACCAAGTTATAATCTTTAAGTTTTATAAAATAAAATGTGGATTTCAATAAAAGAAAAAAAGGTTTACATTGATTAAATGTAAATAAAGTTAAATGGAAGTCTAGTATGAATAATGTCTAAATAATAAAATAAGAATGTAAGGTAAAATATACAAAAATAAAAACGAGTATAAATTAAGAGAACCTGTGATAGAGGTATTATTGTATAAACATCTAGAACTCTTACTTTTAAAATTAAAAATGTGAATACTACTTATAAAATATTTATTCTTTTACTTATGTATTCTGATTGATATTATATTATTAATTGTATTATGTTGTTTCTTTTATATAATCACAAATTAACATATTAATAAAATTGAAAAAATGTTTAAATTATATTTCAAATATCTAGCATGCAAGTAGACATACATTGCAAACTTGCATTCGGACACTGCACCCCATAATTGGAATTTCGTAAAATGTTTTGCATACCCTTTATCCCTCTTTCATGTTTGATTCAAAGTCTGTTTTTAATTAGTTCAACATCAATTGATTGGCCTTTTAGGGAACACCAAATTTAGTAGCTAACTAATAAAAATAATACACACAAATTATTTGAGATAATTAATATATAGTCAAAATAATAATTAAAAATTTTATATTCCGAATTCTAAAATTCAAAATGTATTTTTGAAGTAATGGTGTTGTGTAGAAATTTCAGACATATACAGTGTTTGATCCCTAGTTTTATTTGAAAAGATGGATTTTGTAACTTCATCAAACAATGTTTAGGTGTTAGAGGCATCAAAAAATTTAAATTAGAATTAATAATATTCGCATTTTTTAATGGTAATATTTACCAGTGCCAAAAAAAAAAAAAGGAAGTCATATAAGTTTAATTTTTAATTTTATTAAGGATAAATCTGACGTTTTTTATAATTTTCGAAAACATCCACGCCATCATACGCAACCAAATCAGTACAATACATCTTATTTTTAACCTCAAACTACCAGCCTTCTCAACACACCAACAATTCCACTGTACTTCCGTGGAGCTCAACGTTTGTTGTTGCAACCTCCATGATCCTACCTGCAATTCACACACTGCCATAGAAGTTGAATTTTGAAATAAAATGTGAAGCGCAATTTTGAGATTTCAAAAAAAAAAAAAATAGGGTGCAGGAAGGAACACCCACAATAAGCAAAGTTTTAGGGTGTTTCTACCCTATCAAAAACATAAAATAACAAAAATAACCCTAGAAGATTTTAAATAAACTCCAGCACAGCAGTGCCTCCCTTCCTCTACTCTACGTTTTTTGGTGATACCATTTTAGTAAGCATTTCGTACAAGTTTGGTTCGCTTCGAGTGGTTTATTGTATGCTGCATTGTGTAAGAATGCATTCTGATGGTTAGTGACAGGCTCTGAAGCCGATGTTAGATGGAGAAGAAAGGTAAGTTTTGTTTATTTTTTACTTTTAGAATCTCTAATTCAGAATTTTTGTAGAATCTTAAATCTTAAATCCATAACGCATAGTGTAGGAAAAATTGAATTTCGTAACATGTTTCTAGAATAAACTTTCCAAAATAGACTTCTGGATTTAGAATTTCATAATCCTATTTTGGAAAGACCATTCCGAAAAGTAGTTATGAAAAGTCTATTCTAGAAACATGATTTTATTTGTTTTCTTCAATGAGTGTCTGACTTTGTAAATGTTAAAGTGTTTTGTATTAACTAGAATGATGTATGTGCAAATCAAAATGGTAAGAACTAGGGGATGAGGTATTGGTGGCAATTGTGTACAACTAATGACATTGATTAGAATAAAAGAACACGGTGATGAACATGAACAACATGTTCAACATGAACTTAAAGAAGCCCAACCCAATGTGGAGGATGAAACCCAACCTGATGTGAAGCATATCCTAAAGGGCCAGTAGATAGGTCATTGTTGGAAAGTTACGAGGATTATGTGGTGAGGAAATATGGAGATGTGGTAAGTAAATATGTTGAAATAAGATACGTGAACATAACTTATTTTGTAAATTGAAAATTTGACATTATTTTGGTTAGTTATTGTAGGATCGATGTGAGCTGAAATTGGTTTCTCGTGAGAGAAAAATGAATAAGATGGGTGCTCTCATGGATGCATACAAGCTATAGTGGAATTATCAGACTTAGCTGGTCATATTGGTGCAAGTTATGACACGACAAACAAAAGATTATTGTTTGTCTTTGTAGAGAGGTTGCATGCAAATACAAATACCTTTCATATGCCTATAGGAAAGTTGACCATCACATTAAATGATGTGTCAAATTTGTTGCACATCTCGATTATCGGGCAATTTCACACCTACCCAAGCTTAGATGTAACTACAACAACAAATTTGTTGGTAGAGTCACTTCGTGTTGATTGTGGAGTAGCAGTTGCTGAGACAATACATTATCGAGGTGACAACTTTGCTAAAATATCAGGACTTGAAATATCTGAAAAGCTTAATCGTATCCATATAAATGCACTGACTACAATGGTATGCTACATACATCAAAGGAAGTCAATTCACAAGCACAAGGAAGGTCATGAGCACATCTAAGGGTGCATCCATAACGAGATTTATTTAAGTCAACATATTCAACTCAATCACCTCTTCTGCAATATGTTGTACAACATATTTGGACTCAAAGCCACACAATTTCTTGTATCTTGTCACGCTAAAGACATGACTCACCACATGCAAACTCTTTTCAAATCAAATTTTAATTACATTATGTTGCAAGATGATCATCTTGTTCATGGAATCCCAACAACAGGATACATCTCCCATTAACGTCTAAAATATCCTCTTTAGACTCCAATGTACAAACTCAACCCTACATTGAATATTATGCCAGTAAATCAAATATGCATCCTAAATCCCATAGAGGAAAACAAATATTATCACTAGTAAAACATATGCATACATGTTATTTGTAGTGTTACCTAACATAACCCTATTCGTTTATGCCTTAACAAAATTTTCTTTGTGTGGATTTAACTAAGTATCAATCACGTATTCAATAATGATTTTCATAGGATTGTACATTATCACAATCGATAATAGCTCCCCAAGATTTTGTCACTTGATCACATGCAATTCTTAAATGAAAACCATTTTACATTTTGCTTTGACATTTCTATTAATGTGGAAATGACATAACATATTAAAAACTTCAAAAAAATACATATTTATTAGAGCAATATCTCTACCACTGACCATTACCTCAGGGTATGAATCAACTCTAAAAAACAACCATCTAAGTCTCTCAAGGACCCATATAAAGTTATGACATTCAAGTGTGAGTAACATAACCTAATAGTTTTGTAGATGTTGTCCATCATCAACACAATATTAAAGACATTCAAAAGTTTCATTAAATTAGGGTGTGTCCAAAATAAATCTTACACGACATTCGTCCCTTCATCAAACCTACACAAGTGGACATATATGTCTCACTCAAGTAACATCATCAATTATTGCATTTGAGCTTTGTCACCTCGTTCTGATCTTCTATACACATGCATGGCATTATAAACTTTTATGGTAGTGACATTTTTTTCATTGTACTCTTTCATTGTTAACAAATATATTTCTAGGTTTCACTATACTATTTGTCATGTTCATAAGCATTGATTGAAATGGATGACCAACCAACATATCTAACAAATCATGATTATGAAACCCACAAACTAATTTCAACATTCATCCTTCACTACCTCTTAAAAGTTTCCCTCTCGTAATATAATAGGATAGTCACATTCTACTTCCACTCTCAGTCACCTATAAATCCTTCTTATATCACATGTATTTACCTTCTTTCTCACAACCCAATAATACGTATGTCTTCTTTTCTCACTGGCCATTTAAGGTATTTCACCTCAATATAACAATAACAAAGCCAAAAATCATATACAACTTTTCTGGTCCACCTCAAAAGCTCATCCCAACTAGGAAATACTTACAAAAATTATCACCATTTCATATTTAATTTATCAAATAATAGACAATCTAAACATATTTTTCAACCTTCACATTTACCTCATGTGGTAAACACATCATTGCATTCAAGTGGCTTGCATTCATTGTCTAATGCTTTACAAGATATTGACGACTCAATATCAACATCATCTAGTATCTCTCACACTTCAACCTCATCATATAATCGTAACTAAAACCTACAATATTCTCCATACTTCTACAAAATAACATGTAACCTAACAAAATATTAATTTTACCTTCCAAATTTACCTTTCTGGAAATCAAAATATGTGTTCCAAAAAGGGTATTTTGGAATGGTTTTTCTCTTCCAAAATGTTTATTCTAGGAACAACTTTGCATTACCAAATATTAATTCAGAAACCTCATTCCATAATATGTATTTTTTCACTTCAAAAAAGTCCATTATGGAGAACAATCTTCCATTCCAAAGCAACCCATTCCAGAATGCATTTTTTTCTTACTAATTTCCAATTCCAAAATTCATTTTTCCATTCTGGAACACATTTCCAAAACTTAATTTCCAAAAACACTCATGTCACCATACCTAATCCAAAATAGTACAATACATCTCATTTTTTTTTATCTCAAACCACCAACAAAACCTACTCAACACACCAGCAACTCCGCCAAACTCAACCTTTACTGCAGCAACTCTACAATCCCACCTACAACCCACGTACTACCATAGAAGCTACGTTCTAAAATAAAAAGAGAAGGGCAAATTTGAGATTTAAAAAAAATGATGGGGTACAGAAAGAAGTACACCTTGTGAGTTTTGTTAGAATCCAAAAATCAAATTTCGTAACACCTTTTGAGATTCTTTAGAGGAAAACTATAATTGAAAGCTGGCACACAAATGTCAACAACACTGACACATTCTCATGTTAATTAAAAAGTACAAAATCATGGATAAGTTGTGCTGGTTTGGGTAAAACCTTAGAACTTTTTGGCACATAATCTTTATGAACCCCAACTCTAAGAGATTATAGATAATGATTTCGTATTACTCTAGAAGTTATATATGAAAAATCAATTAAAAACTCCACATAATAAGAGTGGGCAATAAGTCTTTGATGATATCCTCACGCAAAAAATGTTTTTGCTCCCTCCAACCCCATCATTAGTAACTGCACTCCATTACTAACAGAAAAAGACTAAAATACCTCCCTCACTGCACCACTACTGCATAAGAAAGGGAGAACCTGCTGAGGAAGAAGAGAAAAAGAATACATTGTTGAAAAAAGCTCTGGAAAGTTCTTTCTAGAACACATTTCATGTTCCAAAAAACAGAAAACGCATTCCAGTATAGTACCTTCCAGAAATGTTTTGAAAAATTTTATATGTTTTCCATTCAAAAAAGTCCCTTTAAAGAAAGATAAAATGGTCATTTTGAAAATTATGGAGGTGCAGGAAAATAAAACCGTAAAAAATGGGTGAGCAGAATTTTATCTCCTGGCCATGAACTGGTTCTAGGAAGGATGGAATTTAATTTGATAAAAAAAAGTTATGTAAAAAGGAAACTTTGAATCCACAAAGCAACCTACAATTTTGCAGAAGAACATCTCATTCAAACTTAGTAGCCAAGTCTAATCAACGGCTAGCACAAAAACAGAATAAATGGTCTTGCATATAAGCAATGATTTTCATGTGATCATCACTAGAGTTTCATGAAGCTAAATAGAGATACAAATTTCCTTACACTTGTTCACCGAATGAAAAAACAGCACAAAACTGAACGGGTAAGATTGTGGGGGGAGAAAAAATGAGTTTTAATAAAATGTTGAGCCAAAAATATTATACAGAACAACAAAGATAAATATTACCACAGTACCAAATCTTCTCTAGCCATCACCTGAATCTTGCCCTTGGGGCACAACAGTCATTCAAAAAAAGCATTAAACCATTGGCAATTCTAGGCTTCTAATCAGCTTTGTAAATTATGAGAACATCCTGAGGAAGTTGTTTGCATAAGCCATTGGTTTGACATCAGGGTGTGGCTGCAAATTCAACAAAGTAAACCAGACAGAAGGAATGAATGTCAACCCCAATACAGATTGAAAGAAATGCAATCATATTGCACTAAACTATTTGCTAAATAAAAAAAATGAATGAACATATTCATCTATTGTTATTATTTTAGAGGAAGACAAAACATGATATAGCTTAGCAAAGCATGGTCTAAAAAACAAAAGATACTAACCACAGCTGAGAATGTGACAATGTTAGGTTTCAAATCTGGTGCTTCAAATCGGATAAAGGCACCTTTGTTACCCATCTGCAGAAAGATCAACGTTTCACAGATTTTAACACCAAAATCAAAATATAGTTCAGGAAGGAAAAGTGTCTATGCCACTACACACTGTCCATGCAAACAACAAATGTACAAATGCAAGGTGGGTAATATGGTTTTCATTTACACATTTAGTGTGATAGAAAAAGAATCCTGGTCAATCATGTCATGTGCTTAATTGCCTCACTCCTAGAGCTAATCTCGTTATGTTTACATACTCAAACACAGTTTAAGAATGAGTCTACACAAATGATTAAAGATAGACTGGAAGAATAGATTACAACAACAAAAGTGTCTTTCAATGACATGGGATTGGGAGATCTTCAAATCTCATTCCCCCACCCCTCTCCTATCAAAATCTTCTAAGACAAATCAAGGAAGCAAATGGCTAAACTTACTTAGAAATGAATGCAGAAAAAGGGATTTGGTTACCTGGTCACAGTAATTTGGAGCAGAAAACACAGTTATGAGTTTACCACCATGTTCAACCTCGTAACCCTCATCCTTTACTTCATGAGATCTCACAATTAAATCTGCAAATTGATAATTTATGTGAAGCCACTGACTAATAAATAAATAAACATTAAAAAAGTATCTGACTAATGGAAAACACACCTAAATTATTTTCCTGCAAAAACTCTTTTGTAACATCTGGACCAAAAGAAAGGCCCACACCACGCTTGCTTGGGCCCCTTCCAGGGAGAGGTTGTGGATCACTCCAAAGAATTTCACACATCAGCCCTACACATACCAATCATAAGTGTATATAAAACTACGATACTGAAGGTGAAAAAGCCAGAGGGATTTTAGTCTGTGAAGTGCACAAACTGAAAGTTGAGAGTGATTAAGGTATTGCTCAGATCAATTAAAGACAGAAAAGTAAGCATCTAACCTTCTTCAGGAGGTTCACAAAATCGATTAATTGATCGGATGTTAGAGAGTTTGACCCCATCGACACTGAAAAGACCTCCATGAACTATGAAAACTTTCTCATTTATTACATGAGCCAAAGGTAAAAGGCAGAATACTTCCGCAAATAGTTCGACAAATGTATCATTCAACTTTGAGCGCACTTCACCCTCAAAACCAT
Source organism: Phaseolus lunatus (assembly GCA_013389735.1). Classification (NCBI taxonomy): domain Eukaryota; kingdom Viridiplantae; phylum Streptophyta; class Magnoliopsida; order Fabales; family Fabaceae; genus Phaseolus; species Phaseolus lunatus. Next base: position 18,696,156 of record CM023862.1, on the reverse strand, counting down.
ATATCTTGTTCATGCTCTTGCTCTCGTGATTTCCTCTGGCTAAATATATGGCTGAAAATTACATGACAACAAATCAAGTTACCATATTGCAGGAACAAAATATTAATATTCCCTTAAACAAGTGAATTCTGTAAAGTGAAGAAAGAAGTAAATGAATGTCCAATCACACAAACAGCACTATACAATTCACTTACACAATAAAAGTAAACATTGCAATTTAAGAGGCTAAATTTCCCAATGAATTGTAATGAATTTCAATTTATGTCATCATGAACAAAAAAAAATTATTCTAAAAAGTCATAAAAAGTATCTAATCAGGTGCTTACGGGATCATATTTTTATGATGCCTCCCAAAAAAAAAGGATAACAGAACTAACTCATAAAGATCTATGGTTTACCTGATGGAGACAAGCACTTAAATGCAAACAAGGTCAGAATAACTTCCAATGAAAAAGATCCCCTATCCACAAAGTCACCATTAAATAGATACGGATTCTCTTCTGAAGGAAGTCCATTAAGCTCAAAAATATTCAAAAGATCATAGAACTGCAAAAGTCAAGGTGGAAAGAATCAATCTGTAAAGCTAAGAATTACAGGGGGAAAATACAATAATACAAAAGCCAAGCAGCATGACGCAATTGGATAAAAAGGCTTAACATCACATTCAAGTTAGTTTGAAATAAATTAAACTGCAGAAAAGACATTTATAAATTAAATACCCTACAGTGAAAGGAGGACCTTTTTATGAAAATGAAATTTTATTTTTCTTGCATGACAGTTGCTACTAAAGTTACCCAGGATACACAATGCCAAGCAATGTCGAGGCTGGTTTTTAAATGTACTTTTTCAAAGTTCCTTCCTTTTCAGGAGTCTATTTTTTTATTAAAAAAATTACCTACTTAGAATTACACAACCATCTTACTTTATTTTAGTGCCAACACTGCAATAGTAATAATTCGACTATATATAGACTGTAAATCATGATATCATAGTAAATGTGACTAGTTAAATTTCAAACTCTAGAGTGTTCTTTCTCCCTGTCTCCATACACTAGAAAGGGAAGATGCTTTATTTCACAACAGTGGGAGTGGTTAGTTATTATTTTCAGTGGGAGTGGTTAGTTATTATTTTCAGTGGGAGTGGAGTTGTTTACAATGCAAACGATTAAAAATTTAAGCTTCTAATTCCATTTCCAAGGTTTTAGTACGACATGGCAAAGGCCCTGTAATGGAGTGCATTAGAGCCAGTAGGCTTCAAATTGGTGATTATGGTTAGAAATAGGCACCAGTGCCTGAATTTTAAAAGACATGATTTTGGAAGTTGTTTATCATATGGGATAAAACCATTATTTCAAATGGGTTTCTTGATCAAACATTCAAAAGGAGGATTCCGTTTTTGTTGTTCTGTATTATTTAATTACCATTTCTCTCAAAGAAAGATTTGATATCCCATGTTTCTGTGATTCTTTCTTTTTTCCCATCTAATAACATTCCCTCTTATCAGTGGTTTTAAAAAAATATGATAAAAAGGTCTTATATTCAACAAGGCAGATAAAGTCCCTCCTGAACAATGGTGAAAATGTAACATAGAAAACTAAATAAATAATTGGCACGCTCATCAGCACAAAAATAGCTACCCAATTCCTCCACATAAAGGTCAGAGAATCTCACTCCATGAAAATATGGGAGGAAAATCAAACAGAGGCTATAACAACAATCCTACATCTTAAATGTCTAAAACTATCAGAAGATATCACGAAGATATAAGCAACAATTTGTTTTACCATATAATGAAGTCACCAATCAACTTCAGCAGTCCTAAAGATCAAAATCAAGAATTAACCCGAATAATTTTGAAGATTAGAATAAACCAATTACCTGACCATGCACATCACCACAAACAGTAAAATGTTTGCCATTAGGAACATGTATGTCAACAAGAGAAGGCAAAGATTGCAAAATTTCTCTTGTTTGCAATACAATCTGGAATGCATACCTAAAAAATTGGAGGACAAGAGAGAAGATACTTCAATAACTCATCAAGAAACAAATAGAGAAACAATGGTGTTCTTCCTTCAGTACCGTTTATGTAAGAACTTCTGGTTCTTGAAATCTTCCATCATTTTTTTCACAAAATCCAAAGTAACAACATCCCCCTCTATTCTTGCTCCTGAATATTGTGGCTCGACATCTAGCATTAAAACGAAACACCAAATTTGTTCATTTCCATGAGTGAAATTATACGCAGCAGTAGAACTTGGAATTAGTTTAATAATATAATCAGAAAATAGGGGCCATTAATTTTAAAGACCACTTAAAATATAAAATTAAGAGTTCATCTTTCATGCTAATGTGTGTTGTTAATGGTCCTTGTGATTAAGAACTCCCAACAAAAAGTAGAGGGTATGCAGATCAGGAAATTACAATATCTCTACCAAACCCAAAGGCATCTATGAAACGCATACCCTTTCAAATACAAAAAGTTTGTAGATGTTGATCCAGGTTGCAATTGAACATACCAAAAGGAAAAAACAAAAAACAATTCAACCAGGGTTGCAAGCAACTGAAAATAGTAAAAATAAGTATAACAAGTACGTTATTCTTCATTCGTCTGTTTAGGAGGATGAATTATCCTCCTTTCTAGCACCTCTTACATTTTCAGATAAAATGTATTATGCTTATTGGAAAAAACACCAAATTGAAATCGGCACAAAAGAATGGAACTAGGTTAGTATCAGAAAGTCTAACAAGGGTGATAATCACATTTTAAAGAACTAGTATATTAGAGACACGAGAATTCTATGATTAATTAGTTTTAGGTATTAATCAATTTATATGTGATTAACTTGTTCCAAAAAAATAAACAGTATGAGGAATTATGTTGCATTGTAAAGAACAAAACAATTTATTTTCCAATGCGTTATAAATAATGATTCCATCTGACTTAAATTGAAATTCAGATTTTAAAGTTCATTGTATGCTTAATTAGTTTTACGTATTAAATAATTTTAAGCTAAGGCCTGGTCATGCAAAGGACTCCTAAATGTACCAGTATTGTGGCCACTCCACCAATAAGCCCCGAGGAGCAACAGCAAACCAACCACAATTGCAATTACTATTGTGGTCTTTGATGTCCTGAACAACATCACCGCTGCTGCCATAACTGCTACTGTCACTGCTGCTATGGCCACTTCGGTTGGCACCGAAGAATTGCGGCCCTTTCCTATAATGATACAATATATACAAAGAGTGATGATTTATAGAAAGTTGGACAAACATTCATTAAAGACAGGAATAAAATATCCCTAGATTATGAAAAGGGATTTGTGAGGGAAAGAAGGATGATTAAGGTATGTGACGGAAGCTTGAAAGTATTAACTACTGATGGGGAAGGAAAAAATAATGTGCATGAACCAAGAGGTGGAAAGGGTATGACGACCTATTCTTCAAACACGAGACTCAAGACTTCTGGGAAATTCCTGTTTTTAGTCATCGAAATTACCAATGAAAAAGGAAGGAGGTTGAAGGAAGAAACACAAGGTAGAAGTGTATAGTTGAAAATAGGAAGGGAAAATGACAATTTATTTGACTTGGCAAGAAGTGTTCCATTCTAGTTCATATATTGATTAACCAAATAATTTACTTACAGTTAACTAAGTATCAAAAGATTGACAGATTATTTTTCAAATTAGTTTGATGCTTGATTAATCACTATACAAACTGAAATGGAAACTTCTGTCAGTGGTAATTATATATGATCCTTGGGATAAGAATGTCATTACTTGGTTAAAAGCGTTATAGAAATTCAATGTAAAACATATTAGTCAGACAACCTACAGGATCATCTTCCCAACTAGGAAATGGATGAAATAAATACATAAAAGGAAAATACAAAAAGCAGATGAGATCATACACCACTAATACTTATTTGAAAGATAGTAACCATATCACTAAGATTTTCTTGACTCTTGAACCCTTGTGAATGAAATAGAAACAAACAGAATGCATAACCTTTCACATAGCATTGCACCTAGGATTTGACTTATGGTTCTGGTGGTTGGAGAAGAAAGTTTAAGCATGTCTTGATATTTAAATATGCATTTCTTAGTAATACTGAGATGAAATGAGATGATATTACACTATTCTGCCCTTCCTCTCTATCAACATCACACTTCATGGTTTTCTCATTAAGATTGGAAACAAATTCCATGAGGATGTACATAATCAATCGAAAATCCCCAAGTTCATAGCAAAACAATTCACTAAACATCTCTCAGAGCTATCGAAGAACACCACCATCATCACTATTTATTCAAAAAAACAGTAGCCAATACAAATTTCCCTACAAAGAGTGGCAATGAAATGAAAAAAGATAGTGATCGGCATCTTACTACATGAAAATAACAGTGTTCTGCGAAGGAGATCCCATCAACAACACAATTAAATTAAGAGAAAACCGAGGACCATATTCAATCAAATAATTTAATGAAAAACTGAAAATATCATGCATAACTAATTGGCAAAGTGATAATTGCTTCATTTTTTCACATTAAGAATATTTTAGAATCCAATTGCAAGGTAATGGACTTGAATCCCACATTCGAATATGGGATTATAGTGGGGGGCCTATAAGACCTTGGGATCTCCAACTACAACAGATCTTGCGGTGGGGTTCTCCAAAGGTTCTTATCAGGAAACCATAATCATACAAAACATGCATGTATATATGAAGGAATGTTAATTTAAAGTCAAGGTATTCATCACTTCAGACATTGTACTAGAGCTTTCAAATAATAAAAACAAAACTAAAGTTAGTCTTATAGGGTAATGTTATATATTATTTATTTGAAGCTTTACAAAATTAAAGTTGCAATAATACCTTTAGAGTACACACATCCAGAATAAACAATCGTTAAGAGATATAACAGAATGACTGCATGAAAGAATAAAAAATAGGTATAAAATTAAGATACTAGCTTAAGACATTATATTCAAAATAGTACCTATTGTATGGAAATCTATTGATTCAGCTACTGAACGCCTTTCAGACTCAGGTGCGGCAATTGCTTCTTCAAATTTAAGCTTCATAACTGCTTTTTCACATTCCTTCAATTTCTTTGTTGCATCAGCATCATTTGGACACATTTTCTTGACCTATTCAATAAAAGTCTATTAAATATGAAGACATTTGCATATTGAAACAAGTACGTGTTACAGAACAAAAAGAGGGAGGTAGGTAGCCAGAGTTATTTGAAGGAAAGTAAAAGCTTAAAGTAGAAGTTGCAACATTCATGGTGATATTAAAGGTCAAGAACTGTCAGCGTCAGCCTACCAAGATGACTTTCATGTGAGAACATTTCAACGAGGTTGCATGCATACCAAGAAAATTTTCATATTCCAAAAATTTCAATAAAAATTGGCAACTACCAAGTTTTTATTTAAAAAAAAGGAGTTAGAAGCAAGACAACAGCTTCTATTGGCACAGGGGCTTGCTAAGAAGAGAGAATTGTAATCATCAATTGTGTAAATTGCAGAGCCCATTAGATGATGCAGCTGCAAATGTGCAACATTTCTGTTGCAGTTGCCCCTGAAACAGTATCAGGCTGCAAGTACAGACCACATTGGCCCACATTAGCCAGCACCTATCACAACTGCAATACAACCATAACCAAAATTCAAAACCTAAGTAGTAATCTATTTCAAGACATAAGAGTCTAAAATAACAAAAACATTACTTACAGAGGATCTCAACTCAACAAATCTATTATCAGTAAAGAGAACACGAAGGTACTTCACAACCTTCAATTTGTCCAAAAGATTTTATCAAAGTTAAATTTTTTTGATAAAAAAATATAATTTTTTAAAGTCCAAATAATTTGAATCAAAAGAAACACCAATATCCCTGAATATCTATATTAATTTGTCTCTCATGTCTCCACATTATCTCCTTATTCCATCATTATACTAGCTACTTTTCTTCTAAACTACCACCACTGTCTTTGTTTTCTAAATTTTTCTATCTCTTCACGTGGCTGGGTGCGCCAAGCTCTCCAGCTTGGACAAAATTTGCAGTTTTTATTATAAGGATAACAACCACTTCAAAATATAAATAGTTGTGCATGTTTTCAAATAGTGTGTGTAATTATTGTATGTGGTAGAAGAGTTTACAGGGGAATCTGCAGATTGATAAACAATTAAAAGTTAGAAATTTAAATTACTGTAGAAGCATCCTTAATTTTCTAGCATGTAGACATGTAGCACTATTTGTTATATGAATAAATGTTGTAAATTTAATAGTGGAGAATACCAGAGAGTTGGTTTTTCTTTTCTATAAACAATGGATGTTTGGTGGACACCTTCACATTCAACTTACTACTTATTTGCAGATTTAGTTTTAAAGGATTTTTTTTTAATTTCGCATATAATTTGTGAATATCATTTTCTTTACAGATTTCAAGTGTGTGTATATTTGTCCTATATTCATTAGAAATTTAGAATTGTTGAGCTATCATGTGCAATCTCCTGTAGCATGATAAAAGGGAATACAGGGTTACCAAAGAATTCAGTGTGGATTCAAACTGGGAGGAAGCAAGTACATCAAAATTGAAAGCAATATTTAGTTTTTATCTTCTTTAATCCTCTCTTTTTTCCCTTCTTTTTACAGTGATGTAACCCATTTTCTAGACTGATATCACTTATATTTGGACAAATAGTGTACATTCAGAGTATAATAATACCTATTTCTGGTTCCAGTTATTAGCAACTGGTGCACTGGATTTGAAGAAGGAAGAAAAGGCAGAAATGCCAGAGAAATATGGTAAGTTCAGAGAGACTCTTGCAAGATGGAGATTGAAGGAGTTAGAGTACTAAAAAAAAGCAGGAAGCCAGACACAATTGCACCAAGGAGCTCGGAGGCTGAGCGGAGCTGCAGCATCTCATCAAATTTTTGCAACTGTTAAGTTGATGCTAAGAACTCTCTTCACAACTTCTGTCCTCTGAGCTGTGCTGTGAGACCCCCACTCCTGTTGGACATATTCAGAACTGCTGGTTGCTTATGAGCTCCGTTCTGTAAGTGCTGTGCAACCTCCGGCTACTGTGATATCCATCTAAGCCTAGTCAATTGCCTGAGTACTGGCATTTATTTATTAGTGTTGTTTTGGCATTGTTTGGGTGAGTGTTTGGTGGTTCTATTGGGTCTGAGGGACTGAGATTGGTGATGCCTGCTTTGCCAGTGGTAATTTTAATGTTACTTTGCTTATTTATGTTAGTCCATATTTCACTTAAATATGTTGAAATATAGTTTGTGCAAATCCTCTCTGAACATTTGGTCTTTAACCAAATCAAATAGCATTGTGCTGTCCAACTAGTGGGATAAGGCTTTTGTTGTTGTAGTAGTAGTAGTAGTAGTATAATATTGCTCTTAGAAAGTGGATTTTATCTAACTCAACTTCATAAAACGAACTTCTAAAATGAGATTTGCACCTATTTATATAATATAATTTGGTCATATTCTAATCGGTATGAGATCTCCAACAATTGCATATTAGGTGGGATCTAATGAACCATATTATGATTTCTTGTTTTACTTGTCTGCCTCCCCACCATTCTTTCAATTCTAATTCTAGGTAGAAGATATACCAATATCAACAATATTGCCTGCAAAATCTCTTTTTTTCTTTTTTTCTTTTGCATCTTTTTGCAGCTGCTGTAACCCATATTCTAGACAGGTGCAATTGATATCAGGTAGGAACTAACACAGAATATATTCAATGAAAAATACCTATTTCTGTTAACATTTTTTGGCACCACATGTTCTTCTTTTAAAGACTGATGATGTTAGTACGGTTTCATAAACTCTACAAAATGTATTACCACAACTTTCTCTTTTTTCATCTCTGAATTCTCTTTGGTATTCTGATCTACGTCGCTAATTAATGGAACGTGAATATTAATCTATCAATGTTCTATAATGCTTTGTAATGCAGCTGACCTTCTAATATGAACATGTTATTTTCAACCCAAGCTCCTTCATTTGAATATTTTAAAGACATCGAACACAGTTACCTGCTGAAAATCTTTCAATGCTTCCTTGAATTTTCCCAGCCCAATATGAGCAGCACCTCGCCTGTAATAACCCTATAACAATAAACTATAATTAGGACATGCATTTTATTAATGATAACTAAATATAGGAAAGTGTCGAATGTTTTAGGACTCAAAGCACCTTTGAATATTTAGGATCAACTTCAATAGCCTTTGTGGCATCTTGTATTGCACTACCATATTCCTCAAGCCGAAGATGGGCAAAGGCACGATTAGAATAGTATACTGCATTTCCACTGTTTAGCTCAATTGCTTGAGTATATAGATCAATGGCTTGGGAGTATTTTCGAGCTGAAAAAGGGATTAACAAGGTCAGCATGCATTAGCAAAGAAATGTGTTAAAGCAGTGACAACTAATGACCTTATCAAAATTGATTTAGATTCAATAATTCAGCTATTACCACTAATTTCACTGCAATGGTGAAGTAAGTAAATTAATCACAGCATAGAGAAATTGTATTAATTACCATTGAAAGCTTCATTGGCAAGGACCTTAAGTTCTTCAGCCTTTGAAATATTAGATTTTTCAGTTTCCATTTCAGTTAAAACTTCAAACTTTAGTTGTAAATGGCTGAAATTCAGAACCTAACAGAATCAGTCTGCTCACTTCTTTTCTTCACAATGATTGACCTGCTACAATTAAACAAATAAAAAATATTAGTACTCAGTTATTAGTACAATAGTAGTAACTGACACTGTAATACTCAGTTTCCAAAGAACTATATCAAAATGCCGAAGCCTCGTATACTTTATTTTTGTAGGATTTGGTAGTGTTGCAAATATTGATAAAATGGTAGAAAGTACATGTATGAATAATACAAATCTAAAGCTTATCCCTTTCGTAACATATTCTAGCCAATTGCAATCTCCTTACTCATAATAAAAAAAGTCAATTTTAAATACAAACAAGCTAAATATGAACTTCTACCCACATGATCTTTGTGTCTCCTACTAATGTAAACATCAGAAAAGGCAATCACTTATCATCAACAAATTTATGTAACCACTATCATCAACATCTTCAATCACCACTTCAAACACAATTCCCTCGTATTAAACTCACTCTTTCCATTCCCCAAACCCAAGCCCCCGAACAATTAACTCTCCAAAAGCAAATACATCCAAAGGGCTTCAAAACCCACACCCTCCCACACAGAGTAAACTCGGGAAACAATAAATTATAGGGAAAAGGTCAGTGCTTGATAAAAGGGCATCCTTAAATTTTTATTTTTTTTTGTTACAAACAATCACATGAACATCACACACAGTAAAAAAAACACCCCTAAGGTGCAACGTTACATACAATACATGTAGTGAAAAGTAAGCTCTTAAGGGTAAGGATTAATGAAAAGTAGTGACGCAAAGAAAAGTGATTGATTGTAGAAATTGTGGTGAAATGTTGAAATAAGTGGGAAAAGCTAACTTGAAAGGGTATAGAGGTAGTTGGGAGAAACAAGACAGGGTTAAGAAGACGAAGATGATTAGAATAGGGTAAGAAAGAAGAATTAAAAGGATCTGGGGATGGATTAATTGCAGACACCAAAGAGAAGAAAAAAGAGAAAGAAAATATAATAGAGAGAGTGAGTTAGGGTCCGTACGATTAGGAGTTTCTTTGTTCCTCTCTCAGCGGTCGGAGGCTGGAAGAATAGTGAACAAGTGTGGCGATTGTGAGACACTACACAACACAAATGCCTCTCTCTCTCTACACAGACAAACCACTTTCTCTCTCTACCTACCCACCCTAATAATCATACACTCTTCAACCCTTTCTTCTCTAACCTCAACCTACACACACATTTGTAATTAATTGCATATCTCCTTCACACTTCAAAAAGAAATATTTTTATTTAACAATTCAATAAATTAACATTTTAATTATATTTATTTTATTTTTTAACTTAAAGTATTATTATATTATTACAGGGTTGTCAAAGTTGAGGGTGTCAAACAATCTTTGTCATTCTTTTAACAAAATACTCATGGTTAAATCTGCCTAAGATTCTTTTATTTGTATTTTAAGGTTGTTGAAGAAGAATTAAGAATTAATATGTGGAGAAAAAGACATGAATATGTACTTTTTAATAAAATAAAAAATAATAATAATAAAATTGCATAAGTAACACATAGTAGTTGTGTTGTAGAAAGAATAATTTGTAATTTATAAGCAATTTAAATAGCTTTTTCTAATTTTAAAATATAATTGAAAATGAATAAAAATATCTGTGTATTTTGATTAGAAATTTTTTATTATATATTATAGATAATTTATTTTATTTTAATAAAATAATTGTATAGTGTTTTATTTTATTTATTTTCTCTTTGTGTAAAATACTTAAAAGTACATTAAGGTATACTTAATATCATTTTAACTAGATGAGTAAAAACAAAATTTCTCCTAAAATCTATAATTTAAGAAGAAATATCTATTTCATATAATAAAATTTATGATAAATCATATTATTTATATATATATATATATATATATATATATATTATGGTATAATACTATTTATAATGATTGAGAAATGTACTTGCAAGGGTACACATGAGAAGTTACTTTTAAGAATGTGTAGAGTTTTCTACTTTGTTGATGAAAGACAGGCACTGCAAATAACCCTCCAAGATTATAATGAGAATAAGGATGTGAAAAAAAGTGCACGTGACTTTCTGCTAACATTTCCATTTACCACAAAAAATATTTGCTTTTTAAGGTGATCACAATCATGGGATTGCATCATATAATATGATGTCAATAATATGTTTTTTATTTGAAGTTTTGATTTCTGTATTTTTAATAATAATTTTTTTTTTAAATGTTAATTTCTTTTTTAACTTTTTATGGTGGTAAAATATCACTAAATATTTAAGTTTAAAAATTTAAAAATTCAGAATTACATATTTTTAAATGTTGATGGATAAAATTGATTGATTTAAAAGTATAATGATAAAAAAAAAAAGATTGAAAAAAGATGCAGAAAATATTTTTTTCATTTAAAAATATTAAAATTCAAAATTTATAATTACAAAATTGGAAAAAATAGATTAAGAAATTGAGTTAAAAAACAATCTAATTACAGAAAATATCCTAAAAATATAGTTGAACAACTAAAAACTGTTTTCCTTGAAGAATGGCTCCTAAAATTGTTCTTGTAGGTTTAACTACTATAGTAATTTATATAGAGGAAAGTCGATTTAATTTCTTAAAAAATATATATAATTATAACTATGTTAAAAATGAGTTTTTTTATGAGTTTCTCAGTAAACAATTTTAAGATAGATAAATAAGAAGAAAAAATTAAATTAAATTTTCATAAATTAAAATTGATCTTTTAATACATAAGTTAATTTATAAATTTGTCTTACAGTTCTTTTAAAATTTAAGTATAGAAGTGTGAGTGTCTTCTTTTAATGTATATGGAAGTGAAGTTTTAGACCATAAAACTAAATAATAATAATAATAATAATAATAAAAAGCAGCATTAACACAAAACAATTATTAAAATGGACTAATGCATCTTATTATGACAGCTAAAGCCTAAGTTTTTAAGTGTTAAAAGTGACTAATAAATCATCAAGAGACGTTGAAAATAAGGTTGTCAAGAGAAAAGAGCTTAATCTAGCATAATTATAAAAGAAAAGAGTAATGGTAATTTTAATCTTATAACATTATTATTGTGATAAAGAAAATGTGACTTAATTTGGTGAAAAATACTTTTCTGGATCATATATGATATTTTATAACTTATGAAATTAAAATAAGTTAAATACGAAAAAAAAGGGGGGGAATGGCCACGATTTCACCATTAAAAGGAATAATTTTATGATTAAAAAACTCATTTTAACCATAAATAATTTTATTTAGACAAATTTGATAGGAATTTTTATTTCAAGTTAATTTAATCAAGTTATTGAAGGCTATGATTCATATTAGGGGGGCTCTTTTCACTGCATAGAAATGTATGCAAAAACTCGTATTCTGTAATCATATTATTTTAAATCCTTATGAAATTCGAGAGAGAGAAAAATTGTAAGAATAATCAAATATGAAACAAGGGAATTTGGAAATTTGAATAGTAAATAAACTTCAAATCTAAAAAAAATATAAATAAGAATTATTAATATATATTATTTCAATTTAAATTATTTACTTTTCTGTTTTAGTTTATTGGATTTTGTTTGTTATTTGGTCCAACTTTCTTTACTATTTCAATTAGGTCTTTTTCATTTGCAATTAGGTTCATCAGAATCTCCTCTTCTCCATTGCAATTACGTGCGCTCCATTAATCACCACGTCAAGTAAGGAATACTCATCTTCATTGACTATATAATATGGTATCAGAGCTCTTTGATCTTTATTTTCCTATTTGCTGTTCTTAGTTATCTTTTCTGTTTTCTTTCAAAATTTTGATTGGGTTTCAAAATCTTGTAGACAATGTTGATGGGACGCACACGCGGAAACAACACACATAATCACGAATCAATGCAAGAAAATAAACGACACAGGATTTAACGTGGTTCGGTCGCCAACTGCAACCTACATCCACACGGACAACTATTAGATTTCCATTTATTTCCTGTTGCACACCAATTACAAGTACAATTATCTCTTTAAATAAAGATAAAGGGGACACAATGATTAAGCCCACTCACTAAAACATGGTGTCTACTCAGCCCAACCCAATTGGTTCTGGTTTCATACCCAACAAATGTCTCATAAAAACACCAACACCGGCTTCCTCTTTGAATGAAAACTCTAGTCTTTATAGTCTTAACAGTAGTTGTACCATTACATGCAATTTCTATGATAAATACGGCCATACTAAGTGGTTTGTTTTCGCAAAGTAGGTTTTCCTTCTGGTGATGTTAAAATCTCAAGTTTTCTTCTACTAGAAAAATCTGCACTTTTTGTAATTGTCTTGGTCACACTGTCAACACCTGTTATAAAAAACATGGGTTCCCTCCTAGCTACAAATTCACCAATAAGACATCCCAAGCTAATAATATGATTACTACTGACACTTCTTCTAAGTTTTTTTTCTATAAAACAAATAAAACCCAATAAACTAAGACAGAAAAGTAAATAATTTAAATAAAAATAATATATGTTAACAAGAATTGAAAGAAGTTGTATAATAGCTTTTTTTTCAATTGAAAATGTTAATATGACAATAATAATAATAATAATAAATCCTTTTTTATTCAAAATTTTTTAATATAAAACTATTAGTAATTTTACCATGATAAAAACTGTAAAAATCAAGTTATTTTAAAACAATTTATCAAATAAATTTACAAAAGTCAAATTAATTTATTAGTTTTATATACACTTTCAAAAAAAATTATTTTATAAAATTTTAATATTGTTCACTCAAATGGCCTCTAAATGTGTTCTATGTCTACAATAAGTTTAGAGAACATGAAAACTTTATATATGTGTGTGATTGTGATGCTAGATTTATCATGAACTATATGTTCTAAATTTGCTAGATGTTCCTAAAAGAGATATAGATCAAATAAAGTAATCAACACATGTGTGAGGATTGTGAAAACATTATTGACATGTTAGAAAACCTTGTCATCTCAACTAAACATATTAAAAAGGTACTAAATAATTTACTAACTATTTCTTTTTAAGAGGAGTGATTTTGGCAATGAAGAAAACCAGGATTTGAGCTATGGAGTTTTACATCTCAATGTCTCAATGTCCTTTGGTTGAATGCTAATAGCCCATGCCACCATAGGAGGTATCTCATTCCTGCATGCAACAACTTCAGGTCCATCCATTACATGCCATGTTGCTAGTTTTATTGTCACAAATTTCCCTCCATCAAATTTGACCACAAGCAACACTTCATCATTACATATTCTACCAAGATCTTCCCCCAATGACCATGAAAACCTCACCACTATACCAATAGCTCCATTTGCCAATCCATGCTTCTTTACCATTACTCTTGCACCTTCACAAAGGGAAACTTCATTAGATCCTATCCCATACCTTAGATATAAGGAACAACATCCTTCTGCAAACTTCTCAGCCTTTCCACATTTACTCTCTCCACATCTTTATTCAAAGGAAAAACCTGCAAAAAAGAAGGATCACACTCACCACTTCCCAAGCACAATTGCTCTAAGAACTTCAAATTTTGGGGACTACTCTCCCCTCTCTTGATCCCCTCAAGCAACCTGACAAGTTCATAATCTGATAGTCTAAACACCCTTGTGAGCTCCACCTACAAGTCAAAGCTTTTGTTCCAACACTCAACCTTAAATGCAGACATCACTCCTTAACAATAATCATTGTTACAAACCACTAGTGGCATTTGAAAGCAATCACCACCACACACAACAAGTTGAATCCCTCCCCAAGTCTCATCCACACACCTTAGCCCTCTTGCAACAAATTCAAGATTGTCAAACAATTTTGCGACAAATAGACAGAAATGGTGTAATCCATTTAGAAAATTACAAAACTAGCTAAATAAAAAAATATCAAAATTTAGTCAAATTTGTCAATGGTGTGTACAACATTAATTAGTTTTAATTTTTTTATATTATTTATCTGTAAAATACAAATTTTCACAATATTTTTATTCAGTTCATGTGATTTTAACCAATTTTTAAATTATTATTATATAAACTTTTATATTAAAAAATATTAATTATTGTTTTGAAAAAAAATTCAATTGAAGTTGCCAACAGAACTGACAACTTCAATTTAAATACAATACACTGAAATTGTCAATCTAGTGTACAATTTATTTACATTTTATTTGAACTAAAGTTGTTAATACGGTTGGCAACTCTAATTAAAATAAGTGAGAGATTAATGGATTAAATTAATGTTGTATACATCATTAACAACTTTGACTCAGAAATGTTCATTTTTGTAATTTTTCCTGCATTTGCCTATTTGTGTAATTTTCTAAATGGAATACACCATTTCTGTCAATATTCTCAATTTTGCACTCACCTTGTTGATGTCATCTATGACTTAAGCCTCAACCTTTCTCCACCTCCTGCAAGCATCCTGATTGGACAAAATCTTCTCCAACATATGGTGGGGGTTAACATCACTGAGGATGGCAATGCCAGCAAAACAATGTAGAGTTTGAGCTTTTAAAGCAAAATTTGCAACCCCAGTGGATGTTGTGACATAAACCCCAAATGGGGCATGCAATCTGTTCAGGAACTTGATGATCTCTTCCAGCAAAAGGGTCTTTTCAATCCTAGTTGCCAGTGATGAACACAAATTTTTCCCTCGAATATGGTAGCCAAAACAAGCTTTTGCTCTCCCCCCCATTCAATCTTAGACATGGGGGTTTTGCATTGCTCCACTATGTTGTTGTTTTTGGTTAGGGCACAACAGAGGATTTTGCAACCCTCTTACTAGTGAAGCTCCTGCATGCAGTAGTAGCTGTTGCTTGAAAGTTGGAGACTTTCATGGCTTTTTCAAATCCACATTTTGAAAAGGATGGAAGATTCTAGCAATTTGCTAAAGATTCAGTGGAGATGGAGGTTTAGTCAATTGCTCCCAGTCAGGTACGAGTCTTTATATGGAGCATGTAAAAGACAAAAATGTCATTAGTTTCTATTTTCCCCTTTGGCCGGTGTCTTCTTTCATATTTATATTTCTTACCTTTCATGTTTTTTTTAAATTAGAAAAAGTTCAATAAATTACATTATATTTTCAACAAAACTTTTCTAATTTTCAATAATGATTTTTAGATTAAACAATTTGGAGGTAACTTCTAGATTCCACAATTCCAAAGTCATTTTTTTATGTAAAATATATCTTTTGAATTTTACAATTTGAAAACTTTTTTTTAGCTAGAAATGAATTATAGATTATCTCGAGAAGTTTTTTTTCATGCAAAAAATAAGTTTGAATGTATAATTTTTTTTTATGTTAAAATATTATTTTTGGATTTTATAATTCAAAGTTATTTTTTCATAAACCAAAAGGGTAAAATGAGGATTTTCATATTTATGGAGTTGCATAATGAAACTATGGGGTGCCAAAACAATCCCTGTTTAGTGGGTGCTGTAAGGACCTGTAAAATTGAATTGGAATAAAAAGGGATATATTTTAAATGAATTCTAAGTATGCTTTTATTTAAAATAAAAAGGAAGGAAAGTGTAGTTTAGAAGACTATGAGATCGCCGGTCGCCTACTACACATGATCGCCGGGACGCGAGAGTCATGCGGGCGTCACCAGGGATAGACATCGGTCGTCTCCCAGCGAGAGACATGCGGACATCGCCAGGGCGCGAGGCATGTGGACGTCGCCGGGGCGCGAGAGGCATGCGGACATCGCCAGGGCGCGAGGCATGTGGACGTGGCCAGGGCGCGAGAGGCATGCGGGCATCGCCAGGACGCGAGAGTCATGCGGGCGTCGCCAGGGATAGACATCGGTCGTCTCCCAGAGAGAGACATCGGTCGTCTTTCAGGACGAGACATCGGTCGTTTGCCAGGATGAGTCAGCGGTGGAAAGTTGTCGCGCGATGTCGAGCTTCACACCGATAAAGTGGGACCCAGACTCCCAGCATGAAACGTCCTGCACGCGCGCCACGTAGACAAAAAGGGTGGTTCAGAATAGTGACATCAGAATGTTGGCATGCACAAGAGACAACAGTGGTCGTACTGTTCAGGGCAGTGGTTGGCATGCACAAGAGACGACAGTGGTCGTACTGTTCAGGGCAGTGGTTGGCAGGCACAAGAGACAACCGTGGCCGTACTGTTCAGTGAGACGTACACTCAGGCTTTCCTGCAGAAGGGGTGGCAGCAGCAGCATGCGTGGACAGGTAGGTTTGGATTCAAAAGCCCACTGCGGGAAGGCAAAGAAGGTTACAGTGGCTTAAGAGTGAAAGAGTGTCTGCATCTTCATCCCTCTCTTTTCTCTCCTTCGCGCTGCGACTCAGGCAACCTCCAGCACCAGTGCGACGTGCGACGACTGCCCTTAGAGCACCTGGGAGGTTCTCTGCAAGTTCTACAAACCAGACGCTGAAAACAGAGCTAAGGCATCCTTTAAGCTCGGTGGGTTTTGGAGCTCTTGGTGTTTTGCGCAAGTCCAGGTAAGGGAAGCTAGCCTTATTTCCAACGAAAATCCTTATATTCATGATAGAGATGATGGGGGCGACGTGGTCGCCGGTTTTTCAACTGTTATTGTATAATCCTCTGTTTTTGAACGATATCGCCGATTTTGGCGTTGTTTTTCGAACTCCCCTGTTTTTGGTGTTGTTTGAAGCTGTTTGAGATTTAAATGTGAAATACATGTGATATTCGAAAATCTGAACCTTTGAAATGACTGTTGTTGTGATTTGGATCATTCATTTGAGTGGTATGATGTGTGGAATGTCGTGAATGTGGGATCAAGACATAGTATTTTCAGGAAAGGAAATACCGTGTTGAGATTTGGTTATGAAGTGTATTGATCTGTAAGTATCCTGTGAATGAGGCGATCCTGACTCTGCTGAGATAATGGAATCACATAGAGGAAGTTACTCAGTTGGTGAGAGTCGAAGGAGGTTCATATGAATGGGTGAGTCGTGTGAAAAAGAACGAGCTCGGCCTGTCTTATGGATTAACCCTGTCATACTGTGAGAGTGATGAATTGAGATCGAGATTGTGTTGATGCGCATGGCTGTGGAAACATTACAGCAAATGAAGTATGACAGGTGCATGTCTCTGGATGCTAAGTTCAACGCACGAGTCTTCCGGAAGTAGGGTCAAGTGTCTTGTGTGATGAGTCAGTGGAAGTCTGACGTGAGAATGAGAAACATTGAATTGATAGACACTTGATGAATTTTGTGATTTTAACGACCTTTGAGGAATTGTGCAATATGTGTTTAGTTGATGGTTTACGTGGGTATCTTGAATTTGTTTTATCTTGATTTTAAAGTTCATATCTAAACTCTCTTTCAAATATCTAGCTTACCCTGTGATTTTGGTGTTGTGTTTGGCTCTTTCTTAAACCTGTGATGATCGTGTATAATTTACACGGGAGCAGATGATGTTGCAGGAAGTAGAGCTCCTCAGTGAGTGGTCGCCGGAAGGAGATCGCCTGTTTTCTATTCATGTTAGGCGATCACCCTTCTTCTGTTTTCTGATAGGAGATCACCCTTCTTCTGTTTTCTGATAGGAGATCACCCTTCTTCTGTCTTCTGATAGGAGATCACCCTCTTCTGATAGGAGATCGCCTGCCTTGCTATTTTACTGTATTTTGTTTACGTTTTCTGGAAAAGTGACCGAATTTGTATTAAACTCCCTGTGAGGAGAAACTTCTTTACATATATATAATTTTGTTCACTTCAATCTATTTGTTACCTTTATTTTCATTATATAAATATGAATAGTATTTTGGCGGGATGTTACAGGTGCTCTATGGGTATATACCCTTTAGGCTTAGGCCTAGTGTTCAACATTAAGTAGATGGACTCTGAATTCTACACCCTCATAAATTTAAAGTGTATCCCATAGTGTGTGTGAAAAGATCAAATTACCCCTCCCTTATATTTATATTCAAGCTTACTTTTTTTTTATCCCCACCTCTTCTTATTCTATATGTGTTGCACCCCCCTCCGATGCACCCCTTGCATTCTTCTTCTTCCGTTCTTGAGTGCGAGAGCCTTGTCAGAACTCCATTGGACACTGCTGCCAATGACTATGTTGCATCGTCGCCCCCTTTGAAGAGGTAAATGTTTGTCTAGTTTTTTTTATTCCTTGTTGGTTTTGTGGTACCTCTAGTTTTTGGATCTATAAATACATTTTGGAATGCACAAACCAAAATATATTTATATTTTCCAGATTCTGTATTATAGAATATATTTATGATTCTAGAATATATTTCCAAATTATTGCATCTCCCCATTGTAAAGTAGTTTTGTTCCTATGTGATATTGGATTTCACATCAGCGTCATCATTGTTGGTTGAGCTCCTTGGAATGGAGTTCGATGACGTTGCGACAAAGTTGAGACAATGTCATAGTTAGGTTGAGTTGGCTATGCAAGGTGTATGAGGAGTGTATCATCCACTACAAATGAAAGTACACATCTCACACTTATTAGTTGCATCTAATTGGGTGCACAATATTTGCTGACAAAAGTGTGACATTTGTTAGCATCGTACTAGTTGCTATTTGGCAATTTGAGGATGTATGGTGGGTATGCATATGGAGGTGTCACACTCACACACATGTATGACCAGTTGAGGCATGCTTGCTTTGCGTAGCCTAAGTAATTAGGAGGTTATGTCATGTTGTTATAGATAAATTTGAACAACTTATATTTATTTTCAATTAAATATATGAATAATTTTTTTTCATGAGGGACATCAATCCTACTTATTGGGAGCTCCTCCCTCGGGCGTCCTGTTATGTTATTGGACACCATATATGTACAGTGGGGGTTGTGCATGTGCAGATCAATGGTCTTACTCATGTTGCGGGTGCTCTAGAGTCCTCATGATGATCATCATCCTAGTTTGTCATTTGAGGCGACAACCATGTTCTTATGATATATCCAGCTTGGGATGTACTCACAGCGCCATTTGTCGGAGCGTGGGGAAGTTTGGGTACAAGCAGACGATTCTTCAACCTCTCCAACCATTTGAATAAGGTGTAGTTGTTGTTATTAATGACTAATGATTGCACTTTGTCAACCATCTTATTACCGAGTATGACATTTGCTTCACATCCTTTATCATGTGTAGTTGGATACATGCACTAGTTCATATCATTATCATGATCCTACATACTTTCTCAAGCAGACAAAGATCGATTGTATGTACTTTCGTATTGTCATCTATATAGTCTGGATGATATTTAGATCTAACATCCCTAATTACCTTACCAAATTATTATGTTATGACGTTTAATATATAAATAAAGTTTACATGATCATACTATTATATCATAAAATATTATCCATTTATATAGGGATTTCCAAATATATATCATCAAACAAAACATCAAAAATTCAAAAAGAAAATTTCATCATCTTTACTTTTCATACAAACCATCTTGAGAAGTAGATGACTAAGGACACCACAAACTCTTCACGGTTAGGTCAGCCATCTCAACATACAAGACAAGACCCCACCAAACCTCAGAAGAACCTCATTAGAAGGAGAACGGGACATGAACCAGAATATCAATTGTTCTTCTTTCTAGTCTTTTTACAAGACAAGTTTAAGTAAATAAATTGGGTTCACTTTGGGGTTTCAAATATAATAATAAGCTAGATTAGGGTGTACTTAGTATAAATTAGGTTTGTGTCAAAGCCCACCTTAACCTAACTTCTAAAAACACACCCATGTGCTCACCTTTGACCTAGATTCTATAAGACTCCCCCATGTGCTCACATTTGACCTGATTTCTAGAAGCTTGTAGTCATTTACACTCTTACCCTTCATTTCTTCCTCTTTAAGGAACTCATCTCTATAAATAGGATGCCTCCCCTCCTGTAAATAACATTGAATTTTGAAAATAAAGAAACTCTGCCAGAGTGTTTAGTGAGCTAAGTCTCCTATTATCTTTGGGTCTTATTTTGAGTGCACAACACCTCAAGTGGCAGCTCTTCACCACTCATCTTGGGGTCTCCTCCCCCTCTAAGTGGCGTGACCGCACCTTCATCATCCTAAGCTTCTCTTTCCTTTCATCTTTTTATTTTCCATTCCTTTATGTTCTTGTGATCATCTTTGTCTATTCGGTTTTCATCTTCTTTCTTTTCCTTATATGCTTTTTAATTTCGCACCTCTTCATCATCATCATCACCATATAATTGTGTTTTCTCTTTACCCTCTAGAAGTAAACCTTCACTCTCACCATTTCTGCTTAAAATAAAAAACCATAAACAAAGTGCAACTCACAAAATGTGCAATATTAAAATCAACTCACATCAACTTTGGAGTCCCATAACCTGCAACATCTTTTGCTCACATGCAACACATGATCATTGTAGATTTTTATAAGAAATAACACCAACAAAAAATAAGATAAGCTAGTGATAAACCTCAATAAAACTTTAGATTTGAATAATCCACAATTATATAAATCAATATGGGATGCAGAAAAAAATTATGGGAATACAAGAAGAAATCCCCACATGTTAATCTTGAAATTTGATCCAGTGGGCCTCTTATATGGAATATGCTTATCTCTAAAACGATTTGAAGTTATAGGCAATTACTTTTTGCAGCCCACGGTTTCTTGGATGTTGGAAATGTTTAAAGTGTTCATGCTTTGATTATGAAATTTGAAAACATGAATTAAACAATAAAAAACAATATTTCTGGATCTAAAAATAAATTCCAAAAATCTGTAATTAACAAATTTTATTAGATTATGTAGTTTGAATTACATTTTTAAATTTTTAGATTATGTAATTTGAAAATAATTTAAAATTACATAATTTAAAATATATTTTTAGATTTATAAATTTTTAACTTGAAATTATATTCTAAGTTTCGTAATCTATAATACATTTTTATTTATTTTCAACTTTCATATCAATATTCATTCAAAAATATATTTAAATGTTCAATTTACAAAGCTTTTTTATTATGCATATAGAAAATATGCTATAGATTGATAATCTATAGTGTATTTTTAATTTGACAATCCAAAATATGTTCCATATTATATAATTTAGAATAACTTTTAATGTAAAAATATATTTTATATTATACAACTTGTAATATATTTTTAAATTATATCTATACCTATATATAAAGGGATTCCCCACTTTAACTGTTCTAAATTATTTTTCTATTTTATCCTCGCTTAATATTTTATTTTATTAATTTATTTTGGTTATTTAGACATTTTATAATTTTAGAAGTTAATAAAACAGTTTTTTAATTTTAAAATATTTGTTTTGACTTAACTGGCAGATTGTTACGTTATTTGTTATCACTTAACTGACAGGAGAGTAGAGAGATTGATACGTTATTTTTCTGTTTTAAAATGATCTTCTTTTTAATTTATTTTTATTTAACTACTGTTTCCCACTTCTTCATTAACCTCACTCACGTATTCTCTTTTAACTCTTCATTCTTAAGATAAATTATTTTTGAAAAATAAAAAGAAGATAAAAAAAATAAAAATGAAAGAAATTATTTTTGAAGAATAAAAAAAAAACTCAAAAAAGATAAATAAAAAATTGGATACACAAACACACTGTGTTCCCACTAGTAATATATAATATACTTTAAAATTATGAACTACACCGTCTAAAATAAATTTTTTAATTATGAAATAATTTAAAACCTAAACTTTTCCACAACCAACAAAAATCAAGAAAAAAAATATGAATGGCTAAACCGAACAACACCCTTTGAGCTGCTTCTTCCTGCACCTCCATATATTTCTACTTTACAGCATAATAAATATGAAAATACAATTTTGTCCTTCAATAAAAAAATAAAATCTAAAATCCCCAATACCTTTTCATCTTCTTTCTTCTTTCTATCTTTCTCTTTTTCATCTTCTTTCTTCTTTCTATCTTTCTCAGCGCCGCAAGTCCATACATCCCGACATTCCACTGCACTCCAACATCCATTTGAGCTCATTGAAGATTTTTTAGGTAGTTCTTCATACATTTTGGGAGGATTTAACCATTCTTTTTTTATTCTATAATGAAAAAGATGATTTTTTGAGTTGTATTTTATTGTTCTCATCCACTAGTTTGTTATTGTGTCTTTCACCTTTTTCTTTTTCCGTATTTTGTAATAATTCTGGAGACATTTTGTAATGCAAAATTGTTCATGGTTTTGGACAATTAAAATGTAATTTTTCAAAAAAAAAAAATATTTTAGAGCTAATAGCTTTCGATTTATGTAATAAAAAAAATATTTTATTAAAAAATTACTTCTAAATCTGGAATTGGCTTCTAATTTATATAATCTAAAATATATTTTCATGTAATTCAGAATATACCTTAACCTTATGGATTGATTAATCTAAAACATTCTTTCGAATTTAGTTATGAGTTTTGGATTGTCCAATCCAAAATACAAACAAATCCACACCTCCTTCAAACATTTACCTTATTTAAGAAAGGGTATTACTGGAATTATAAAAGTTATGGAGGTGCGGAAAAACAAAGGGAGGTGCAGGAAGAAGGAGCCCACCCTTTGTCAGGAGACAGGGGAACCCAAAAGAAATATTAGTAGAACCAACTCAATGTGAGGTGATTAACGAATTGTGTTAGAAATATACAGAAAAACACAAGAGTAGTCAAATCATACGAAAAATGAATGATTAGTTCTCTGCTAGAAATACCCTATTCACAAAAGTAAAGTATTATAAAAGTCATCATTTTCAAATATGTATGATTCCAATAAAATTCTACACTACCATATTATATATTATTTAAAAGATGTACTTGGGAAGTGGAGAGTTAGACGAGTTTAAAGACAAATCTTAAGACATTAACCATGTTTATGAAAAAATTTGCTAAATGTGAATAAAAATATAATATTTAACCTTTGTAACCATATAAGCATAAGCACAAAACAACAAAGAAAAGAGAAAACCTTGAGTTTCCATATATACTCATACAAACAGTGACACTAAAAATGAACCAAACACAAACAAAAGAATAGTAATTGTGTTAGAGTTATAGTTAGAGCTGCATCTATCTAGGCCCCTAAGGACAAACTACAACCACCATTTTGGATATGATGTATCATCAAAGATTTGCCTTTCCTGTTCATTCCTCCATGGTTGCTTTATAACATTCTTGAATGATGTATCTAATTCTATGAACAAATAGAAAACAATATTTCTTTATTTTTTAGTTTCAATGCTTTTTTTCTACTTAAAAAAATAATAAGTACTTATATATCTACAATTCTATGTCAGATTATAATAAATTTTTTTCTTCTGAAATATGAATATCAGTAAGGAGATAGAACAATTTCATCATAATTATAAACTGACATATTTTATTCTGCACTTGTGAAAATAATAATATTTTTTGAAATAAATCTTATAAAAATAATGGTTTCCCATTATATAAATTGTTTTTATAATGTATGAACATAAAGTTTTCAACTAATTTTTCAATATGTGGAGCATATACTCTTTCAATAAGTATATTAAATAGGTTACTCTGTATCCAAAAATGAATTTTAAAAAGGTGTATAAATACTATTATAATAATTAATCTGAAAAATGTAATTAAATTATCTTAAATCCTACATCGATTAGAGATGATAACATTTCATTATATATAAGTGAATACAAACCTCATCTCATAAGTCGATTTTATGAGATTGAATTAGACTTAAATTCCACTTCATAATATGATATCAGAATTATTTTTGAACCTATTATAACAAGAATTTATTAACCTTATCAGATCACTTACTATAGAATCGTTATCAAATCATTTATAATATATTATCTCACGCCAAAATCTATTAGTGCCGACATAGTCAAGGTATTCTCAGTCATGTCTTTGTTTATAAGATTGGCACAGAGAATTTATTTAAAATATTGAGTGTAGTTATATATGATAATGTGTAGAGCAAAATCTAAAAACTAATTTTTCTTTCTCAAGTAAGTGCAGTTTGTCGTGATGTGCGAAACAACGATGTTAAGATGGAGTCAAGATTGCAATGATGTGTGAGATTGATGTGATGCAGAAGCAGAAGCAGAAGGGTTAAAGTACTTTTGATTTCATAGTTTCTGAATAATTTATTGTAGATAGTGTATTGCATGTAGAGGTGCAGCATCTTGAAAGAAGGAAAAGTTGAGTGAAGAGCAATATATGAATATCTCTGAAGATTTGATGATGTACCACAGAAGCAAAAGTTGTGAGACAAACAACCACGACGACAACAAAAATTGAAGGGTTCAGAAATCGAAGCCACCATGTTTTTTGGTTTGTCTTGGATCTCTTGGTTTTGGTAATGAAGTTGAGTTGTTTTGTTTATTTGGTTTTGTGTACATGTTTTGCATGTATGAATGTACGTATGTATAGGTGTAGTAAGAGAAGAGAAGGATAATGCATGTGGTGGAGACAGAAAAAGACAGAGAAGAGAATAAGAAAAGAGGAACAGTGGTGGTGTTGGTGTAGTAGGACCAGTGTTTTTGGTCTCTTAGGGTTATAGCTTTTCACTATTTTGGGACATGGGTAAGCATGCATCCTTTTCTTACACTTTTCATTACTTGAAATTTGCAACCAAGTACATACCTGCTTTCTTTTTATCTTTTTATTTATTTTATTTCATGTCCAAGAACAATTTTACTCCATACTCACTTTTCTTCATCATAGATTAGTTTTATTTTGAGTGACATGGGATTTCATCTTCCTAAAATACCCATAACTTTAACTTTTATGCACATGGTTATGCTTATGATAAAATCTTTTATAGTTAGATATTTCAAATGGAATTAAAAATAAGATTAATTTATAATATATATATGAATAAATGTATAAATTTTATTTGATAATTTTATAAGATAAGTTATATTTAAAATTTATTTTTAAGATAATATTAAAGTTTAAATTTTTTTAAATCTATCTGTCATCTATCAAATTATTATCGAAAATCTTGATAGATTATTTTGGCTTAAAGATGATACTCATTTCCTACAATAATTGTCAGTTAAATTTTTAATATTTAATATGGATTTTTTACTTGATGAATATTTTTTATCAGTGTGTAAAGCATAGGTTATCGATCACAATCATAACTGTTTTAGATTAGGTAATAATTTTAATTAAATATATTTTTAGATGGGTAAAATGAGTGAATTAATCGCTATCTTTTTTATTTAGTCATTTAAATTTGAAATCCACTATTTTTTTTTATCTCTAGTATTATATTATGTTTACTTATCTCTTCAACAAATTAATGATAGGAGTGAAAAAAAAAAAGGAGTTCCTGCTGTCTTGATGGACTTACAGGTACCATAATGATTTAAATTTTAATATTCTTGTATTAAATAATATAATACAAAAACTATATTCCTTTAATTTTTTTATTTAAATAAATCCATTTTAATATTATGTATAAATAATTTTTAAGAGACTCGTCGGTGTAATATTAAATGGTAATGTCTTACTTCACAAATTTTATTAAATTTTTTAAGTTAAATATTATTAATCTATTTTAAAAAGAATATTAGGAACTAAAAATAATGATTTAAATTTTTTGAAGAATATAAAAACTATTTTTTAAAATTTTACATTAATAAAAAGCAATTTTTTATAGGAATCTAAATAAAAAAAATGCTAATTAATTTGAGAGAAATAAAAATTTAAACCTAATAATTTTCTATCATCTATTAATCTACCACATTATATTCTTGATTATTAGCTTTAATCATCCATGTGTTTTTGTGTATATATATATATATATATATATATATATATATATATATATATATATATATATATATATATATATATATGTTTGACTTGATTGCAAGTACTCTAACTTTTTCTTCTCTGTGTTCATCAATCATCAATCAACTGTGTATAGCATATGTTCTAAAAAGTCACCTACAAAAAGGAAAGAACGTGGTAAAGAAAGAATGGATAAGTACCCACTTTTATTTTATTTTATTTCATTTCATTTTTAAAAAGGAGGTATCTCTTTTTTTTCAACTTTTCTTCTTTTCCATGGATCAATTTGATAATGTTAGGCAAAAAAGAAGGAATAGACAGGGGAAACTAGGAGAAAGTGAGAGACTGAAATAAATAAAGAAAGAAGAAAGATAAAAAAAATTATGAAAAGTCTAATTATTTTTAAATTGAGAAAAAGGAATTAGAAAATGAAAAAAGAATAAAGTTTTAAATGATTTGGTTGATGTAATAAAATATTTTTTAAATTGATATATTTAGAAACTGGAA
Organism: Phaseolus lunatus; assembly: GCA_013389735.1. Classification (NCBI taxonomy): domain Eukaryota; kingdom Viridiplantae; phylum Streptophyta; class Magnoliopsida; order Fabales; family Fabaceae; genus Phaseolus; species Phaseolus lunatus. The sequence goes on along the minus strand of CM023862.1, from coordinate 18,669,189 downwards.
AAATGTATGCTATTCTTTTTTTTTTATAAATTTGTAATCTTGTGATTAAGATTATAGTTTTTCCTTGATTTCTAGTAACACATACTCAATTTATTAAATTAACTCCTCCAAATTCTCAAATTACACCTAAACCAAACTCACGACTTCTCACAAAAAGGTTAAAAACCTAGTTTGAATAAAAAATTATATATGTAGTTTTTTTTCTTTCTAAAATCATAAGTAAAAACATGTTTAAAAGAAATGCTTTAATAATATTATTTTATGTCCACTTTAGCTTGCTTTTCCTTTAATTTCTTTCTCTATACTAGTATTATTCATAGCAAAAAAAATCTTAAATATATGTTTAGTTATAATGTTTCAGTTTTGATTTTAGTGTTTTTATTTTTTTTAATAATACTTGTAATATTTGATTTTTTATGTTAATTTTTATCATCATTATCCAACTATCTGCGTGATAACTAAAACTAAAGTTATCATGTTTTTTTTTATTTATAAATTATCATAATTATTAATCTCAAGTAATAACAATCTGTCACCAATAAAAAAAGATATTATTTTAAAAATATATAAAAATATAAAAAAATTAGACCAAAACTCATATAAAAAATCTAACAAAAATAATACTTAGATAATCTAAACTAAAGTCACCATGTTAAACATTACTTTATTTAGTTTTTTTTTCAATTGCTCTAAATATGTCCCCATTTTTGTTACCATATACCTTATTTTATTTTAGTCCTTAAAAGTCACCATCTTTTCTTTCTCCTTTAATTTATTATGATAGCATGAATGAGATGCATCCTAATCTTAAACCACATTCTGTACTCTCATGTGTTCTTTTAATATATACTTTTTAAAAGGTAAAAATATTATATAATTTAAAAATATGTATATTGATATTAAAAATAATTGCAAAAAATATTTTTATATTAAAGTAGAGCAAGTATATTAAGATAGATAGTCGAATGGATACTATTACATAATAATAGATTTTTTCAAAACATATACTTTTATTAAATAAATTAAATAATTTTAAATTTATATTTGAAATATATTTACATTATATTGCAACATAATAAATTTTCCTTCTACTACCACTGGTGCGAATTCTTGTACAATTTATATTTTCCAAAACTTAAAATCGATTATCTAATGATTAAATAAAAAAATGACTATAAGTGTGAAACACAAATAGAGTATGTCAAATAGACACTTGGACCGATACTCACTCTAAGTGGATCTAAGATTTTTGCTACTAAAATTTTTGTTATCGAATTTAGAATCTAAATAATTAGTAAAAACTTTGGTAGTTAAAACATTGATAGTTAAATAGATATCAATTTAGAAACCATTTATTAATAATAAAAACTAATTTAGAAACCAATAATTTTTTTAGTCTCTAAAATAATATCTAATTTAGTCAATATAGCAACTAATTATTTTTAGTCTCTAAAATTGGTTTCTATTTAATAATTTTCTAGTAGTGCAAAGGCAACAAGCTAGCTCGTAATATACAATAGTTGTTCCAATTACTCCTCTTCTTTCCATGTCCCTGATGGCTTTCACAACTTCTTCAACTTTACCTTCCTTCGAGAAGGTTCTCACCAACACTAAAGAAGTGAGATAAAATATATATCAGACCATCAACTACCAAATATCAGTAGCAAATAATACTAAGCAAGTAAAGTACTACCTTTATAAGTAAGGACTTTCAGAACTTCCCCACTTCTCTTCATCTTTCCAAAAAACTCATGGACAAGATCATAATTCCCTGACTCCAGCGTTACCTTGTAATAAGCACCACCTATAAGACTTGAATACAAATATGCTTTGAGGATGATAACATCCAAAGGTAACATTTTCCTCATCAAATATTTTTCTCATTCAGCCATAAAAGACTATGAAATAAAATATAACTTAAAGTAACTTGTAAATAAATAAAATGAAAATCTAAACCACCATACAAGAATACATAATGCTTATAAATAGGGAAGATAGCAATAGTCACTTTATAACAAAATAGTTACCTTAATAAATAAGACAAATAGATTTAGTGAGACCACTTTTCCCAAGAACAACTGATCTGTTTTTTTTTTTTCAAATAACATGAAAATGACTTAATCGTATTGAGCTAAGTTGTTACTTGTAATGACAAAATAGGCTAAAGATGATAACACAAGAAGTACAAATTCAGAAAAGCAATTCTCAAATAGATCCAACTCATCAAAAAAAGTAAAAACAATTGAATTAATTGTATCCCCTTGTTTCAATACTACAATATACACACTTGATAAATTACTTGTTAGATGCTTTCATCCTGTAATTACCTCCATTGCAAGTCCATAAGTTGCTTTGTTAGGTTTTAGACCAATTTTTATCAGTTGCTTAAAAACCCATGACTCACCTTTCCACTGCTTGGATGAAACACAAGCATTAAGCACCTAAGAGCAATTTTGAAGAAATCTAAGGATTCAATAAGTCTACAAAATTTCATTCATTAGAAAGATGTATGATAAATTTTAAATATGTAGTTGTTATCTTACAAAATTTTATATAACCAGATCAAATTCAAGAACTGGATCCCAATTTTTGTGATGCCTAAATGCTTTGGGTTTCTGCCTCATGCATTCCAAAATATTCAGCAACTCTTTCAAAAGACTAGCTTGAACAAGCGTAATCACAATGTTGTGAAATAGAGGGAATAAAAACAACCAATGAAGCAAACTTGATGTTCAATGATAATTTGAGAAAACGTAGAAAGAATTTGAAGATGCACAAACCCTAGCAAGAGTAGTGCTGAGAACGGGCTAAGAACATTCCATTTCGAGCAATATTTGTGCATCCTCGATTTGGTGGACAAAAACTTTCTCCTTCCTGGCCATGAAAGAGTGGTCGCCAGAGGCATTAAACTTGACCAAAGTAGCCTCCTTGTCGAGGTGCAAAAAGCAGTTGCAACGGTCGCAGACAAAGTTGACAATGATTGGGCAGTTGTCACGACAAGGTCGTTGCTGGTGGAGCTGCGGTGGATGGAGAGCGTGGTGAGGTGGACGAAGCCGCCGACATCGAATATGGAGAGGGAGCCAGAGGCGTCGGTGGAGATGAGGTGTCGGGGTTAGGGGAGGTTGGGGGGAGTGTAGAAAGAGAGGATGGTGACGAAGGCGAAGTGTTCCTGAGGGAGGAGGTAGTGGAGAGGTCGTAAAGATGAATGGTGCAGACTAGGGACTCACGATGTGTTTTGTGTTTTGAAACATACAAAACTTGTTTCACATATTTGAAAAACACTTAATTTTTTTAATTCTGTATGTAATACCTTTATATAGGGATATAATCCGTATGTAATTATTCTCACTTTATGGTGCCAAAATTACATATTGATTAAATCCGTATGTAATCACTTTTTGCTTACATATGAAAAAATTCGTATGTAATGTCTATTTACATACTTAATTAAATTCGTATGTAACGCTCACTTTACATATGGATCATAAATAAGAAATTTCTTATAATGTTGTTTCATCCATATCTAATACCTAAAAAATTCTATTTACTATCTACAACCCCTAAATAACTATTTTTCTCCTCAACATAGATACAACTATGCTTTTTCTTAAGCTCAAACTAACCCTTATATGTGTCATGTATACATTATTTTTAGATAAATTAAAACTTACAAATACAATTTAAATTTACATTTCACTTTTCAATTTATTTCACACACTTATACCACCATGTTAAAAAAACATAGTCCTTACATTGGATGTTAAGAATGTTTATTTTAATTTACATGTAAGACACTTTAAATAGTTATGTAAAATTATACTACTTAACTTATTTCTTTATTATTTCATATTTTATTTTGTGACAAAAAAAATCTCACAATTTGTGAGGGAATCACACTTGTTACATATTGATCTTTGCGAGGTAATTTCTATGTAAATTGTGACATTTTTTTTACAATTAATGACAAATAATGAATATATTTTTTCTATTTATATTATAATTTGTGATGACAAACATTCTTAGTTATTTGTTTGTGACTAATCAAACATTTAATCTTACAATATGTGCAATATTCAATTTTATGATGAATTTATTTTAATCTGCCACAAATTAATTTGTGACAAAATTTCTCTATCACTAAAATTGATTTTATAGTAATTAATTACTCCATAATGAACTCTATTATCAAATTCAATTATGGGTGAAAATCATGAATTTCACACTAAACTATTATTGTTGTCATAGAAACATTTTTTTACAAACGTGTCATCCACTGGAAAAATAATCTTACATCATCAATATAATATAGATTTACAAGAAACCATTGTATAAATACACACTGGTGCAAAAAGGAAAAACAAGTGCGGTTATTTTAAATTTATAAGGACGGCTTTATAGTCGCATTTGATCAGCACACACTTGTAAATCGAAGAGATAAAAGTGCAGCTATATAGCCGCACTTGTAAAAACCATTTATAAATGCGGCTATTTCTCGTAGCGCACTTGTATATGCTTCAAAACATTTTAAAAAAATCAAAAAATTTAAAACACCACCAACCTTATGTGAAGGCAACGTTGATGAAGAGTGGCACGGGAGCGCTAGCAACGACGGCAACAGCAGAAGTGGTAGCAGACAGGGAATGATGGAGCAAACCAAAAAATCCACATGAAACTATGAAGGCAATGAAACAATACTGAGCAATATAAGAAACCAAACAATATAAGAAAAACGAAAAAGATTTATACACCCATGGATAAAGAAGAAAGAGAGCTCGAAGAAACTTACAAAGGCACCAAAACAAAATGAATGAAGCTGCAGAAGAGATGAACACAAAGCACAAACGCGAGCAAGAATAGTGCAAATGCGAAACAAAGAGGAGAAAAAAAATATGAAAGAGTGTGGTAGAAACGAAGAGGAGAAAGAAAATTTGAAAGTGTGTGGCGTGCTTCAAAATATAGGGTAAAAAAGGATTTACAAATGCGGCTATACAAATAGCCGCATTTATAAATCAAATTAATTTAAAAAATGTCACCGCGTTTTTTACAAATGCGTGTGAGTGCAAAATCGCACTAAAGAAAGAGTATTCTTTTCTTTATTTTGCACTAGTGACATGTGAAAATTTTGCAAATACTACAACAATATTTTACATAATATATTTGTAATTGATGTAAAAAGTAGATACAACATTAGTTGTACAAGGAACTTATGTAGTATCTACTGTTTACATTCAATTACAAAGACAATTGATATAAAATGCCTTATGCAAACTATATTGGTCTTTGTAACTAATGTAGGAAATAGTTACTACATTGCTTTTTTGTACAATTGATATAGTGTACACTTTATGCACTAGTTGCAAAGACAATTGATGTAGAGTCTTTTCTATTTGGGCATTAACCTATTTCTTCTCGCTCACTTCTTTCTTGAAACCATGTTTTGATGTGAATTATTTTTAATTTCTCCTCAACTCATGCTTTCCTTGTTTGCCTTTTGACACCACTATTGACCGCCATCATCTTCTTTGCAAGCGTTGCCAAATGTTAAGTATTTCATTCCCCTTAAGCTCCTTTATTTCCTTCTCTCCTATAAGAGGCACCCTCTCCTCCTCTATTGCGCCACTAGTCCTCTTCCACCACTACAAAACTAAGTGACTTATGCACCACTGATGCCTTCCTCTTCTCATCATCACCACTTCCTCTGCCATTTCTAGGTTAGTTGATGGACACTCATTCAACCACAACATCCATAGAATAAAGAAGACAAAGACTTAGAACTTTGTTCAGGGACTTACTAGCACATTAATAATTTTTATTTCAGCAAATGTACCGAATCAGAAATAATAAATTATTTTTAAGAATGAATATCGAGAACATCAATAACTACGATATTACTTGAAATACATGAGACAACAATTGTAAATACAAAATTACAATAAAACAATGATATAAAGGAAAAAGAACTAAAAAGAAAGAGAAAAAACCTTAAATAAAAATACGAGAAATCATGATATATTTGATTTAGAAAAGACGAAACACAACAAGTAAAAATTAAAATGAAATAGAACATACATTTTAGTTTTGGTTGCGGTTTCTACATAGTTTATCCTTGCTTGAGGTTCCATAAAAACTCCTATTATTTAACTAAAGCCAAAGTTTATAAAACCTCCATTAGAATTATTTATTATTGTAAGTTAAAAAACCCTCAGTTAAAAAACGTGTTAAAAAATGAAACTTCTACTAGTGAATGGTAGATTGTCCACTATAAATCCATTGTAAAGACTCTTAACTCTGACCAAACGATTTCTTGTGCTAAACTTATTAATTTACAAAATTAATAAAAGGGACCAATTTATTGGACGAGTGAAAGTTACAAAATTAGAAACTTAAAGAAATAACTAAAAGAATAAAATATTTATTACATAGTTTTTATTATTTCCAATATAATTATTTTTAATTTAATTATACTTATAATCTAAAAATGAAACCGATAATGCTACATAGTATAATCATATGCATACAAATTACACAAAATAAAATATGTATAAAAAAAGTGAGGATAATGATTGATATTATATGATTTTTTCACATTTCATTGAACACAATCGCAAGTTAATTTTTGTCTGTAAGTTTCATCCAAATTAAAATGTTTTAAACAGTTAAAATCGTACATTTTTTCCATTTATCTCTGCTGTTTCCTTAAACAGGTGTTAATAATTTAAAAGTAATTTGATTAAATTAAATAAAGTAGCTCCTCATTAGTGCTTACCAGATTTAAAAAGCTGGTTTAACTTGACATATTAATTTGATCTGATAGGTAGAAGCTGAATTAGGGCAACCCAGAAAGCTGCATGTGAGTAACTTCAATCAATCACAATCAGAATCAAACCTGATTTTATGACATCAAAAATAATAATCCATCAGTCAAATGTAAAAGTAATCTAATTATAGCACTTCTTTCCCTGCAACCAGCTTTATTACAATTCAAATCAAATAACACCACCAACACTGTTAAAAGTACTTGTTCAAGTTGTTTGTGATGAATTAGGGTTTTGTAATCTGAGTATATTAACCTGTCAAAAGTTACGAAAAAGAAGAAGAAATGTTAACATTGAATAGTTTAATTTTTTTAACTGGTGGTGAGATTCTCCATGTGAGAAGAGGTAAGAATAATCTGAAAGAAGGAAAAGAAAGAAACAAGCGACTGAGCAATAAAGACTGAGAGTGATGATAGACACAGCAACAGCCTTATGGCAGTTCAAAACACATTTGTATTTGCTTTGCATGTGACATCTTACTATATCTGGTCTTGTCTATAAATAAATCACTCATAACTTACTGTTCATAACTAAGAAAATAATAGTAATGATAACAATAAGTATAAATCAAATTTAATTTAATTAAAAAATATGAAATAATTTATTATATACATTATTATAATTTTCTTTATTAAATACTAACAGATAAAGAATAATTAATTATTATATTAATTAAGTTAAAATTATTTTAAAAATTAAAAAATTATTAATATTTAAAATAATTTTTATTATTAATAAATAATTTTTAAATTAGATGACAGATGATTGTTATTACTTGAGGTGTCAGCCTAACTAAGATGTCAAGTTACATAATGATACCTAACATAAAAGTTTTTATAAAAAAATAAAAATAATTTTTAAATAATTTAAATTAGTTATAAAGATTTTATTTACTAACTACTTTAAATTTTGGATCAGTCTCTAATTAAATTATTGACTAATTTAAAAGTAGTTAATAGCTAAAATTTTAGTAGTTAATATACAAAATTTAGAAATTATTTTGTAATTTTTCAATAATAGAAACTGCTTTATATATTAATAATTTTTTAATTTATAAAATAAAATACTTAACATTTAATTATTTTTCTCCAGTATTATATATATATATATATATATATATATATATATATATATATATATATATAATCTTTTTGTTCATGATTCTTCCATACTTGCACCACGCATGAAAATAAGAACTCGTGGATTGAAAGTTATATTGTCACAGCCCAAGTGTTTATCATTTTAGACCAGACTTTTTGAATATTTGTACATAATAGATTAGAATTTTATGGACCATGTATTGGACCAAGTAGCATAAAATAATTGGGTTTTGAATTTGGGCCAAGTAAAGTATGATTTTGGACTTGTATTTGGGTCTATAATAAATTAAGGTTAGAGTAGGATTTTCTAAACCTAGCTAGGATTTCAATTGGACTTTCAAGGGCCCAAGAGGAACCCTAGACTCGTGTTGAGGAGGAGAAGGCGCGCTAGGGTAAAGGATGCATGCCTCTCATGCCTTGTTCATGTGAAAGTATGACTAGTTGGTGCCATGTTTGAAACTCCTTCAAATTTTGAATTTTTCCACCTTTTTTTCCTCTTCAAATGGACGTTCAAGCCTCCTATAAATAGGAATATTCCTCTCTTGTATTTTTTTAACTTGGAATTAGTAATGAAATGTTACCCAATTTTGGTCATTCTACTTATTCCTAAGTTCTCCCTAGGTTAGTCTCCTTCTAGACCTAGCTTGGACTCTTTTCTAATGAGTTGACTTCACCTCTCTTTTGCACATCACTCTCTCTTGCACATTATTATCTCTTCCACTTCAATCACATAAATTTATCTTGCATTTATCAATGCATCTGCACTTTAATTCCATCCATTTTCCATCCAAAGAAGAAACTACAAGGAAGACTAGAAGAAGAATGATTCATTTGGTATCTAGAGTTATGGTTGTAGAAAGTTAAAGTAGCACTTCTTCTTCTAATTATTTTTAATATTTCCGTGTTGTTATTTAATTGTTTACACTTGTCTTGAATGTTTGTATCGTTTAGATTCAAGTTATTTTCTCTTTGTTCGGTTCAAAATCTTTAGTTTTTCTTAAACCTTCATGTTTTTACTTTTAGGTGCTCCATTTGGTATAGTCGTTTATACTTTGTAGTTTTCTTGTTTCCTTGCATTTTATTCAGTGGAGTCATTGTATTTTGGTGTCATTTTGATTTTATAATTTGTTTGGTATATGTATCAAGTAATGTGAATTCCTAAATTTTTTATAAACTCCACCAATTATGCTTTCAAAATTTTCATTTGAATTTGTATTTCTCTATGCCGCATGATAGTGTGCCATTGAGTGCTTTTGTGTTTCAATTTTGAGTTCTTAACTTACTATTGAATCATTAGTAAGTTCTTAGAGTTTGGATTCCATTGTGTTTGAGTCTTGATTATTGAGTTCGCATTCTTATTTGATTCTTCTTGGTGTTCATTCAACAATTGCTTATTGTTTCTATTTCAAATTGGAATTCAAGTGAATCATTTGAGTGGTCGTGTGACTTGCTAAACCAATTTTATAATTTAAAATTTGAATAAAAAATGACATGAAAAAGACGCCTACTCGTACAAGACAGAAAGAGAAATGAACAAAAGAAAAGGAATAAAAGAAAAAGACAAAAGGAGTAGTGATTTGGACTTGTATATAATTTGGTCTTGGACCTAAAACACAACCAATAAAATCTTATAAAATTGAACTTGTCCTTGGAAATGCACATTTTCACACTTATATAACCATTTGTGGTTAAATTTATGTCCAATGGAGATCTTCCTTGAGTTCTTTGTGCTTCACTTGAATCACATCTTAAAAAAAGAAAGAAAACATTTAATTCTAGTTTGTTTTAGTTTTTGTAATCCATTATAAAACCATTCTTTAGGTTTCTTTTTTAGTACATACTTTCGTGTTTACCTTCATTAATTAGAAACTACTATAAGTATCAAAAGCATCTCAACTTCATTAACAAAACCACTCCTTAAGTTTGGAGGATTTTATGAGAGATAATCCTCCCAAGTTCAATGAAAGTGAAAATCCATACAAAGCATACCAGTGGGTGAGAGATATTGAAAGGAGTTTTGAAGCCACTCAATACCTTGAAGAAAGGAATTTATCTTATGCCATCTATATGCTTAATGAAGAAGTTGAATTTTGGTGGATAAGTATGAAGCCAATTATGGAAGACAGGGGAGAAAATGCCATAAGGGAGAGTTTCAAAGTAAGATTCATGGAGGAGTATTTTTCTGGAGTGTTAGATATACAAAAGAAGTTGAATTCATGTAGCTAGAACATAGAAATATTTCAGTCATTGAATATTCTACTAGGTTTAAACATCTAGCTAGGTTCAATACCCAAACATGATTGAAGCTTGGTGGTGCAAAAAAATTGAGTTTGGACTGAGGCAAGAGCTTAAAGAAATAGTCCCAATGTCCATTAGAGAATTCCTTGCTCTAGTGGAAAGTCTGAAGAGTAGTAGCAGAGCTACTAAGCCACAAATGATGGGAGGACCTTCTAGAAGTAGACAAGAAGACAAGTAGAAGCCTTACTCCAACCTCAATTCTTCAGGAGTGAAGGATCCAATTTTCAGTTGCCACCTAATGTAAAATGTTTTAGATATGATGGACGACATGTTATTAGATTTTTCCCTCATCCAGTGCCAAATGTGACATGTGGTAGATGTCACAAGTATGGTCATGCAACAAAAGATTGTCATATCCAGTTGGGAGCCCCAAATATTAATGGAGTGCAACAAAGTAAATAATAACCATAAACCTAGATTAATAGAAACCCAAAGCAACATGCAGAGTTTTTGCCATTAGTGGAGTTGAGGCTTTAAAATCTGATAGCTTTGTTAAAGGTATTTGCTTCATCCTTAAAACACAATTATCTCTATTGTTTGATTCTGGAGTAACTCGTTCTTTTATCTCTTCTGATTGTGCTAAGAGACTTAAGTTACCAGTCTGTGAGTTGGATATTGAGTTGGTAGTATCTATACCAACAGAAGGTGTTATAGTAACTTCTTCTATATGTATTGAGTGTTTAGTGATTATAGATGAATGAAGGTATAAGATCAATATGATTTGTATACCTGTGAAGGATGGAGATTATCTTATGAATGGATTGGTTGTTTACTAATTATGGTAAGAAGAATTTGATTTTTCCTGAATCAATAGAAATGCAAGTCATCTTAGCTCAATAGTTTGAAAGGGAGGTACAAAGAGGTGCATAATGTTTCATGCTTTTTTCTTATTAAATGATGATAAAACACAAAAAGATATGTTTGTACTTCAGAAGTTTATGGAGATTTTTCCTGATGAAATTTTAGGACTTCCACATAAAAGAGAGATAGAGTTTGCTATAGACCTAATTCCTGGAACAAGTCCTATATTAGTTGCTCCATACCAAATGACACCAACGGAGTTAACTGAGTTCAAGAAGCAACTAGAGATTTATTAGAAATTCTATAGAATATATCAAATAGTCTAATTGGTTCAAACTGAATTTTTTGTTCATTTCTTTTTCCTAACTTGAAATGTTTTGTTCCAAATTAACAACTTGGATGAATTTGACTATATTGAAATATTCAAACTTTTAATTGTTAAAATATACAACATGATACTACAAGAAAAAAAGGTTTCAGCGGAGGTCATTTAGCGAAGGTTAATATAACCTAGGAATTGATTTAATTAACGGAGGTTTTTTAACCTTCGTTAAATTTCAAAGGTTTATTTTGAAACCTTAGCGAAATAACGGAGGTTTTTTTAACCTTCGTTAAATTTCAAAGGTTTATTTTAAAACCTCAAAAAAATAATGGAGATTTTTTAACTTTCGTTAAATTTTAAAGGTTTATTCTAAAACCTCAGCAAAATCACAGAGGTTTGTTTAACCTTCGTTAAATTGCAAAGGTTTATTCTAAAATTTCAGCAAAATAACTGAGGTTTCTTTAACCTTCATTAAGTCCAAAGGTTTATTTTAAAACCTCAGCAAAATAATAAAGGTTTATTTAACCTTCGTCAAATTCCAAAGATTTATTGTAGAACCTCAATAAAACATTCCATATTTTTCAAACTTCTATAAATAAATATAATTAAATCTATTTATAAATAAATAATTAAAAACTATAATTTTAGTATATTTTATAACTAAATTCTCAAATTTTTAAAATGTAACTTTACATTACAAATAAGTTTCCTAAAGTTTCAAAAGTTTATTTTAAAAACTCAGCAAAATAACCTTGGATAATAAGTATTTCAATAACTAATCTTAGATAATAAGTATTTCAAATATATTTGCATATTTATTATGATTAGTGGTAGTTGGTTTATATAATTCCTAGTTTTTTTTTGTTACGAGCTCATACTTAAAAAAAAAACTTGACTTATTTTGTTTTAGCTTTTGATGTACGAATATTTTATGTGCAATTTTAGTTTTAGTTATAATTGTTAATATTTAATTATCATAATTTTGAAATATTTTAAATTAAGGCCTTTATTTTAAAATGCATATAATAATTAATTCACTGTGAAAGTGAGAAGTGATAAAGTTAGTTTCTCATCGCAATATGTTCTTGCAATCTTTGAAACCTTCATAACCAAGAACACCCATGACTTTGAAGCCCACATCTGAACGATAATGCAATTATTTAGGATATATAAAGCAGTGATAAACACTAGTTCCCAAGTTGGGACAATAAGGTGATGGAAGAAGCAATATTGAAGTAAGAAGTAGTGCCTTATTTATTATTTCTTCTCCTTAGATATAATAGACATAAGTGTGGCTAAATTATAATTCCTTGCTAGGACTGCTGTCGACGGTCATTGAGCTTGTGTTGGAGAGCAATGTGTCTACGGTGGAAGAGAGAAGTCAGGAGGATCGTTAGAGATGGTGGAAAATGGGGTTGAAGGTTATTTCAGATGGCAAGTCACTTTACGGAAATTTTGAAACTAATGGTATTTTACGGAGGTTCTTAAACCCATGATATTTAACGGAGGTTTTGAAACCCCTGATATTAATAGAGACTTTTAAACTCATGGTATTTTACAAAGGTTCTTAAACCCATGGTATTTAACCGAGATTCTGAAAGACTTTTTCTAACCCTAGGGAACAGGGATGGTTTAGCGGGGAAAACTGCAACCCTAGGTTAATGGCTTAATAGAGGTTTTAGCCTTGGATAATGTAAAAATAAATCTTCATTAAAACCATTTTTTCTTATAGTATGATTAATTTAAAATTTATTATTTTGAACTATACAATTTTTATCTTTAACACTTTCAACTCTTTAATATCTCAAACATACCATACATAACTAACAAATGTCTACAAGAAATATTTAATCATATTACACCATGAACATCTTCCCCGTATCACCAAACATTCATATCAATATTTAACAAATTTGAATATATTTAAACAACACATAATTCCTACATAAAATGAAATATTGTGATCATGTTACCACTATAAGAAAATCACTAAATAGAAAAAATTTTAAAAATAAAAAATAATCAATCAAAATATTAATATCTAAATTAATTTTTATTATTAATATATGTTTATAAATTAATTTCTAATTATATCTAATTAACACCAAGATTTTAGCTACCAACTTTAAAATCTAAATGAATCAGTGAAAATATAAATTTGTCATCTAATTAAATGATAAAAATATAAATTTACATTATTTTTTAATATATTATATGAAGAAGTGGAAATCTCATTATTCAAAGTGGGGTAATGAAAATTTCATATTAAAGTTATGTTTTAAGAAATTCACCAAACATGTGTTGGTGGAATTAAAATGAATTTTATAAAAAAAAAAAAGGTGGATTAGTTCAGGTTATTATGGCTTTCACCAGAACCTTTTGGTAGCATATATGCTCCTAGAATCATATGGTGTAGGACCCCCTTTGTTCCCTTTCCTAGTGAAAAGCTTGTCATTTTCAATGACCACATGCATTTATGTTAATTTAAAGTTTGAGGACTACCACTCAAATTATTGTTCACCCATGCATAAACCATATCTTCATAACATGATGCTTTCATTAATCAAACTAAATGTCTAACTATATTTTAATTAATCATTTTATTATTTTTTCTATTAAAAGATAATATAAGTTAGATTGAGTTGATTGTAATTTAATGGAATTATCAAAGAATTTAATAAAAAATTATTAAGTTAGGTTACTAAATTTATGTATTTTTTAATTAGATTCAATCCAACCTAATCTATTCTTAATCAAGTTGAGTTAATTGATCAAAAAATTTATTTATTTTTAAAATTTTTTTAAAATAATTAATTTTAATTTTTTTATTGAATATTTTAAAAATATTTTTAAAAAATAGAGTATATTATGTAATATTTAAAGAATTGAATAATTTAATATTTTAAAAATACTTATTTAATTAATAGAATAATGAAATAAATTGAATAATAATTATATTATTGTTATTATTAAGGTTTAATATTATTTAATATTTTTTGTCAAGTTGGATCGAGAGTCTCAAATTCCACCTATAAAATCTGTCACTCAACTAGTCTTAAATTCGACCTAAAAATTTGTTCAGATAAGAAAGAAAAATTAATTTAATTTATCTGAATTATTTGGGTCTAGTTGAGTCCTCTAATTATCTAATTTAGTGAATACCCCTAATTAAAAGATGGGCTAAAATTGATGCTACATGTAAGCAAGGGAACATGAGTTGGAAATCTAAGAGTTTTATTATCAGTGAAATGTATGTATTCATATGGAAGAAGGTGAAGAGGTTAGGTTGATGGGTGATGAGATACTTATTAGGTTATTTAAGTGTATTTATTTAAACATGTTCAGAAAAAATTTCCCTATAAACATTTTTAGGAAGAAAAAAATGCATGAATAATTTTATATATAATTTGTTTATATTTCTGTCTTTAATTTATGTACAAACTAATTTTAATTTTTATCACTTTCTTTTTCTTTTGTCACTTTCTTTTCTTAAAAATATTTTTAGAAAAAATTGTTCAAATAAATCTTTTCTAATATATATAATCATATATATATATATATATATATATATATATATATATATATATATATATATATATATATATATATATACAATCATATAATATAATATCTAGACTAGGAAATTTACAATTTTAATCTATTTTTGTGATGACACGTGTTACTTTAGGGTTATTTTATACTTTTTGAATCATTAGGCATACATCTATTATTTTGTAGTTCTACATATTTGTTGTTGTGTCTATTTTTATCATTGTGCAAGAGGTGGAAAAAACAACAATATATCTTTCCATATAATCTGATTTTCGTTTTGATTTTGTAACCTGAAACACTTTTTGAGGTGATTTTTTTTTTTTTATCGACAAAACAAAATGTTTGAGGTAATGTGTGTCTTCTTCTACTTCTTTATCTCTTGCACACTCTTCTTCTTATTATTATTATTATTATTATTATGATTATTATTATTTTTTTTATTGGTAAGCATTAAAGACAAATAATAAAAGTGGAGGTATTTTTTTAGAAGAATACTACAAAGAATAATTTTTTAAGCAATTATTTAATAGCCACAACTTAATGCTCCTTAAAACTTGAAATTAATTTCAAAACAAATATATTATATTTTAATGAAAGGGATAAGAGTAAATTCTCACATAGGTAAGATGAATTTTTCTTGATAGACTCACTCTAATGTTGAATACTACATATCTTATAGTCTATCTAAATACCAACTTATCAAATGTAAATTTATATGCACGTTGATTAGTGTTAGAGTTATCAGACTAAACAATCACGTCTCACCAATATACTTGTAATAAATCACTCAAAAAAATATAAATATAATATAATATCAAATATAAGTATTGAAACTATAAGAATTAACAATAATTTTTAAATACTTTTATTTCAATATATTTGTTTTTAAATTTTTCATTGGGTCTCCCAAAATTATTTCAAAAAAATAATTAAATATTCTTTCAACATATTATTTTTACTTTGACATATAACTATTTTGAAATTTCTTATCGCATACTTTATGAAATCAATATGCATATTCTTTTCAAAATAATGATACATGCAAAGTATTATGAAAAACAACTTAAATACACAAGAAAATGAATTGTGCATTAAAATTATCACAAGAAAATGAATTGTGCATTAAAATTATTTGTAGTATATGACAAGAGCAACGTGTTAAATAGGCTAGATGAAGTAAATATTCCTTCAAGATATTCATTTTTACTTTAATATATAATTTAGTATTAATTTCTCGTGCTACACATATTTTAATAAAATCAATATATATACCTTTTAGATAATGATAAATGTAAAATATTGTGGAAAGCAATTCAAATACACAAGAGGGTTGAATTGTGTTTAAAATATTTTGTAATAGATGAAAAAATATCAACATCTAACATAGGTCAGATGAAGTTTTCTTTGAAAACTCGGTTTCATATTATAAACTACACTGACTTATCGCATGCATATTTATATGTATTTTACTTTTTGTGTCTGAAATTAGGAGACCAAGCAACTACATCTCACGATAATGTTTATAATAATTCTTTAAAAAAAAATATAATATGATATAAAATCTAAAACTATAAGGATTATAAGAATAATATTTTAAATTTTTTTTCAATATATTTACTTTGAAATTTTTATTGGGTCTCCCAAAATTATTTTTAAACTAAAGTTTTTATCCTTATCAGCAAGAAAGAATAAAAAAATAAGAACCATTTTAGAAGTGGTCCAATAATTATACAGAACAAAAACACATCCTCCTGAGAACCAAACAAAAAACCAAAAACACCTAATAACAACAGAGATTACTCCAGCCAACATCCAATCAAGGAAAGTAAAACTTAAAAATATCTAAATCTGATACATGCAAACCAAATGATCAATACACCAGTCAGAATAAGTAAAGCAAGTTGAAGATACCTTGGAGGCCACCAAAGACCAAGCCTTTAGTTGAGTAAGTGTAAACACCTCTGAAACATCCACCACTCCTCCTTTAAAAATTACCTTATTTATGAGTCTCCAAATCTCACTTATTGCAGCAATCCAGATAGTTCCGCAAATTGCATTAACAGATACAGATGCATTACACATCCTAAACTGTAGGAAATGAGAGAAAGGGTTTGAATGGTCCACGGACGCCAAACCTAGCTAGGCGTAACACTGACTCCACACAGGCCAGGCTATTCTGCACTCGAAAAAAATATGGCGGCAAGTCTCCTCTTCCACCCCACACACACTACATAGAACATTCTTGAACTCTACTCCTCTCCTAACCAAATTTCCCTTGGTGACTAACTTATTTATCAAAACCCTCCAAGCAATGACTTGAGCTGAAGGCAAAGCCTTAGTCTTCCAAAACTGAACAAACCCAGTATTGATCCCCCTTTTAGGCTCGCCCCCTAAGAGAACATAAGTAGAGTTAACCGTGTACGAAGGAAACTCACCGTCCTTCTAGACCCATGCATCGTCCAAATCCAATTCCAACCTCCAACCTTGGAGCTCCTGAAGAAGTTGCCTCTCCAACACCTTTTCCCACTCAAACAAGTTTCTTCTCCAAACTAAACCCACTTCCAGATTCCATCAATCCAAATCCCAAACTCAACCAACTGAGACTCAGGTGAATTGCTCAAAGAAAACAACCTTGGAAAAGCGCTCTTCAGGTTACCACGCCCTACCCAATTGTCTTCCCAGAAACAAATTGACTTCCCATTGCCAACCTTCCAACTGAAACAATCTTCGAACCTCCTTCCCCAACTTTCCAAAGCCTAAACCTCTTTTAAATCTTTCCACCAAAGGGACTCCTTAGTAGGGTTCTTTGTTCTCTCAGACTTCTCCATCCTCCGTATTTAGACTCATGAACATCCTTCCACAATCTGTCCTTGTCCAACCCCATACGCTAGATCCATTTCCCCAAAAGTGCTATGTTGAAAATTTTTAAATCAATAATACCAAACCCGCTGACCTCTCGAAAGTAATTAATATTTTTCAAGATATACATACTCACTTTAGTATACAATTTATTTTGAAAATCATTGATGTACATATTTTATGAAATCAATATTTATATTTTATTAAATAAAGATAAATGTAAAATATTTAAATTTTTTGATATTTTTTATAAAAATAAAGAAAAAAAATAAAATTAAAGAAATTAAACGTTTCATCTATAATTAGCATATGCCATAGAACCATTCAAAAATCAAAGTTTATATTTTTAACATAATTAGAAAAACTATACTTTTTCCTTCTACTAAATTATTATAATAATGTTTATTTAGAACCATAAAAAAATATTTTCTTAGTCATCGGATTATATACTTCAAATTCAAATAGTATTTTGATAGGGGAAAATTATAACGTGGGGCAAAATGGAAGCATTCTATTATATTGACAAAATACTAGGATTATGATCAAATATATCATATTTAAATACATACATTATCTGGACATAAAGTCTTCAAGACAAAAATACATTATCAACTCATAACACATTAAACTAAGAAAACATCAACCGAACCCCATTCGTTTCCTCCCTCATTTATAACAAAATTTGTTTTTCTACCATATACGATAATCACAATAGGTACACATAATACTTACAAAGATAAATTAATAAAATTAAACATCATATATATATATATATATATATATATATAAAATCATCGTTATCAAATCTTAACTTTACTTATATCATCATCATTCATATGGATGCAATAAACTCGCATTTATAACCACACATTATAAGAAATGCAAGACATTATTTGAAAGACTCTAAATAATGATAAACAAGTCTTACAATGAGCTAATACTTGATATATCATGAATCCACTAGGCCTTAGTTGGTTCCGATGATAGAGTGATACCATGTCATTAGTAAGTCTCTCTCAATTTCTTATAACATGTGTCCTCTCTATGTGACTAGACAATAGTGAAGTTGAGATACATATGTCAATGTGAATTTTGTGTTTATCACCACCATCCAAGACATGATAAACCTTGGGTATCCATACATCACCCATCAAAGGTCATGCAAACTACCCAATTAGAATTACCTTTCAAGGGTCAAACCTTATTTACACATATACTCTCACATATACATGTATATACGCAATCTAACTAGGTTCTACGACGCTTGAAGGGTCACCCAAAAAGGACATATAACATGCATCTCCACCTTTTTCATATATCTTTCCAAAGTATATATAATTAATCTCACCTTTTTGTACACCATACTATCAACGCGTATATAAAAAAAAACATATTTAAAATACAACAATATCACCATAACTCAACACATTGTCATTTAAGCAAGCTTCTCTCGCTCTAGCAATCGTCTCATCGCTTGAATGTCGCTTAAGTGGTATAACTAATTCTTAAGTGATACCACTTTATTGAAAGAAATCCAACAAATTTCAAAAGAATCCTCTATTGTCATAGGATTCTTGAACATTGCTTGAGCATCCAAGACATGCGTCATGCAATGACACATATCAAGCCACATGTATACTACCTTACACAATGCTTAAGCATTAAAAATAACGCTTTAGTACTCAAGACACGCATCAGGCATGGATGTATCAGAAACATGTACCACTACACCAAAAAAACAAAATTAGCTGCAAAATAAAGTGAAGGTGGTGTTGTGAACGCTAAATAGTGTCCACTAAGCCTTAATTATTAAAAAAATTAAAATAAAGTGTAGGTAAGCGTGGGTTATATGGACATAAACTAAAAAAAATAAAATTGTGTGGGTCAAAATTTAAAATTTTGAAGGTTAAGCCCACATAAACATAATATATATATATATATATATATATATATATTTAAATTAAATTTAAATATGTAATAAAATTATGAAGGTTAAGCCCACGCTTGTTTAAAAATTGTATGTCCAATCCGTTGGTTAAGCTCACGCTTCTTTGAATAAACAATATAAAATATAATTTTGTATGGGCAATATGTAGGCAAAGTCCAGACTTGTTTAAAAATTATGAGGCCAACATGTAGGCTAAGCCCACACTTCTTTAAATAAATAATATAAAATATAATTTTGTGTGGAGAGCATGTAGGTTAGGCCTACGCAAAAAACACATCACTTGTGTCCCACGCACCCGTCACTATTTTTACGTCGAGCATATTAACTTCCAAATCTTAATGATAATTACACTTTTGCGTCTGTTTATTATAGCTAGTGTCCCTTTTTGACCTATCCTAATAAGCATATTTTTTTTATAGTGTACACGATCTTACATCAAGTTTAAGTGTAAAGAGAAACACCTATTCATTACTTAGCGGCATGCTTCAAAAGGTTGAACCACACCAAGTTTTTGCTTAATAAACCAACATGTCACTTGAGCAACATAAGGTGATTAGTGCAATTAATGCAAATCACTTAGACCTCGCTTGAGCGACAACATGTCACTCTAGCCTTAAAATAACTCCAAACACAAATTTCACATGAATTCTTTAATTTTTTTAAATGAAAAATCACTTCATCATGCACATATTTACCAAAATACTTTTTTAAAGTAATAATACTAGTTCATATCTCACATGGAAGACATGTTTCTTCATTTCACAATAAATCTATAGATATATACTTGAATCCATCTCATATAGTAAGTATATTATACCATCCACCTACACAACCATTATCACTACAAGAAAATCATTCAATAGAAACCAATTTTAGAGACCAAAATTAATTTGTTGCTATATTGACTAAATTAGAAACCATTTTAAAGACTAAAAAAAATTTTGGTTTCTAAATTAATTTCTATTATTGTTAAATAGTTTCTAAATTAGTATCTAATTAATTACTAAGGTTTTAACTACCAATTATTTAGATTTTAAATTTGGTAGCAAAAATCTTGGTAGCTAATTAGATACCAATTTAGAAACTATTTAACAATAATATAAACTAATTTAGAAACTAATTTTTTATAGTCTCTATAATAGTCTATAATTTAGTCAATATAGTAACTAATTATTTTTTGTCAAAAAATTGGTTTTTATTTAAATATTTTCTTGTGGTGTATATTGTTAGTATGTAGAATTAACTTCCCTTACATGGATTGAAACTTGTTCTATAAGATAATACTTTGATAATCTCTTTGGACAATCCAAAAATGTAGATAAGCTTCCAAAAAAAATCAATCCTCCAACAACACCTTCTCTTAACATATAACCAAGAAGAAAAATGACTAAAACTTATATAGAAGTGGTTCTACTTACTAAAGCTAAAATTTGATTAATTCAAAACTTTCTTCTTTGTTCAGTCCGTTTCTCATGATCTCGATCTATCAAGAATTTGACAATAAAATAATTATTAGAATGAACTAAGAAATAAAATTTAACTTCTATCTACAAACTTCAGTTTTATTAACTTCAAAATTTATCATTAAATATCTAAAATCTCACAAAATTCAAATGGTTAAAACAAATAAGGAATACAACTAATATGTAACACTAACACAATTGTGACACTATAACAATAATTAAAAGTTCGATAAAAGATTGATTAAATGCGAGTAAAATACTGTTATAGATAAGGAATGACCATCAAACTATTTTTATACATATTTATATATATATATATATATATTTTGCCTTCTGGTCCCCCAAAATGTTTAGTTTGATTTTTAGATTAGAATTCACATTTTTCATGTAAAAAAATAAATAAATAATTGGTACCATTAATATCATGCTATATAATAAGCAACATATATGCTTATTTTGTGGTATATAGCAAAATCTTCACTTTTATCCTAATGCTACCGTCATGTATCTTTTTTAACGAGGCAGATAGAATCTGAAAATTTATTAACCACACCATTTCTTCCCAAGAATATTTAAATTTCCAACACCATTGATTACTCACCCATTGTTGAAATTCATCTAAAAGTTGTCTTGTTTTCACACAATTATGCACAATATGTCCACACACATCACACTCAAAAAGTTTTGGAATGATTCTTTCTATTAAGAACAAATTAAAGTTAGAAGAATTAAAAAAATATTTTACTTTGGAAGTGTAGAATAATATTGGGATTAAAATTTGAAAAATGAATTTGCAAATTTTAGTATATAAATCGACCTATTGACAAAGCTTTCAATTCTCCAGTTAGTTATAATTAATAAATCAAATCACTAAATTACATTAATCTATTTTATTGTTAATTTAATATAATTTGTTTGTATATATTTTTGGTTTATTGAATATTTTTTTTAGTTTATTTATTAAGTAATTTATTTTTGGGATTTAAAAATCACCACATGTTTATATATTTATTGGTTCAAATCCAATAAAGACATATTTTGATTTCGTAGGTAAGGAGTTATGAATCTAAAAGTCATGATATTTTCATATTAGAGTTCTTATCTATTTTAAATAAAATGTAGAATCTTCACTTTTGATACTATTTTACAACTCATTATTCTATCCATGAATGATTAAGTGAAAAAGGAAAGATCAAGAAACCAATCTTACTTTTAACCAATGAATTTGTGTATAAATTAAAGTTAACATTTTCGAAGATTTCTTCAAATTCAAAATGTATGTGATTTATGAATATTTGCTACTATATATTGATTTTTTAAATAGAGTTATTGAATCTCCTTGTCACCTAATTCTGAAAGTGATATAAGTGGTTGCATTGCCTTATCTCTTAAGATAAAATTGTTGTGTTAGACACTTAATAAAGAAAAAAAAAAGTTGGAAATTTATATATATATATATATATATATATATATATATATTACATTTGTCAGGCATTGAAAAGTGTTGAAAAGGACTTGAAGTTATCTTTAACAAACAAATGTGAGAGTGGCCATTTCATTGGGTCAAAGAACAAAACCTCACGGTCAAAATCAAGTCCCACCATTGATGTATTTTGTTTTCTTTCAAATGTCTTTTCTGTTTTTTTTTTCTTCTTCTTATTTGACTAAATCTTATTTTTTATGGCTTTCGTAACGAATCTCTGTATTCATGCTAGGTGACAGCATATAAACATATCAATGTCTCAAAAGAAATGATGAGTAAGAAATCTAAAAAGAAAAAAATAATACATACAATTTCTTAATTATAACTATATATATATATATCATTATATTATTATATTAATTAGAATGAATAGGATTAAAAAAAATGCTTCATTATTTTTTCTTATTTTTCTTTCTAAATTTTTCTTATTGAAATATTTATCCACACCTATTATCCTCTTGTGAGAGATATATCCAATCACAATTCATTACTTATACAATATCTTTATTAATATCTATATCTATAAAAACTACTTCAAATTCATATTAAGAATAATACTTTATTCATTGACAGTGTAAAATAATCTAAACCTAAACTTTATTCATTATGAGACAATTATGGACACTGTTACTCCAAAACAGAAGGAACTTCTCATTCTTCCAACCAAACATTCGTTGAAAACAAAACTTCTTATTTGTCTAGAAAAGTAGCAAAGATTTGTTACAAAAATAACTTCTCATGAACCCCAGATGAGAGAAACAGCACAGATCTGTTCAAAACAAAAATAACTTTTCATTCACACCAGAAGAGAAACAGCATGGAGAACAAAAAGTAGAAAAGTTAATATAAAGAATGTAGATAGAAAAAAATATTACTTACAGAATTGTAATGTGTTTCACTTTCTTTGATCTAAATATGGTTGAAAAGAAAAAAAGAAGTTGTGTTGAATTTGCCAGCATTTAACCTAGCTAGCTAGCATTATTCCTCTGGCCATCCTTCTGAGTTAATTTGGCAGTTGAACATGGTTGTTGGGCACTGGAACAGATCACAGTGACCTGTGTCTTCTGATGAATGTGGTCCATGGTTGGATATAATTACTCATCAATCAATTAACTAGGGTATGGCATACTGTTCACTGTACTAGAGAGCTGGAATATTTGAAATATAAGCATTGCAATGCTTCAAAATCAACCCTCTCTCTTCATTCTTATGTACAGGTTTGGTAAGGTGGTAAGGTACTACGGTATTTGTACATACTTATATGGACCAGACCAATTTAATACTTTCAACAGTTTTGTGTAAAACTACACCTTAATTATTCCTCATCAATTTTACTCACTTTTCATTTTCACTCTTACCTAAACTCCTCATATTTTACATAGCTTCTCCAATGTCAAGGGCAACACATCACATTAGTAATTTTATGTAAATGTAACTTCAATCAATTTTACTCTTTGTCAATTTTTATAAAAAATACCAACATAACATCATTCACATATATATATATATATATATATATATATATATATATATATTGGATATCACTCATTTATATTTGTATACTGTTTTATACTTTTTTTTCATATCACCTTTTATTAAGGTAAATTTCACATTAGAGTCTTGCACTATTCTATAAAAAAAAATATAAGTTGAACAATTTATAGTTGAGAAAAATTTAAAATTTTATTATTTTATTCACACTACAAGAAAAATTGAAATTACATACGGATTATATCCGTATGTAATTTTGGCAGAGTTATCATATACGGATTTTTCCGTATGTAAATGTAAATAATAGACAAAATAAAATCTGCAGCAAGTGGGAATCGAAGTCAGGTTTCTTCAGTAACAAAAGAAACCTTAACCACTACACCAGAAAAATTCTTTTACAATATTATGATTTTTATTATAATTATTATTATTTTTAAGATTCTTATTAATATTATTATTGTTAATAAGAGGATGAAGAGAAGAGGAGGAGGAATAGGAAGAAGAGGGGGAAGAGGAGGAATAGGGGGAATAGCAAGAATTAGGAGGAAGAGGAGGAATAGGAAGAGGAGGAAGAGGGGATTAAGAGTAGAGGAGGGGGTGAAGAGGAAGAAAGAGGGGAAGAGAGGAAGAAGAAGAGGAAGAGGAGGAAGAAGATGAAGAAGAGAAGATAATAGGAAGAACAGAAAGAATAAGATTAAGAAGAAGAGAAGAGTAATAACATTATTAATAATATAATATTAATAACATTATTAATAATATAATATTAATAATATAAATATTATATTAATATAATATTAATAATATTAATAATATTAAAATAATGTTAATAATAGTAATATAGTGTTAATAATATAAATAGTAATATTAATATTATATTAATATTAATATTAATTATATTGATAATTAATATAATTAATATTAATAATATAATTTGTATTATGAATATTAATATAATTTATATTATTAACATTAATATTAACACTAATATTAACATTAATATAACTATTATAACTAATAATAAGTAAAATAAAAATCATAATATGATAGAAGAACTTGTTTGGTTTAGTGGTTAAAGCTTCTCTGGTGATTGGAAGAACTTGTGTTCGAGTCCTGCCTGTTGCAGTTTGCTTCCAATTTCTTGTAGTGTCAGTTAAATATGGTGTTATGTTGTTTTATGTTTGTTTAGATTCTCTCTAAAGCCAAAAATCACCCAAAATATTTTTTTTATCAGCAAAAAATGAATGAATAAATATGAGGTATTTCAGGAATACTTCAACCCTTATACAAAAACATATCTTACGCATGAAAAGACCGACTACTCTTCTCAAAACGAGGAGTTTCTAGAAAAAATAACAATCCTCATGCAAACCATAGACTCTAGGCACTAATCAGAGAAGGAGAAACACATGTTTTACACTTTGGACATTACCCATGACCACACCTTCACCTACGACAAAGCAACTTAGTGATAGTTGAACCCACGCAACTATATTAACTTCTGCATATAAACATTCATTTTTTAGCCCACCCAACATCAACACAAATCTAACTTCTGAATTGATCTTTTTCTCCTTGAGATAGTTATTAATCCACTTTAAGAAAAAAATTTCTTGTAATGAATGAAAATACGAAGATAAATATCAAAATATTATAAAAACAAAGATAATTATAAAGATATAAACAAAAAAAAAATACATATAAATAATATGAGTACAACAATATTCACACCAATGTATTTACCATACCACTATTTTTCATTATTAATATTCCTATACTCATTTTATTATTTTCATTATCATTATTATTACATAAAACTATCATTAATGTTACCACTCTCACTTATATTAATATAAAATAAAATAACACATTGTTATTATTTAGTATGTACGAAATGGAGGATAAAAATAATATTTGTTTTTTACTTTATTATATTTTATCATATTTTTATATCATATTCTAACCATTAAATAAGTCTTGAAATGTATGAATTAATTAGACATTAGCTAACTATATTATTAAAATAATGACTTCTATAAGGAGCTGGAAAATCATATGAAATGAAGGATTGAATTTTATAAATATCACCTATAATACAAATGGTGTTCAGGAGCCTGATGTTATCCCCATTTTAGGTGTTGTTTTGTTCATAAAAAAATGGGAGATTGTTGCTAACTATTTGAGGGGTGAGGCTCAAATGGGACAATCACTTAGTAATAATGGAGATGATGTTGTTCAAACCAGATCTAAACGTCCTAAAAAAGGATTTAAGATGTCTGCTAAGACAAAATGAGAGTTTTTGGGATCTTCATCTAAAGGTGTTGTTTTTTGGAGTTTTTTCTTAAAAGGTGTTAAAATCCTACATTTTTATTGATTTAAAGTTCTTTACGTATAGGTTTTGACCTAGTCCCCTATACTTGTTTGCTCTCTTATTTTATTTTTTAATGTAATGATGATGGTGATGCCTAATATAAAGTTATATATATATATATATATATATATACATATTTTGAAAGGCATGCACATATTGTTTGAGCTAAATGAATATGGTAATTTGTGAATTGATAATATAAAGTTATTTTACAAAACTAAAATCCCAGTATTATAAAATTAGAAGGAATCAGTTGAAATGGGAAAGATAAAATAAATTCGGAGATAAGATTTTTGCTCTGTTCTCTCTTCTCCGAAGGGTTTTGGTGCGGCTAGGGTTTGTGTGGGTGGTCGTTCATTCTCTAGTTTGGGTGGACGGTGGTGACGTAGGGGTCGTGGGTGCTGGTCGGTGGTTCAACTATGCGACGACGCGACAGTCTGCAGAGACGCTGGTGGAGGCGTGGCAGCAGGTGCTTCGTTCTGCACATACGACTGTGACAGTGAGATGCTAGGTGCGGGATGTGACAATTGTTTGCAGTGACGTGTAGGTGCGATAGTTTTTCGCTGCGACGTGGTAGCCTTTGAGAGTGATAGAAGGCTCTGCGAGTTTCCTCATCCTATGGGGCTGTTTGAAGGATAAAGGTGTGGCTCCTCATAAGAAAGCAATGACAGGTCCAAGGAAAACATTTGCTCAAGCTTTGGGAAATACTTGTGACATTCCTTTGTCCTAACTACCTACTCCTTGTATTAAGGGAGGCATGGTTGTGTTCTGGGTTGAAGAGGAAGATTACTTGGTTGGTCTTGAGGATTGCAAGACCCATCTACATGGTTGGATCATTTTATCTAAGGGGGATAAACCTCTCATCCACCTTGATTTAACTAAAAAGTTGCAGCTTGTGTGGAAGGCTATTGGACCATGAAAAGCAATCCCTCTTGGGAAGGGTTTCTATGAGTTTGAGTTCTCTTCTTTAGAGGACATGCAATGGGTTCTCGGGGTTGGTTCATGGCAGTTATCTCTTGGCTTATTGAGATTGTTTGTCTGGACAAAAGATTTTGTTCCATCTACTATGAAGAGTACTAAAACCTAGGCCTGGGTTAGAATCTACAATTTGCCTTTGGAATATTGGAGATTGAGGGTGATATTTTCCAGCACTAGAGGCATTGGAACTCCTTTGTCTTTGGATCATACCATGAAAAAAATAGAGTTTTCTGCTAGAGTGCTGATGGATATTGATCTTTTGTCCTCTCTTCCAAATCAGCTCTTGGTTGAACGTTCAGGATTTGCATTTATAGCAGACGTGGAATATGAATGACTCCCTCCATTTTGCTCTCACTGTAAGATGATTGGACAAGAACTTTCTCAGTGTCGTGTGATTCATGCTTAGGGACGTGTTGTTGGTCCTCAACATAAGTCTTCTCAGAAAATTCCTGATGAACGAGAATAGGGGAAGGCTGTGGGGGACTCAATGGTTCCTAAACAACATAAAGAGTATCGAAAAAAAGATCCGCAGTCGACACTCGTGGATGACTCTATTGGTAATTTGATAACTAATGTTCCTGGTGGGACTAATGCAGGGTCACACTTGGGTCAACTTGATTATGATAAAACAGATGGAGGTGAGGATGATTTTGAAGATAGGCCTCCTCTTGAGGATGCATCGGATCATGATAGGTCCTCACCCAGACAGGAATTGTCCAGCCCCACTTCTGATACAATTAAGGTTTCAGAACTTGGGCTAGTAGGGGATTCACAGGCTGTTATGCAAACCAAGGGGTTAGATTCATAGGACATTACGGTTCCTATTGATGTCATCATGTGCAGGTCTCTGTTATTATCGATGAACCGTCATCGTCACATCATAACTCTCCTCAGATGGCTAAATCACTTGGTGATGCCAAAGCATTACTCCCAGATAATCATACGTTGGCCCTGCAAAATCACTTTTCATCTCTTGATGGTTTGGAAACTACAGATGAGGGAGGTGGTCCTAATACTAGTACGCCAATTATTCTGACTTCCATTGCTATCTTTAATTGTAAACATATAATTGTTGAAAATCAGGTTTTGGGTAGATTCTAGAGCGATGGAGGAGAATGCCAATGGTTCTAGAGTGATGGAGGAAATTGTTCACACTACTAGAAACTAGGGAGACCACCTAAAGGGACTGGTAAATCCAAAAAAATTGTTAAGGCAGTTCCATTCAAAAATTCGCAATGAAGGTTTCTTCTTTTTTTTGAATGTCAAAGGATTAGCAAACCACAAAACTACGGAGATGTAGTTTAATTTACTTAAACTGCATAAACCTCTCCCTGTTTTTCTTGCTAAACCTATCATGTCATACATTGATGCTTTAGATGTTCTTTTCAAATCTGTTAATATGCATTTGGTTGCTACGTCTTCTATTGTTAATAAAACTGCTAAGCTTTGGTGTTTATCGGTTTCAAATCTTGTCCAAAATTTCTTGGTTAATGATCAATTTATTTCTGTAAATTGCCTTTTGCATGATAAATGCTTTAGCTTTGCAAGTGTTTATGGTGCTAACACTTACTTGGTTAGACGATTTTTGTGGAGGGATCTTAGTTTCTTCATGGGGCCTTGGTGTATTTTGGGAAATTTTAATGTTGTTCTCTCGGCTGATGACTGCAAGGGGGGTTGCTCCTAATCAGGTTTCTTGTAATGAATTCCTTGATTGGATTAATAATAATGATCTTACTTGTATGCCTTTCTTTGGATCTCATTATACTTGGTGTAATGGGAGGAGAGGGTTACACAAAATTGATAGAAAACTGGATAGGGCTTTATGTAATGGAGTGTGTCTGGATGAATGAGATTCTTGTACTTATCAGGTTCTTGAAAAAAATTGTTCTTATCATTCCCCTATTCTTGCTAGTAATTGTTTAAGGAATGTTAACAATTTTTGTTTCTTAAAATTCTATTAAATGATTGCAGAGATAAATAATTGATTATTAATTATGATAATCAACTAAAACATAAAGTACAAAACAAAACACTCACAAAACGTTTAAACAAGATTGTAATTGATTAGAACATAGAACATACAATTAAAAAAAAACAAAAGTAATACTTATAATAATTGATTAAGGTGAATGCTAATAGATGAAACTACAACATTACGCAAAAATAACTACAACATTATGCAAAAATTGTCACAGGTAATCAATTAAATTGCAAAATAACATATTATATTGTACTGGAAGTATTTCAAAACAATACATTTAAAACATTCAACTGTATTATCAATTTAACTACAATCTTTAAGCACCCAATAATACATCTAATGATTTAAACAACCATTTTACACATTAAGAAACATCTTCACCTGGATATTTTGTAGAAGCCTCTAAATTTCAATTTTTTTTTCTTAACTCTTACAAAAACAAGTAACTCAAAGTCAAATTTAGGTCTTCTCATGTTAGTGGAAATTTTTTTACACTTGAGAATCCATGTATATTTCCCCTTAGGTACACCAACTTTTCTGAAATAACCACTACAAGAAAATTATTAAATAGAGACTAATTTTAGAGACAAAAAATAAATAGTCACTATATTAACTAAATTATAAATTATTTTAGAGACTAAAAAATTATTAGTATCTAAAGTAATTTCTATTATTAATAAATAGTTTCTAAATTGATATATTATTAATTAGTTTGTAGCTAAAACTTTGGTAGCTAATTAGATACCAATTTAGGGACTATTTATTAATAATAGAAACTACTTTAGATACCAATAATTTTTTTAATTTCTAAAATAAATTTAGTTAATATAGTGACTAATTATTTTTGTCTAGAAAATTAGTCTCTATCTAGTGATTTTCTTATAGTGAACATTTATTCACTATATGACACTTTCATGCAATAGAAATAAGAGACATGAGATGTATATGTCATTTTTCTAGAATTGTTTCTTTCTCTAGTTGGTTTAAATCCAAGTTCAAATTGTCATTCACATCTCTTTGAGAATTAAAGATGGAATCCAAGTTATACTTTCCAATTGTTAATATTGCAATTTCACCTTCAAGATATTTTACTTTTCCTTCTAAAACTTTGTAAATTGACATTTAGAAAAGTCAACTTTCAAATCAGCTTCATAACTACAATAGGAATGGTTTATCATTTCTCACCTTTCCAAAATAGTTTGCAAATTATAGTTTTCCCCTTTTGATTGCTTCACTTTGTTTTCTAACCATATACTTTGCCCCTTTAATTTTTCTTAAAAAAGAAAGTTTTTTTTTTCATGCATTCATTTCATTAAAGACATCAAGAAGTTGGACATTTTTATATTTCCAAAAGAATTAGAGCTACTTACACTATTGGTTTTAGAAATTTGATCAACCAACAAACATAGGTTTGCTTCTTCTCCACTATTGCTAGACACACTTGAAGAAGATGAGGCATTCTCCACCGAAGCAACATAAGCTTTCTTCTTCTTAAACATTTTCTTAGGTTTCTTGTCATCAACAAGATTAGTTTCTAACAAAGGGTCTTCAGGTTTGATGTGTCTCGACATATACCACACTCATAACATATAATCTTAGATAGATAATTATTCTTTTTGCTTGACTTGCTTAACTATTGACCTCTGCTTCTGTTATTGTTTCTTAAGAACACAGAAAACTTCTTGACTATCAAATTCATATTTTCACTATCTGAATATGCATATAGCTTCTTTGAGTCCACTCTCAAGGCAATCTTATTTTTACGCATTCTTCCTCTTCCTTTTTGACCCTTCCCAACTTCAGCTCATACTCTCCTAGCTTTCTAAAACCTATTATCTTGTACATGATTCTTAATGTAGAGATTATAGTGACCTTTGACTGTCATGACTCGTTTAAACTTTTTAAGATTTTAATATTAAGTTTTTTAGTATAAAATTTCATTAAGTAAAAATTTCATGAATTTCAAATGCAACTTATATAATCTTATTATATAATAACAAATAATATTTATCTAATCATTGTATTATAAAATAATTTTATATTTTATCATATAAATATCATTTATATAAAAAATTTATACTTATTTTCTTGAATGTTCCCTAAATCCCACTTACATTCTCTCATGTTTTAAATTTCTATTCATATTTATTCTATTCTTAATAAAATAGCATTAACATTTTCTCATATATTTTAGATAAACATTGTATGCTTTTAATAAATCACAATCACCGAAATAAACTTTTCTTATATTATTTTAAATACCGTATTGACTAAATTTAAATAATAAATATGAAAATAAAAAAAATCAAATTTTTAGTATAAAAAATTAAAAAAAATTTAATAAACAAAAATTAAAAAATAAAATAAAGGTAGTAAGTTTTATTTTACTAAAAAAAATATCGAGAAGGTGAATATTGTCTATTAAATACAGTGAGGATGAGTGTTATTTATTAAAATCTTATTGGAGGTAAATGCATATTTTCTTAGCATACGAGGAATTATGCTAAATTTCATGATAAGATTGATGTTTCTAGGGCTATTTCAGCAATTAAAGATTTAACTTGTCTAGTGGAAAATTCATCTAAAGTTTCAATGAAGAATAATATGTTGGATTTCAATGTGATTAAGTTTTTTGGTATTAATACTCATACTGGTAAAGTTTTTTTGTCCTCTTCCTTTTAGATGGTAGTTCCCTTCACTGAACTGGGTTAAAATTAACACTGATGGGGCTGCTAGGGATATCCTGGCTTTGCTACTTGTGGAGGTATTTTTCGTGTGAATATGAGAGAGTTTATTGGTGTTTTCTCTGTGTTTCTTGAAGTTTAGACTGCTATGATTGCTGAGTTTTATGGAGTTATACATGCTCTGGAGGAAGCTCAAAAAATGGGGCTTACTAATGTCTGGATTAAATGTGATTCTGCCTTGGTTTGTGTTGTGTTGTGTTTACTGTTAGGACTAATGTTCCGTGGATGCTTCGTAATTGATGGAATACTTGTCTTAATTACTATGGGAAAATCATCTTTAGGATTACTCATATTTTTCATGAAGGGAATGCGTGTGCTGATAAGTTGGTTAATTTAGGATTTATTCATAGAGAATCATTTCATTGGTATAATAGACTCCCATCTAGTTTGTTCTTAGAATTCTTTATGAATATAGTCTACCTATGTATCGTTTTGATTACTTATGGGTTTTGATCTAGTCTCCCATATTTTTTTTGTATTTTTTTTAATTAATACTTTTTTCATGTGAAGACAGATGATTGTTGTCACTTGAGATGTCAGCCTAACTGAGATGTCAAGTTACATAGTAATGCTTAACATTAAAGCTTTTATAAAAAAAATGCATATTTTTCTTATTTGTATATGTATTATAATTATAATATATAAGAATTGTGACTACCTTATAATTATTTTAAACAATACATAAAATATTTATTTTGAGAGATTTTTCTAACAGTATTATTATTTAAAAAATATTCATCTGATGTGTAAGAATTGAATTTTTTTTTAAAAAAAATAACTTGCAATGGATAAAGAAGAAAAATAGTCTATCAATAGGGTATAACACATTCTTTATTTCAATAGAAAATTTATCTTTCAAGTATTTTTTTCCCTATATTTTCTATAAAAATTTAAGTTTTATATATCTCTATAACAAATTATATTGTTGAAGAGGTCGATGATAATTGATTAAGATAGACTTAATATGATAAGTCTTCATTCCCCAGCTATATGTCGATGATAATTGATTAAAATAGGCTTAATACAATAAGTTTTCATTCTCCAACTATTATGTTCAATCTCTTTTTTTAGTGAGATTGAAAATTTGAAAATGTTGGTTTGATTAAGAAGTGTTGATTGTAAAGATGATAATTTAACTTTTATCTATCTATAGAGAACCATTAGGATTCTATAATTGTTCGGTTAGAAAGACACGATAAATATATATCTATTTATGTATTGGAGTAGATGGGCAAATTTTATTGTTGGTTGAATTGCATGTAAATGTTAGATTATATACACTTTATTTGGAATTGTTGGAGAATTAGAATACTATGGAGCTTTACAAGGATAATCATTATTGATTGTATAACTAGAGTTATTGAGAGTTAAAATGTAGTATAAATTGATAATACTGGCATTCCAAGTATAATAAACATAATTTCTGTTGGATGTGGATGTATAGTAGTGAACTATTACTCAAGATAGTCAAGTTATGAGTTATCATTGCATGCACCATTCAAATTGCATATACCATTCAAGTTGTTTATTCAAGTGTCAGAATAAACAATAACATACAATATTGTATATTGTATGTGGATATTTGTATTGTACTTGTTCATGGATACTTTATGTGATATCCTGGATTATTATGGGTGTGCGAGAGATGTTTAGGATGATAGTGTAACCCAAGGGTTTAAGTATTAAACATGGACAATAATTAAAAAAAATGTTTTAATTTTATCGATTATATAAATTTTATATATTAAGATTTCAAATGATGAAAAATATAAACAAATTTATGCATTTAGTGCAATGAACCACCTTAATATAGAAAGATGAAAATAAATTTTCAATATATTTCTAATGAGTCGAATATTAATTTATAATGAAAGATGTTTAATATGAGTCTTTAAAAAAATCAGACAAATTATTCTAAAGTTGTTGAAATATAATTCATATTTTTATAATCTTATATAGATTTATGTAATTTGTTATGTTGTTATCTAATAAAGAGTGTTTTCTATAAAACCAATAAACTATACCTTATTTTACTAGTTTATAAGTAAATGTGATGTATACATAAATGTTTAATAAATAACTTTTGAACTTTTTAGCTTATAAACTATAAACTATTTCAACTATTTTTTTCTTTGGAAAAGAAAATCCTGTTTTTTTAAAGTTAAGTATATTTTAAAATTAATTATTTCAAAAACATTTTATTTTAAATTTTAAAAAAGTAATAATATATTAAAATAAAGACATGGTATTGCGTTTGATTTTTTAAATTAATGAAAGCTTTGGTTTAGACTATTTTGGAAAAAATCTGACCTGGTCATCCATGGAGGTGATTGAATTTGGATTCTCTCCTGTATTATTATTGCAGTATCTCCATTGGTGTTTTATGCGGTTGGACCGATCTTATGGTTGAAATTTAATAGAAGTTGATTATAAAAATAGAAACAAATGTAATTTAACTTAAGCTTAAGTTAAGTTGACTTATTAGGATAAACATAGGAGTTATAAAGTTAAAAAATAATGAGAGATTAAAAAAGTTGAAGAAGTGAAGTGAAGTAAAGAAGATGACTTTACCTTTCGATAGAGTGTATAAAGCAATAAAGAGATGCATTTTAATATGGGAAAATGATGATAAAAAGAAAAGAATAAAATGTATGGAAGTTATTTGGTTGGTTGATGATAGATGTGTAGAGGGTGAGTGGGCTTTTGAGAGTTGGGGTCAGACTTCCCTCTCTCTCACGTCCTTTTCAGTCATTAATTAAAATACATAAAGCTAACACAAACCTCTTCTCTTCTCTTGGGCGGGAAAAAAATCACATAATACTATCACTTTCCTCTCTCTCTTTCTTTCTCTCATATCTCTATATTCTTTCTATTTACCATCTTGGTGACAGAATCATGGCGCTTGCTTTCCATGGCTTCTCTATAAGGCACACATTTATATATATATATATATATGGATATTTATTAATATATTTTTATGATTTTAAGTTGTTTAGTTTTGTTTGTTTAGTGGGTTTTCACTGTTATGACTGTGACTGTAACTAACTGTGTCTCTTTCTTTCTGCGATTGTTATGATTTGGTGTGGCAGGGACTACACTTCAAAGATGAGGACTGTAGACGTTTTCAAATGCTGGCCATTTGCCGCCGATGGAGTCAGCCGCTGGGAGGCGGAGTCCTCGCTGCCGCCAATGACTGTTCCGAAGATGAGTGGATGGGAAGATGAGTTCGGGGGACTGAGATCTAACATCGCTGGAGATGGTGGAGACCGAGGAAGGGAGAATCGTCTAAGCCAGGCAGATTCGGACGAGAGTGAATCGGAGAAAGTGGATAAGTTTGTTACCTGTGGATGTGCTGTGGAGGAGGAACAGGAGAAGATCGAGATGATTTGTCCGGTGTGCGGAGATTTCAACGCTGCGACGCTGACGGCGGTGAACGCGCACATCGACGGTTGCCTTGTGCGGAGAGTGAGTGAGGAGCGGCAGCGGATGCGGCGGTTGAAGTTGAAGGCGCCGAAGAAGCGATCCATCGCGGAGATTTTCGAGCTCAAGGAGGACGTGGAAGAGGAGAAGACGCAGTCGGAGATCGAGACGGTGTTGAAACTCTTGCCGTTGGACTCCGGCGAGGTTTCGAGTGCTGTCACGAAGCTCCGGTGGCTCTCGGAGCGGCTCGAGGCTCTGAGATCCAACGGAATTTCCTTCGAATCGGTGAAATCCGTCGGAGCAAACGCGAATTCCCCGGAGGAGGAGAAATCGGAGATGCTGCGTCCTGTTTGTAGGGTTTTCAACGCCGCGACCGTGGCGGCGGCGAACGCGCACATCAACGGTTGTCTCGCGACGGAGATGAGGGAGGAACGGGGCCGGAGACCGAGTTTGGATAATCCGAAGCCGAAAGCGCCGAAAAAGCGCTCTATCGCTGATATTCTCACTGTGGCGCTGCCAATCGACGCTTACGGCGACGGCGAACTCGCGGCGGTGGGAGAGAAAGACGATGAAGACGAAGAGTTCGGAGAAGAATTAGAGAAATACGGTTTCTCCGGCGTAAGAATCAAGAGTAAGAAGTGTACGAATAGCAACGTAAGAAAAAAGAAAAAGGTGAAGAAGGTTATTATGAAGAAGAAAAACAAGGTGGAAAAACATAGCGTTTTGTCTCTGAACGGCGAGGGTAAGAAGATAAACAAACGGAAGAAGAAAAAGAAGAAACTGAACAACATATTCACTGCAGAGAAGGTATGTTTCCATGTATGTTTGTTGTTATACACATGTCATTCAATGTCATGTTATGTTATGTGTGATTTTCATTGCATAAAATATAAGTTAATCTTCCATGTATGTATGCATGCTAGTTCCATAATTTGGTGGGTTTTCAGGCATAAAATATTAACAATAGTGTAGTTTCTGTGTATGGGTAGTTGATCGTGCCATGCGATAATAGGTTGGCGAACTCTAAGCGTGGCTTTTTCTGCATCAATCTCATGCCAAAAAAGTGTGGGTTTTGAGTTCATAGATAGCCTTACAATTTTAGTTGAAGAGAGTAGTGGTTAGGCACTTGTGAGAAAGTTGTGGTAGGAATATTGAAGATAAGGGGGGGTTTATAGATGGGTTACTAGCTACTACTAGGTGGAAGAGTTGAGTCTAATGATGAGGGTTTTTATTTTCCTTTCCTTTCTAGTTACTACTATTGGATAATAATTTGGGGGTAAATTTAAGTAATGGGCCATGGGGGAACTAGATAAGTGTGTTCTCCTCTATGATGATGGCTAGTTTTTGTGACATAGGTTGGATACAGATTACCGCTGGATAAGGTTTGGGTTGTGGGATCTGTGAGTGAAGGTTCAGAATTTGAAGGATCGTTTGTTGGGTCTCTTATAGGGATGTTTTGTTATGCCATGCCAGAGGACACTGCATCTCAAAATTTAGGCTGCTTTCTAGTAATATGGAGTTATTATCCTTTGAACTAGTATGTTGTTTATCCAAAATGTTTTCTTACATTAAGTGAGATAAAAGGAGATAAAAATATAAAAGAAATTATGATATAAAAAATATTGTAGGAAGTTCAAAATTGAAAAAGTATGAAAAGTGGGGTATGTAATTTAATGAGTGGCTAACAGATCCGAACCTAGGAGGAGAGTATGTAGCTACTGTAAAGATAAGCCCGAAAGTAAGCAGTACATGGTAATTCTATCTGATATATCAGTACATTGAGGTTGCACGGTGCTGATATAATGTGTGATCTTTTGGTCGGTGCTAACTTTTTCCCTAGACTGGATAATCAAAAACCAGATGAACATATTAATGCACTTCAATTTCAAAGTTGGATTGGGTTGGTCTCTCTCACAGAAAATGATGTCTAAGGCTTCTTTAAATCTACAAATTTCTAGTCTAATTTTAGCTACACCTTTTCTTTCCAACTTCTTATCCTCATTCTAATCATACTTTTTTTATACCTATCAAGTAATTATAAAAACTTGTAAATATAGAGGTACACACACATATATATATATATACACACACACATAACACTGGGGTTATGATAATAATTATTTATCCTTAACTGTGGGGCTGAACTTTTGCTACATGTAAATTTTTTATTTTTTGGCATAGTTACAGTAAAATGTAAATATAGTATAGTTGAATATCCAAATTATTTATTGAATGAAAACTAAATCTGGATACTGACCCCTACAAAAGTTATAAATACTGGTAGAAACAGCGTGGTCATGAATGTGTTCAATTTTTTATAATAAAAAATGATAAAAGAAAATCTTATTTTAGTTTTTAAATTTTAAATGTTTTTATTTTAATAAATAGATATTTTTCTTAATTTGTTATGTACAATTAATTTCTCCTTTTTGTTCTTTGTTTTATCTGTTTATTAATTTATTATTTTAAAAAACGTAGTAAACAAAGTAACTGTTCTTTACTGGTAATTTAGTAATATAAAGATAAAAAGATATTAAGAATAAAATAATAAGACGTGTTGTAAAAAAATAGAAAAGAATCGTTGTTATTAATTTTAGCCTTTAAATTAAAGGATAAACATGTTCCACGTATAAATCTTTTAAAAGTTATTTGATAACTTTTTTTTCTAAATCATTTCATAAGACTGATTTTGTACTAAAATTTATGAAATTGATAAGACTTTCTTATTTGTACTAAAATTGTAGGTGGCCTTTTTTGCTAGTATATTAAAGAACTTCATATACTATTCTGTCAAGCAATTTTTCCTTTTTTGATTCGTCAAAGTGAATATTTTACGACAGAAAAATACTATTATTCAGTGACGACAATTTGGTTATTTTACCATAAAATGCATAAAAATTCAAAGTAGAAAAATATGTTGTTTGAACTCAGAAGGCATTCAACTGAATCCAATTGTAATCTATATAATATGTATAACTAGTTGTACTACTATTTATATACATGGATACTTATAAACATAATTTAAAGAATATTTAAGATTAATTAAATATTAAGGTTTTTTTTTGTTGGTAATTAAAAATATAAAAAATTGTAAATTTGCATACATTTTATTTTTTAAAACTTTTGAACAGAATTAGTGGAATATTATTTTTGCAAATGAGTTATATATATATATATATATATTTATTTAAGTATACTTGTTAACTGAGCAAATTTGAATATTGGTTAAAAAAATAAGAAAACTTGAGCTTTCTTTTAATTTATTATAAGAAAACTTGTGCATTAATTTACTTTGGCATAAACAATTACCATATATACATACAAAACACTATGTACATAGATCATCTTATTTCTTAAGTGGGGATTCAAGTTTACTACATAATTATGTTATGGATTACTTAAGCTTAATTCCATTGTTATCTAATAATAATAATAATAATAATAATAATAATATCATAAATTGAATAAGCTCTTAAAAATTCCCTTTATTAATAAGCAGTTTTAGGGATATACGTTGTTAATATTATTAGTTTAAATGATAATATTATTATGCAGTTTAAAGTGATAATATCTAATTTCCTTTTCGCTGATTACATATGCAGTTTATTTTAAACAAAATTTCTGTATTTATGGGTTTAATTTTTACACAATCAATGAAAAATTGTCTACACGATGATTATTGTGTAGTCATATATATTGTTCAAAAAATATCATTACATCACACACTCACGACCACTACTTCGGAAATTGAATTCTTTTAATTGTGTGTGAACTCATTGAATGTTAGACAAACTTTTCCTTGGACTTTATACTTGTTTAAAGTTTTAACTAAAATAATTATCAAGGATATGTAGACTGATATCATTTCCATTACAGGTATGTTTAGACAGTTATATTTTGGAAGAGAAAAAACAGCAAATTTTAATTTTCAATAGACATTCTCTAACTTCATTATTCTTAAAAATAAACCAACAAATTAGCATAAATTTATTTACTTTAAAAATTAAAGTGTATGCAAATTCATCATTTTTAATATTTTCATTAAAAATTATATAATTTATTAATAAAATTAAAAAAATTGACGTATTTTCCGTCTCTAATATCCCAATATATCTTAAGTTGATGCATATAATGTAGAAGTTCTACATGATGCATATATAGTTATTGAATCCAAAAAGAAGATTATCTAAGATTTCATAAGGAGATGAATTTTGATATGCTCAGTATAAAGATCTGATATTTTATATAGTTATTAACATCTTCAAGTTAATTAAATAATTTGATACTACATAATAGGTTTGGAAGACATGTGCATGTGCATGTCAACGTTGCATCTTTCTCACCCGCTATTTTTGACTGAGAGTAGGAGATATTTAAGGGTTAGTAATACTACTTTAAAGTTGTTTAAATCTTTTTTCCTAGTCAATTAACCCAATTTTTAAAGAAAAAAAATATTTTATTCATGAAAATAATAACTTTTATTATGTTTAATAATTAAGTTTAAATTTAATATATAAAATTATGAATTATTTAAAGTTCTATAATTTTTTAATTAAAACAAAGTAAAATAAAATAAAAACATTTTTCTAATATATAAAACAACTCATGGTAAGCATAACTAATATATTGAAAAAGAATTATTATATTGCCTGTTACTTCTAAAAGGGTCCACAGTGAAGTTCGACACAAACTTTGAAAATTGCATTAGATTTTAAAACAGATGAATTTTAAAAGTTTATTTTGACATCAATAATTTTAAAATTTAAAATGGTACGATAGTTTAAGCTTAAAGAATTTTATTTACATTTCAGGGTTTCTTTGAGTGATTATCATTTTTAATTTTACGAAATAATATCAAAAATATTTTGTATGTTTTTTTTTAAATCACAAAATATTATAAATTCTTGATGTAACATCCCAAAATGTTTCTATAAATAACATAATCAATTAAATATATTTATAAACAACTTAAACATAAACATGTAAATATAAGTATAATTATATAAACATACGTAAAAGAAATATAATCACTTAAATACATGAATGTACAAAACAACTCAAATAAATATTATATATATATATATATATATATATATATATACAGACGTCTTTTCAAAATTAACTTTTTCAAAAACTAAAAAGCACACACTTATTTTGGGAACTTTAAGAAAACTGTGTGCACTACACCTTCCAAAAACACAAGTCTTTGGAACATTTATAATTGAAAGGGTAACTTTTCTGTAAACCACTAATAAATGCCTTAAGAAGCTTCCCATAAATTTTCTCGTAAGGCACACCATTTAATTTTATTTACTCTTATGTTATTAATATGAGAGGAAACACACTTCTTCAAACTAGGAAGTATCCCTGACACATGCATTGTATGGATATTTATAATTAATAAATGCATTTATCACTGTATGTATGAAATATAAACATTTGATTAAACTTGGAAATATGAGAGGATTTGGAATCCGAAATTTGATTCCATTGTGTTACTGAGGTCGTACCACCCTCTTCATTGCAATGGATGTTGGAGTTGGAATCTTAACTTGCTTTCACGTTACTTTTGTGTGTTACTGTTGTTATTATTTTTTTATTATTAAGCTTAATCAAGTTGGTTAAATTTTGAATGTCTCAGGGAGATGCTTGTAAGCGCAAAATGCAAAATCCTATCTATAGTTTAAGGAAGGTAGGTACTGTTGGGAATAAAAAGGTTAAAATTAATGACATTGATGCTTCTTCTGCACATGAAAAGAAATTGGGTGTAAATATTTTATCAGTAGAAAGGAAGGAACAGGTTAAAAACTGGGACTTGGTTGTAAAACAACAAAAGGCAGCGTCTCCCATTAGTGGCATTCTGAAGAATCACAAACATATTTCTGGAAGTACTTCAAGTGGTAGTAGTAATATTCAAAATGGTACGGAGGAAACCCACTATGATGATCAAGTACCATCATTAGATAAGCATTTGGGATTTTCTGCTGAGGATTCGGTGGTAATTAGTCCGAAAAAGAAAAACTCGTTTGATGAAACCGTGTTCAGTTTATCTTCAGATACGCTGGCCTCTTCATTTGGAAAGGAGCAGTCCTCTGGAACTGTTGAAGGAACTGCGAATTTGGAAGAAAGAAGAAAGGATAACATTGTCATTAACACAGATAAGAGAAAGGAGGTTAGTCCTATAGTTGAAAGTAAACAGTTTTCCAATACCCTGGAACAAGTTTGCTTGCAAAATTTTTTAAAGCCGTGTACCAATCAAGAGAAATCGAAAAACGTATTTGAGAATTCTGAATCATTATCCCACATGACAATTTGTGATAATAATTTACACCGGTTTGATGGCAACACAACTACTATGCATGTTTCTCCAC
Source organism: Phaseolus lunatus (assembly GCA_013389735.1). Lineage (NCBI taxonomy): Eukaryota > Viridiplantae > Streptophyta > Magnoliopsida > Fabales > Fabaceae > Phaseolus > Phaseolus lunatus. The sequence continues at coordinate 18,627,195 of CM023862.1, read as the reverse complement.
ATGGCAACGTTTCTAGATCTCTCTCAGCATTTCAAGGTGGGCAGGCTTCTGGCAAAAATACGCAAGCGTGTGAATCTAAAGCTTTTAGTTACGCTGGAAAATTCATTGATCATTTGGGAGGTCCAACTTTTCAGCCTACACATGCAAATACAAGGACATATTTGGAGCCTTCACCCTCTTATTCTGCTTCCTGCAATGAAGTAAATGAGAGACCTGAATTTCCATTCCACACATATGGGAACAAGGATAATAATGGCCAAGCTTTGGGTGGCCGATCGTTGTCAGGCACGGTTTCTGCAGATATGATTGATAATTCGTTTCTCTTGCCTGGCTGGGGTAAAGGAAGCGTAAGGAATTACTGCATGGAGCTGAACTCTTATGGTTTGCCTCTGAATTCTCATGGTGAGCTAATCAACTTCGGTTCAAGTGGAAAAGTTGGGACTATCCAGCCAGAGACATCATCTACTTTTAGAGGTTCTTTAAGAGCACCTGTGAATAATGTTTTCCACCAAAATAGCCAGGACTATTTAAGGATTGGTAAGAGGCATGTTGTCCAGAAGATTCCTCAAGATCGGGGAAATTCATTTCCGCATTATTCAGGTAGTTGGTTAGGTGTTAGAGAGTTACATGGCAGGAAGAAAGCAGATATCTACCCGCATAATTCTGATTGGTGTTCCAATGTCCATGACCAGCCACTTGATTCAGAATTGAACCTTATGAGAAACCCTTTCATTGAACAAAATCAACTTGGCAAGGTGCCAAATCATAAGGAATATGTAATGATTTCTCCAAGAGGAAGCCCGGGTCTTGTTTCACCTATTTCTAGCCAACCAACAATGAGGTTGATGGGAAAAGATGTTCCGATCGGTAGAAGCAGCAAAGAAAAGCAACAAATTTTCGGAGGGATTCTTTGGGCTGAAGAGGAATCCAGAAGAAGGCATTATTCTGTAGATACCTCTATGGATAATTCTTCATTAGGAAGATGCCATATGCCTGATTGGGCTACTGGTTCCGAATTACAGAGACAAGCGGAGAATGTGTTACAGTCTGTGAAAATTCAAAGCAATCGAGCATTACAAAGTACCCTGTTGATTAAAGGTCCAAACTCTGAATTTCTTAACCTGCAAAGTGATCATATATCTCAGAATGCAAGCCATGGAACCAGCAGAAATTCTAGTACTAATTTGCGTCCTATTTCCCAAGCACCTACTTCCTGTGCAATATTTAGTAGGCAACCAGAACACTTGCCCGAGCAGTTGTTTTCTGGAGCTAAAACACCAGGACTCTGCTTTCATTCTCAGGTACCATCTAGTCCTTACAATTTCCATCTGTCTACTTTAAGCAGTGGTGAGCAGAATGACTGGAAGAAGCACCATCGTGTAACGAATTCAGCTTTTGGATTTCCTTTCTTGCACCCAATTGTTGAAGAACAGGCCAAATCATCTTGGCTCAAGAGGTCCTATAGCAGTTTTCCAGCATGGTCATCAGGCTCAACATATCAAAAGATGCCTGGGAGCTCTACTACTACAAGTTTTCATCAAAATGCATGGAGAAATGATTCAACTATCCCATTCGTGAATCACTCAGATGGTTTGTATCCTAGTTCTGTGATTTCTCAATGTCCCAGGAACGCCCCTCTTTCCCCAACATCCAATTCTTATCCTCATTCTCCATATGCTTCAGTTTCCCCCGTTGCCAAACCACCCGCTGCCATAGATGGTTGTAGAAACATACTTAGGGTCACTGACATATTAGATGATATGATTGCCAAAGACCAGAATCCATGCACCAATACCAGGAAGAGACCCGCAGCTAATACTTTTGATCCTGCAAAACCTAACAAGTTACTTCACATATAAGTGCAGAAAAACTAAGCCCCATCACTGGGCTGGCTCGAGAGACTTCAAGTACAAATTTGCAGCAAAACAGCAGAGAAGTTGAACTTAATCTCTAAGTGGGTGCAAGAAGTGAATGTGTTTTGAACGAAGCTCAGAATCTAAATCCTAGAAGCCATCTTGGCTTTGATTCTTCTAACCGGGATGGCGTAGTAATATCAGGTCCTGTGAAACTTGGTCCTGGTGCTAGGCATATTCTGAAACCGTCACAGAATCAGGAAAACTCAACACCTATCCATTCTGTCATTCCTATTTCTGCGACTTCTGACTGTGGTAGGGATCTAGAACTTCAAGGAAAGACAAAAAAGATGTACATATTTGAAGTGTAAATCATCATTTTATGATGTGACCTTTTGCCTTGATAGTTTATGGACACCTGTGAACATCATAACAGAATTGTCCTCGTATAATATTGCCAGATTGCTGAAACAGGTGGAAAATAGATCTCTTATCATCTTATCAATCCTGGGAAATAGTCAATAGCTTTTTGACTAAACTCTCTTTACCGTTTGCAGAGCTTTAAAATTAGTAAAACAGGTAGTTGCAGATTTTTTTTAGCTGAAGAGTGTAAGTACATACAAATATTGCTATACTTTTTGTTTTTTGAATCTCAAGGATGGGATTGTTATAATTTCATCAGAAAACTTCCTACTGAATTACTATTCAAAATACAATCTTTTTGTTTGAATAATGAAGCAGAATATAAAGTCTTGCTTACAGGTCTAGAATAATTAGTAGCATTAGTTGCGAAAGATCTAATGATGACAGGAAATTTAAAATTAGCAATCGAACAATTAAAGAGTACAGTTACATAGGTTGAAATTCATGAAGTGAAGGTATCTGTGGTGCTCATCAAGCAGGAAGAAGAGTGAAATGGTTATTACTCAAAGGATATTATTTGCTAAGTATGTTGAAAAATTGTATGGAATATGAATCTCCTTGCAATAGTTAAATCATGGCTTTTTAGAGGACCAATAGTTGATCCAATTGTGCAAACATATTCTCATTATTTGAAAGAACATAACTACATATTAATATCAATATATTATTTCATAAAATAGGTTGAAGGCATTCCCTTGAAAAATGTAAAACAAATAGATGCTATACTTTTCATCCAACATAAATAGATTTGAAATACTAAATAATTACCACTTATATGGACACTTTTGTTAGAGATGTAAACTAAGTTATGAATTGAAATTTCAATAATTTTAAATTATTTTCACAAATGAATGAGTTATTTTTTTACTTGAGATAATCTTTATGAAAAAACAAATTTAAGTTTCAAGAGATAGCAATAATTTTTTTAAAATTTTTCCATGCACGCAGATATATTTTAACTTTGATTAAACATATATATGTGAAGTTGTTTAATCACTTTCATTAGATTAATTTACTATACTTTCACGTTTTACTGTATTGAAACAAGAAAATAAGAAAGAACGCCAACAAACATCAATATTTTGAATTTTACAAATCTTATACTACTTCCGAAACACTTTCACAAGTTTTCACAAGTAACATTGACAACTTCAATCTAGATCAAATACAAAGTTTAAGATCTAGAATCCTAGAAGATCTCTTACAACCACTTGTGAAATACTATTACAAGAAAAACATTGATCACCCCTAGTTAAGAACAAACAAATACAAGAACTTTAAAAAATGGAACAAAGTCACTTGAAAAAATTATACCACAAGATGAGAAAAAATATATACAAATTTGATCTTCAATGTGTTTTAGTCAATATATGATTTTGAAGTCATTGATTCACTATAATAACTCTAAAAAGTGTTTTTAAACACGTGCTTATATTAAAGTATTGAAATGATTCAAAATATTTTTCAAATTAAATATAGTTTGAGATATTTCTAATCTAAATTTAGTAATTTTAATGTATTAAAATATGTTTTATCGATGTCATGTTATTGAATTTTAATCTATCAAAATATTGTTTTAATGATTAAAACAACATAATATATTACCTTAAAATGTTTTAATAAAATCAACAAATTGAAATAAATTTTTAATTGATTATTTTTTTTTAATACAAATTCATTAAATTTAAGAATATTTTAACAAATTAAAATATTTTATCAAATGAATTAATCAATCAATACCAAGTATAAAAAAACTACTTACAAACATTAAACATACAAATTACAACTCTAATCCAAGAGTAGACACTGTATCAATATTTTCAACACTTGTGTCTTCGTCAAAATAGCATATTTTGGTCGAAAGTATCAAATCTCCAAGTTTAAAAACATAAAATCTTCAAACTCCAACCTTCTACATCAAAGTGTTTTCATTGATAGAAAAACAAACAATCATACAATATCTCAAACACATAATAATTCTTACTTCAACCCCTTATTCTTCACAAGCAAAATGAACAAGCCAAAGCTATTAACAAAATTTTAATTAGTTTGAAAAAAAAAATATTTTATAATTTATTTTACTATATTTTAAATCTAATAATATAAAGTTAGTATAATTCTCGGTATCACAAGTTGTGAATTTGATACTCTTCCTTACTTTTAAAACTAGTGACAACTATGATAAGTCACAAAAAATTAATATAAATTCCAATGAGATTAGTTTTAGAATAGATTTTGGAGTATCAAATTAATATCAATTAAAAAATTAAGAAATTAACTAATATATAAATGATATTCAACAACTAATATTCAAGGATAATACAATACTTTTTTAACATTTTTTTTCTATATAAACGGAAATGAATTAAATATTTGATTGTGTACTTAATGTCACTACTAATCATGTCATGATGTTGGTAGTGTATGTTAATTTTGAATATTAGTTATGTAGCCTTTTTTTCTTATGAATATAAGGGATATTATATATGTGATGAGTGAAATTATGTGACGAAAAAGAAAAGAAATATTTGCAATCATGAAAGTGCTGTTTGATAGTGACTGAATTATTAGTCATTTAGTCAAAGTGACTAACCAAAAAAAAAGAAAAGAGAATAAAAAAATACAAGAAAAATGAAAATACAAGAAATGAAAAAAAGTTGTTGAAAGAAAAGTGAATTACAAAAATAAAAATCCTATTTTTTTTTGTTTTGTCTTTTGGAGTAAACCATTCCCCGGATGCCATCGGGATCGGCGATGAAGCCCAACGGGCGGTAGAATCCGAGAACGCGGGGCTCCGAATAAAGGGCAATGTTGGAAATTCCTCTTCCAAGAAGCTCCTTCAGCAGCCTCTCGATGACGGCCTTGCCGAGCCCGATGCCCTGGAACGACGGGTCCACCACCACGTCCCATATGATGGCGTTGAAGACGCCGTCTCCCGTCGCCCTCGCGAACGCCACCGGCCGCTGCGTTCTCCGATGCTCCACCCATAGCACCGCCTGCGTGTGCTCCAGCGCCAGGCGGATCTTCTCCGGGTCCCGACGTGGAAACCCAACCGCCACGAACACCGCGTTCAGCTCCTCCAGGTCCAGCCCCTCCGCTCCGCGCCGCAACAAGAAGCCGCGCGACTCCAGCGCCGCGTCGGAGACCGAGAGCGGGTAATCGCCGCCGTAGGGGGAGGAGGAAGCGACGGAGAGTTTTCGGGGAAAGGTTGGCACCCGGACTTGGCCGAAATTGAGACACGGTGGAGGAGGAGCGGAGATGGCGCCACGTAACAACATCTTTTTATAGAAAGAATAAAAAAGTGCTTTGAATTTAATTTATAATGAAAATTTTGGCTTTGAATTCTCTTCTTATCTCTCTCTATTTTACTTTCAAAATAAATTCATTTTGATATTTTAAAATGGATAAAAAATTGATTCACTACAACACTGATACATTTCATTTTTAATATATAAAAAAATAATTAAAATAATTAGACTGTGTTTAGTTTTCCATAAATGTTTATTAAACAGAAAATTAATGTTAACATGTAATTATTTTTAAAAGAAATCTTTTATTCTTTGTTTTTATATTAAACTTAATACTAATTCTTTTATAATTAAAAAACAAAAAAACTCAAGCTTAAATCATATTTTAAAACTATTCTAAGTTGCTAAAATAGTATGTTTTTAAAATTTTCTATTTCCGTCTTGAATTTGTTTTTAAAAAACTTAGGGCAAATTAATAGATGAAAATATATTAAATAATTTTTGTTTTTAGAAAACGTATGGGTAAATTGATAGATGAAATTATATTTTTTATTTTATTTTTACCTTAAGTTCATTAAAATAAGATATTGTCAATTATCATATTTGATATATTATTGTTTTGAAGAAAAAATAGTTCGAAAATACACATTTGTTTTCTGTTTTTTATTTGAAGGATGTTTTGTTTCAATACGTTTCAAAAATCTTAAAATAATGATGACAGTGAAACAAGTACTTCTATAAAACAAATTGATAATACAGCGGTTGGTAATAATAATAACAAAATAATTTTATTATTATTTTATTTTTTTGGATTCTGATGGTGTGGCTGGTTTTGCTGTTTTGTGGCTGAGAGAAAGCATTTATGGATATGGTGGTTATATGAGTATTTGTTTTGTTGATTAAAGAGTGGCTAACCAAAAAAAAGAGAATAAAAAAATTCAAGAAAAAAGGAAATAAGTAGAAATAGTTTTTGCATGGTGACAAAATTAATTGTAAGATATTTTCCCTTTCATTTTGTTCACAGAATACAAGTGTGAGATATTTTTGTTCTTTACACCATTTCTCTTATCCACTCACATTCTCCAAACTCAACATTTCTTCAATTTATCATTGTTCAAGTTCAACCTATTGCACTCAACACCTCTAATTGCTGTTAGTTACTTACCTCAAACCATCACAACCATTGAAAGATACTCAAAGCCATGGCATGTTCTCCTTCTCCAATATCTTCTTCATTCACATTTGCCAATCCATCATCACTTCCCAGGCCCAGAAACTCACTTTCTTCTTTTCTATGTCCAAGAGCTATGGCCAAAGAGCTTTACTTAAACCATGATGGTTCAGCAACAAAGAAGTTGTTGGTAAGGATTAATAGTTTGCTTTGGTTCTTCACAAGATATGAGTGAATTGGTGTGTGATGGTGCAGGCAGGGGTGGACATGGTGGCTGAGCTGCTTGGTGTTACATTGGGTCCAAAGGGGAGGAATGTTGTGCTGCCAAATAAGTATGGACCACCCAAGATAGTAAATGATGGAGAAACTGTTCTCAAAGAGGTGTTTTTTTCTTTTTGGTGATTCATCATTAACCATTAGCCACAAATATAATAAATGTTTGATGAGAAATTGATTGTTGAGCAATAAAAAATTGTTTTAGAAAATAGTTTTTAAAACAAAACAAAAAAGTAAGAAGAAAATCAAACATGTCCTTATTCTTTTTCCCAATTTGGTGGTGTTTTGCATGTTACTATATGATTTTGTGAACTTCTCTTTCCTATGTTACTTAAGATTGAATTGGAAGATCCATTGGAAAATGTTGGTGTTAAATTGGTGAGACAAGCTGGTGCTAAAACCAATGATCTAGCTGGTGATGGCTCAACTACATCTGTTGTTCTTGCTCATGGCTTAATCAGAGAGGGGACAAAGGTAAACAAAACCACCTAAACATGAGTATCCTATTACATCAATCAGAACAAAATTATTACATGTTAGCACATATGAAAGTTGACATGTATTGCTATATTAGAAATATACCTATGTCTTCAAATATGCAAATAAAATTGAAGAAAGATTAGTTTTTAGTTCATGCTTTTGTCACCATGTCACTAACTTTAAAGGGGTATTCTTAACTTTGAGTTCTGAAGCTCCTTTTTTTCTTTCTCTAGGTTATTGCTGCTGGAATGAATCCTGTTCAAATTGCTCGTGGGATTGAGAAGACAGCAACCGCACTTGTCTCTGAACTCAGTTTCATGTCTAGAGAGGTAAGATCAGTTCATTTCTTTTTAAAAAATTAAAATATCTGAATTGTTAAAATTTTGAGGATCATAATAAAATTATCTGGCTGCAGATGTTGATTTAAGTATGACTTTTGCTTTGTGCCAATTGGTTTGTAAACATTGATTGTACTTGCAGGTTGAGGATCATGAACTTGCAGATGTTGCCGCAGTAAGTGCAGGGAATGATTATGCAGTTGGAAACATGATTTCTGAGGCACTGCTTAACGTAGGCAAAAGAGGAGTAGTGACAATTGAAACAGGGAAAAGTACTGAGAATAGTTTAGAGATTGTGGAGGGAATGCAGTTTGATCGCGGATATTTGTCCCCATACTTTGTCAACAATAGAAGAAAGATGACAGTGGAACTCCACAACTGCAAGGTATCATAATTATTTGGAGTTTAGAGGAACTTGTACAGTGTATAAAAGGGCTTATGATTATGAAATTTTTGTGAGTATTTTAAACTTGATTCAACTAGCTTCATGGTTGAGTTTATGAAATCCTCTCTAACGTGGTAATCTTAATAGATAAATACTTAATTAAATAATGATATAAGTAATAAAATATATAATTAAGTTAAATAAGTACATGATGCATAGTTATTTGGTTGCAGTTGCTTTTGGTGGACAAGAAAATCACAAACCCGAAGGAGTTGATCAACATACTAAACAATTCTGCAAAAGAGAAGTACCCAATTCTGATAGTTGCAGAGGACATTGAGCAAGAAGCTCTAGCTCCTGTCATCAAAAATAAACTTCGAGGGGCACTTAAGGTAGCTGCCATTAAGGCTCCTGCCTTTGGTGAACGCAAGACTCACTGCTTGGAAGACATTGCCATCTTGACTGGAGGTAGAACATCCAACACTTCAACTTATATGTTTTGCTTGTTGATATGTTTAGACAACAAGAAACAAAAACTTCTATTAGAAATCAATTATGCTCTTGAACAGAAGAAAACATTAGTTATTAAGAAGTGTACTTTAAATCTAACTCAACTGGATGGTTCGATGATAACCCGATAACCCAAAAACTCTTGGTAGGATAGACTATAAATAATTCTCATACCATATTAAGAAGTGAATTTTATGTCTAACTCAACATTACAAAATCAACTCATAAGATGAGATTTACACTCACTTATATACTATAATCCTTATCTTAGGATCTCCAACACACACTTCTCATGCCAAAACTATGAACTCGTGCATGGGATTATATAATGGGTGGCTTGCTAGTGTCCAATAATAAGTGGCCTGATCAGCCCAACAAACTCTAGCTAAGATAGATTATAAAAGACTCTGATACCATATTAAGAAGTGGACTTAAAATCTAACTCAACCTTACAAAATCGACTCATAAGATAAGGTTTACACTCACTTATATACTATGAAATGTGTGGGATCTCCAACATTAATAGTTAAAATGCTAAGTGGAAGTTCCATCTTTACATGCATAGTCTTCACTTAATAGTTTATTCTGTAATTTAACATTAGTTCTTTACACCCTTTGGTTTTTTGTAAATCATATGCTGTTTTTCAGGTACTGTAATAAGAGAAGATATGGGTTTCACCCTAGAAAAGGCAACCAAGGATGTTCTGGGTTCTGCTACAAAGGTAGTCATAACAAAGAATTCTACCTTAATAGTTACTGATGGGAGTACAAGATCAGTTGTAGAGAAGAGGGTTTATCAACTGAAGAGGCTTGTTGAGGTGCATATAGAACTTTCAAAACCATCCCATCTCACACTTCACCAATGCTAAATTTTGAAAGTAACATGATATATGATTAACATATTCCGTGAGAATATATACATCTATTTCATATTTCACAGAATACAGTGGATAAATTTCCAAAAAAGATATTGAATGAAAGGATAGCAAGATTATCAGGGAGCATTGCCATTCTCCAGGTATTGTAAAATTCATTTTATTTTGTTTGGACATTTTGGAATTTAAGAACTCTGTTTCCTTTAAGATAGTTCATACACCTTTTAGCAACTTGAATACAAATCATAGGTAGGAGCACAAACACAAGTAGAGTTGAAGGATAAACAACTAAGAATAGAAGATGCTCTAAACGCAACCAAGGTATTTCCTTTTCATGGCTCTAATAACAAGTTAATTTGCCACCATTTATATGCTTAACCTTCTTACTTGGAACATGGCAGGCTGCAATAGATGAAGGAGTAGTAGTTGGAGGTGGTTGTAGCCTTTTAAGACTATCCACAAAGGTGGATGCTATAAAAGTGCTTCTAGACAATGAAGAACAAAAGGTTTCATTCCATTCCACTAAGTTTTCCATATCATGTTTGAAGTTTATACTTTAACCAAGCTCTTGTTTCAAATATCCATGCACCAATACTTCAATTTGTGTCACATTTTTGTTCAGAGTTTGTATGTTTTTATTGACTGTTTAAGATATTGAAACTTATTTGTGTATTATGGACAGATTGGAGCTGAAATCTTCAGAAGAGCTTTGAGCTATCCTGCAAGAATGATAGCCAAAAATGCTGGTGTAAATGGCAATGTTGTCATAAATAAGGTTTTGAGCATGTTGAAGAACAGTTTCTTTAAGATATTGTTAATAAACAAAAACATTGCATAAAAGAAGTAGAAGAGAACAAAACTTTTCCAGATTTTAGTTTATTAAGTAATAAATTCAATAAAATGTTATGCAGGTTTTATTGGAAGATAACATGAATTTTGGTTACAATGCTGCTAAAGACTGTTATGAGGATCTCATGAAGGCTAGGATAATGGATCCAACAAAGGTATGCATATGCTCATTTTTATACCTTTTACATACGGAGATTTTACATTTAGAAATCTACAAAATAAAATAAATTTGAGTAAAGGTCAAATTAAATTATCAAAACAAAATTTCATCAACTAAAAATTTCAATTGATGTCAACCTTAATAAAAAAAAAAATCCCCAATCAACATTAGACAAAATAATCACTAGTAAAAAATAATTGACCAACTTTAGAAAAAAGTTAACAATGGTGACAATTGAAAATAGTCTCAAAATATTGGTCTAGAAAGTTTTGACTAATATCAATTGATAAATATTCTTGCACAAATAATATGTTCTAGTATTACACTTGACTCTTTAAGGTAATACTAAATGATATCTGTATCCATGTAATTTTAAAATATAAAATTACCTCCTTTATATTTTTAATAAAATCACAAGCTTCTCATAATTTTTATAGATAAACATGCACCTCTCTCATTCTCTTATAACAAATGACTCTCATCTTTATAAAACTACAAATACTTCTCTTATTTTATTTATAATTATTTTTATAAAAGATTCTTTACTTTTTACATTTTAAATTTAAATTTTCATAATTTTTTATTTAAGTTTTAATAAATATGATATTTTAAAATAAAATAAGTAATTTCATTTAACATATACGAAATGAATATCGTTTACTAAACATATTTACTTAAAAACTAAAGGAGTTATGAATATATTTTACTAAAAATATAAAAAAGGTAAACATTTATTTTACAATTTAAAATGATACGAATATTATTTAATATAATCTCAAGAAAGTAGGTAAAATTTTCATATTTATTTTTTTAGTTATTTTAATGAAAAAGATTAAACTATTTTCTTATTCCTAAATTTTGCCACCATTTTAGTTTTTACTCTTTATAAAAAAAATATAACACACTCCACTTGTAAACAGATTAGCTCCGGGAGAAATATTTTGTAGCATTGATACAGCACCATGAAGTTTCTATCTAGTGCTTGCACCAGGGATCAAAATTTTATTTTTATACTTTTGCAGAAACTAAAACTTGAAGTTTTCTTGCGTAAGCAACTAAAATTTAAAACAAAAACAACTATACAAACTAAATAAAGTATCTAATAACAGATGAAAAACAAAAGGGAGCAAAAAGCAGGAATGTGAATTAGTGAAAACCATGAAGAACCATGCTACTTTGGCAGTGGAGGTGCACTGAGATTAGCACACAATGACCAACTCTGTCATCTTGAAAATTGGTGCAGGTAGTTAGATGTTGTATAGAACATTCAGCTTCTGTGGCCAAGTCATTTCTCACATCTAATGCTGTTGTGATTGAGCGCAAGGTGTTGCAGCCCATAACATTGCCCCCAAGAAAGGCCATGGCTACCCCAGATCTTGCTATATCAAAAGATCTTTCCTTTTCAAAAGGTCTTCCTATGTCAAAAGGTCTTGCTGTGGCAAAAGACCTTGCTATGTCAAAAGGTCATTTCATTCATTTCATTATGTTTACTTCCTCTGCTACAATGTTTTCCTCTGATAGTAGTAATAAATGACTGTGTTGAAATTTGGTGACTCAGGTTTGGTAACAAAGGGCTTCTGAAATGGAAAATTGTAGAGTTTCAGAATCATGGTTTTGCTTATTAGAGTGGAAGCCTTGAGTGTGAGCAATCAAGAAACACTGCAAATCAATGCACAGATACTTTGTACAGATAGAGGCATTCATCAATCCTAGGAACCAAAATGAAGTTACTAAAACCTCACATTTGTAATGAATTTTGAATATTGAAGCACTTTTATAAGGAAAAAATGTGAAAGACGATACATGGTAAAGAAAAAGAAATGAAAAAAAGTTGTTGAAAGAAAAGTGAATTACAAAAATAAAAATCCTATTTTTTTTTGTTTTGTCTTTTGGAGTAAACCATTCCCCGGATGCCATCGGGATCGGCGATGAAGCCCAACGGGCGGTAGAATCCGAGAACGCGGGGCTCCGAATAAAGGGCAATGTTGGAAATTCCTCTTCCAAGAAGCTCCTTCAGCAGCCTCTCGATGACGGCCTTGCCGAGCCCGATGCCCTGGAACGACGGGTCCACCACCACGTCCCATATGATGGCGTTGAAGACGCCGTCTCCCGTCGCCCTCGCGAACGCCACCGGCCGCTGCGTTCTCCGGTGCTCCACCCATAGTACCGCCTGCGTGTGCTCCAGCGCCAGACGGATCTTCTCCGGGTCCCGACGTGGAAACCCAACCGCCACGAACACCGCGTTCAGCTCCTCCAGGTCCAGCCCCTCCGCGCCGCGCCGCAACAAGAACCCGCGCGACTCCAGTGCCGCGTCGGAGACCGAGAGCGGGTAATCGCCGCCGTAGGGGGAGGAGGACGCGACGGAGAGTTTTCGGGGAAAGGTTGGCACCCGGACTTGGCCGAAATTGAGACACGGTGGAAGAGGAGCGGAGATGGCGCCACGTAACAACATCTTTTTATAGAAAGAAAAAAAAAGTGCTTTGAATTTAATTTATAATGAAAATTTTGGCTTTGAATTCTCTTCTTATCTCTCTCTATTTTACTTTCAAAATAAATTCATTTTGATATTTTAAAATGGATAAAAAATTGATTCACTACAACACTGATACATTTCATTTTTAATATATAAAAAAATAATTAAAATAATTAGACTGTGTTTAGTTTTCCATAAATGTTTATTAAACAGAAAATTAATGTTAACATGTAATTATTTTTAAAAGAAATCTTTTATTCTTTGTTTTTTATATTAAACCTAATACTAATTCTTTTATAATTAAAAAACAAAAAAACTCAAGCTTAAATCATATTTTAAAACTATTCTAAGTTGCTAAAATAATATGTTTTTAAAATTTTCTATTTCCGTCTTGAAATTGTTTTTAAAAAACTTAGGGCAAATTAATAGATGAAAATATATTAAATAATTTTTTGTTTTTAAAAAACGTATGGGTAAATTGAGAGATGAAATTATATTAAATAAATTTTGAAATTTTTTTGAACGTATTAAAGAAAATCTCCAAATAAAAAACAGAAAACAAATGTGTATTTTCGATTTTTTTTTCAAAACAATAATATATCTAATATGATAATTTACCATTAAAATGCTATCTTATTTTAATAAATTTAAGGTAAAAATAAAATAAAATAAAATCTTAAAAATAATGATGACGGGGAAACTAGTACTTTTATAAAACAAATTAATAATACAGCGGTTGGCAATAATAATAATAATTATTATTATTATTATTATTATTTTATTTTATTTTGGATTCTGATGGTGTGACTGGCTTTGCTGATTTGTGGTTGAGAGAAAGCATTTATGGATAAGGTGGTTAGATGAGAGTTTTTGTTTTATTGATTAAACAGAGAAAGGAATAAGAAAATAAATACCAATGGTACGAATAAACATGAAGGAGAGAAATAGAATTATTGAAGAAACAGTTTTGTGAGTTCTTTTTATGATTTTAGTCATAAAAAACTATTAGACTTTACAAAAGATATCCATAAATTTTGCTCTTTTTTTATCTCAGGCTTTTCCATTTTTTTGTTTTTCTTTTTATGAAAGTCTAAGTTCAAATCAGTTTAGAATTTTAGTAAAATAGTTTAAGATGTGTATTTTATTATTTTTAATAGTTTAGAATTTTGGTAAAATAGTTTAAGATGCGTATTTCATTATTTTTAATTTTAGGACATTCGTCTATTTATAATAGTGGAGTTAGATTTTTAATTTTAGGACATTCATCTATTTATAATAGTGGAGTTAGATTTTTTTATCTACAAATGGTTAAGTCTCAATTTTTTGATTGTAGTTTACTTATGTTTATCACGTAATAATTATTAATAATGCTACTAATTATCTATGTTTTGTGGTAGTGGAATCACGAGGCATACTAGATTGTCGAGTAGTCGAATAGTATTTGACATTCGTTATTTGACACTATGTAGTCGATATTCGATAGTATATTTGTCTCCTCTTGTTCAAGTGAGGTGAAGAATTTAAGCTTGAAAGGAGAATGGTTCGAGGTGTAACTTTTGAGTAGTTTTATGGAGATGAAATTTCTACTATAACCTATTGTCTTGAATCTTCAATCTTCTTGGCTTCCTCAATCTCATCGACAGAAGATACTCTAATGTTCAAATTAGTTTAGGATCTAGATAAGAAATAGTTTAAGATACATATTTTATTACCTTTAACCTTAGTGTTCACCTATTTATAATAATGAAATAGTGTATCTTGAATTTTGAATGAATAAGTCAAATTTAATAGAGTCTGTTTACTCATTAATTATAATTTGTGAGTGATTATTATATAATGACTATTAACGATGCTACTAATTACCTCCACATCATGTGATAAATCACAAGACATGTCAGATTGCCAAGTTGTAGTTGGATAATGTTCGACACTCAATATAACTGTGATATATAATATAATTTTTATGTTTTTATTTTCAATTTTAATTTACATGAATAGACATAGTACATCCTACCGTCAACACTGTTGTAGGAATACTTATTACAGAAAAAAATTATGATATTTATTCTCTAAAAGTATTTCCTTTTTTAAATTTTATTGGATAATAATTGATAATTACATTTTTAAAATTGAAAATTTATTTTAACAACTGCAGTTGAATCAGAGTATCCTGACAATTTTTCTAAATTATATTTACATTTCTCAACGTCATGAAACGACAACTTTTATTTTCTTTTTTCATATTTTTCTCTCCTAAAAGCCTTTTAAAAAATATAAATACAAATATATTTTATTTGAATATTTTATATATCTTTATTGTATTTCATAAATCTACTTTTGACAAGAACATTCAAATAAAATAAATAAACACAAGATTAACCACTACATCAAATAAATACCTAAAAAATAATTAAATATTAACTAATTTAAAAATAAAAAATAATTATTTATTATATTAACTAAATTTATTAATATTTTATAAATTAAAATTTATTGATATCTAAAATCATTTTTATTATTAATAAAAAAATTGACTAACCCTCCACATTACCATCCCTTGTGGTTGATATTTTTTATTAGTTTGAAATTTACTTTTTAACTTGGTAGATTAAGTTTGAAGAGGAAAATAAATAATATAATGTATTGGTAATTTGTAGAAAATTGAATAAAAGTTGAATATGCGATAATTTTTTAAGCAGTGGAAGAATAATGTCTATAGTATTAATATTTATTGAAAAATAAAAAAAGCACCAAATATGTGCACTAAATGAGAATTTCTTTATAAATTATATATTCAAAATTATGTCAAATAATTTTAATAATTAAAAGATTGATTAAGTGAATTAATTCCATTAAAATAGTGTACAAAAATTTAAATGACTTAACCATCAATTTAACTCTTCAAATTATATTTACCTGTCATTTTAGTTCCAAAATCATAAAATGTTATTTCTTTTGAAAAATTTAAAATTATCTATATGTTTTTTTTTTTAATCAGCTAAAATTATCTATATGTTAATCCCTAAAACTAAAATTCCATCAATTTGATTCATAACTTTAATCACTATCAATCAACTTCATTGTTGACTTTAGTATTCAAACTATGCATCAATCAACTGCGCCAGTTGTGAAAGTTAATCAACAAGTTTTACCTTTTTATATTATATCATAGACTAAATTAACTGATACCAATAAATGTTCAAAGTATTGTTGCTGGTTTTTTACTGTCTTGTACATTTTGCTGTCAGCTTTTATGTGTTTGAAGGTTTTTGGAGGAGATGAAGTATTTTGACTCAGTTTCGTGTATGTAGTTAGAACATCCTTAAATACTTTTTTTAATTTATTTATTTTTAACTGATAAAAAAAATAGACCAAATTAACTAGTGTGCTTATAATTTCAAGAATTAATTTTGTTACATTGCTCAAATTTAAACTATTACTAATTCATTAACAATTTCATGATTCAGAAGTCTTTGATACCAATAAATGTTCAAAGTGGGAAACAAATATGAACTGAACAGAAGTATCACTGTTCTGGCCCCTATTCCCATCTGATACACAATCAGAGAGTCATTCTTAGTTTCTTGGCATATTTGGTGTGTTGCATTGCTTAACCCAAATGTGATCTTGACTTGTGCAGTTAAATTTTCAATGGAACAAATTGTTATTAAAATAGCAGTAATAGCATTGAAAAATTAAAACTAATCTATGAATAGAAGTCCCTTAATTCTCATGCCAAGGAAAACTATATACAGAATTTCATTCAGCGAGAAAAGCTCAAACTGTTGATTATATGGTTCTGAAACCTTGTTATATATCCATGCACAACAATTATTGATTACAAGATATGTGAATTCTTTGAAGCATCAAATTAATCTTCAGTGCCTCCTTGCTTCTCTATCAGCCTGCAATGTTATTTCATAAGGTAAAAAGGGTCTTCATGCTGATCAAAAGAAATATAAAAGTTAAAGAGAAGTTTATATATAACATACTGCTTTGACTACTCTCTCAAAGGCTTCAGAACCATGTGTGTCTATATAACGTTCAACTGCTTTCCTTGCATCAAAACTCATCATCTGAAGAACTTTCTTTTGGTCCTCACGATACTTGGAATTTCCATAGAAGCTTCCTATATTCCTGACATATTGCCTCACATAGTTTTCATATATGTAAGCAGCCCCATTGAACATTGGCAATACCAGCCATAGACAAAACACTAGCTTCATGTATGGCCAAAGTGGAAACCTAAACATATATACATATAAATGTTAATTTCTATCACAATTGTTCTCATATCATGTTCAATTCAACTATTTAAAGAATAACCATCTTTCTATTAAGTTTCATGAAAGAACTTTAGAAAAATTCAGAGATTATAGACATGCTTGCCAGTAAATGTGTTATAGGATAGGATCTCAAGATTCCTTCAAAACTGATATTAGTTGCTATATTTGAGCTAATCATGAGAAAATTAAAACACATTTTACCCAATATTATATATTATATAAGTACTTGTGTCTTTTTTGGTTATGATTAAATTGAATTTTATGTACGTACCATGCTAGGATCTTGTAGCATGAAAGCTCAAAGAGGGTGATGAAGGAGTATAAAATCCAATATGTTAGCCACTGTTGATCATCCAAGGTTGAAGGACTCTCAATTGCCCTCATTGATGCGTATCTATTACATTTACTCATAACACAAGGCATTTAGTTTTTGTATCCAATAGTAATTCAAACATCAGATTATGTGCATGTATCAGTTTGTGAATTCATATGTTTATGTTTTCTTCTTTTTTCAATTAAGAATCAATTAGGAGGATAAAATTACTATGTGTCCATGTACTTACAAAGGATAAAGGAGCAACACTCCAGGCCTGGTATACAGAAAACAAAACAAACAAAAAATAGAATGTTATTTATTACTGATAGAAGAAGGAGACTACATTATATATACACAATTTTATGAAAGTATGGAAAGGGAAAATTGTAAAGTATCAGTTCAATGAAAGATATAGACATCATGATGATTGTAGTTATACATTGGAGCAGTAGACTAGAAAAATTATGTGCTTGGAACACTCATGAGAAGGAAAAAATATAAAACAAGTTCCTTGTGTTCCTATCCATCAAATTCTGAAATTAATTATATGATAGAATGATGATTTATTTTCTAACATTAAATACCCTCCATTAAGAATATGCTACGTAATTCAAAAAATTACATATCATTATTTGGTTTGAAAAATTTATGTTTAGAACATAATTTGAAGTCTTAATAAAAGATAACCTGCATACATGATAAAGTAATAGAGATTCATTTACCCCACTATTGTGTCCAAATGTCTTGCCATTGTTCCAAGGATGCCCATGATGAAGAAGCTGTTATTAAGATCTTTTGTTGGGAGCAGATTTGGAGTGCAGATTAAATCTTTGGAGAGTAGAATTAGATATATTTGCAAGTAGTTAGGAGGGTATATATAATGGAGTGTTAGCAGGGTGAAGAACGCAAGCAAAGAATGTTTGAGGGCCAACCCAAAAGCCTTCTTTTCCTTGATGAGAAGAAATAACCATAAAGGCCAAGTATATGGAAGAGAAGGGAAGGATATGTACTGTAAAAGATTAAGGTTTGCATGTGCTTTAGAACTTGTAAATAGTATATTCTACTTCCATATTATATTCCTTAAATTCTTCTTTTTCTCCTGCCTTTTCACATAAATTTGTAAGCATGTGTTCTCACATTTGAACCCTTTAATTCTACTCATTAGTAAGATAGTCAAAGGTAGACTAATTGTTGATGATCAATGAAAGCATTTCATTTAATATTTATAATCCGTTGAAAAAAAAAACACTTATGAAAATGAAAAAAAAAATTATAATCATAAATGGTTGATATGCTACACATGGTAAACATATCAAATTTGTGTCTCTAGTTCCTTTTTAGGTCAGAAACCAAATAAAGTTCTAGTTATTTAAGTAGAAGACTTTTACACCTGTTTTACTTCTCATAAATTGAAAAAGTACTAAACTTTCACATCACACCAAAAGACCCAAAACATAAAAATGGTAGATGTGATATTGGAATTCATAACAAAATTTAAGGATGACCCTCTTTTCTCATTTATGCAATGTGCCCTGCCAAGGTAAGAATCTTGACATGTTTCTTTTGTCTCAGCTCATGAGGCACTGGTCCAAAAACTCTGGTTCCAATAGGTTGGCCTTGCTTGTCAACAAGCACCACAGCATTATCATCAAACTTGACCTCACTGCCATCACAACGCCCCTTTTGCATTGCTGCACGCACGACTACCCCGTATACAACCTTTCCTTTCTTCACTTTTCCATTAGGATGCGCTTCCTTCACTGATGCTATTATTGTGTCACCTAATCTTGCCCCTTTCTTCCCTTTCAATGCCTGTATGCACATCACCTTTTTAGCCCCCGAGTTATCCACAACCTTGAGAACAGTCCTCATCTGTATGAAGGTGCGTTGTTGCTGCAAAAAGGCAAGAGAATTTTTGCTAGGGGTAAGAGAAAGAATAGACTTTTTTTTGAAACATACATATCTTTGCAGAACAAAGAAAAGGTATTGCTTGCTACAGCCTACAATATAGGTTCACTAAAACCATGTTGGGCAAACATCAGTACAGTCTTGATGAGAATATACAACTAACAACTGTCCAAACATGATCTGTATTTAGTTCATGCACTGACCTGAGTAAACAAATTGTTGCATGTTATCTCATGTGATGTGGTAAATAAACCAGGGGAACTGTTGCTTAATCCACCAAACAGAGAACGACCCACTATTTCAGTTTTTTTGACACATCAAACAAAAAAAGGAGCAAGTTAGATGTCAGAATATCATCTGGTCAACATAAAAAATATTCACTTCATGGTTCAATCATAAAAGAAAATGACAGGAGGGCTGACAGCGAACAATATAGAGCTTTACACATGAAATTTAGTTCTGAATGCAGTTGTTGAACAAAAAGATTATTACAACTGTACCATTCGGTCACAGCTACATGTTTCCAAACGACAAAGTCATCTTGTAATAGTTTAAGTACATAAAAGGAGGGGTCAGGAAACTTCTCAGTGCTACAAATGATACTACAACAAAATGAAAGGAAAAAGAAAAGACAGGCACTAAACAGCAACAATTTTTTCACATGTTAGGCATAAAAACATCCTTTCAGAAACCAGTTGCATAAACACAAAAGGAAACTAAATGTACAAATGCATGCCACTCGCTAAAATGTGAAATTCCAAAGCAACTTATCAACATTCCAAGTCACTTGTTTCATTTTCACCCAGTGAAAGAAAGCTTCAACAGAGTCAACAAGAAGAAGAAGCTGAGCTTGCCTAGTGAATTACAACTTCAATCATTGTTATTCTTCAGTAGAATCTGAGCACCAATTTTTCCCAAGTTTACTACTTCATCTTGTGAATGTGCAAGTGAGTGGGTACTTACCAAATTAGCTTCATTTCTTGGGTTCTAAAAGCTGTTTTACGCATGTCGAGCTCTTACTAGACAGCTTATTAAAGTGAAACCGATTTTTTATTTTTCAGTTCCTAAGTTTTAGTCATTAGTTCAAGTTACACAAATGATAAAATTATATCAAATTTAGAGTCTGTTTGAACGAGATTTTGCATAAGCTATTCTAGGAGAGAAAAATGAGAAGAAAAAAAGAAATTAACTTTTCCATAAGCTAAATTAGCTTATGCATAAGTTAATAAAAATTTGGCAAAGTTATATGAGAGCTTCTACAAGTTATCCTAGCCATGAAACTTTTGCCATGGTTTGCAAAAGGGGTGGTAGGAACACAAAGTATGAGTGCAAGCTCACAACTCAACTGCACATAATGTAAAGTTCAGTTTCCAGACAAAGCTTATAGACTTGACAGTAAAGTGAATGGGCTTCCTAGACTGCTAAACCACAAAAAAAAAAAAAAAAAAAAAAAAAAAAAAAAACCTTCTTAGGCAATCCTAAGAAGTATTTCAAGAATTACATGAACTTTGGATATCTATCACTACTCATAAGTCGGTCTCCATAAAAAATAAAATATGTAACTTAAAGATGCTAGCAAATATATTACATAGGAACTCAAATTCAATGTTAAAGATCCACCTAACATGAGAAAGTAATGGAAATCGCATACCTATGACATAGGTATGCCCATATGGCTACCATGCCCATACTAGGTACATATTCAACGCCAATATTCATTTGGTCCATGTGATATGTAAGTTTTTTTTTTTTTTATCAGCAAAGAATTAATTAAATTAAAGCAAATGTGGTATGTAGTTAATAATACCCTTCCGTAGTTTTTCTAAAAAATGTTCTATTAGTCTGTTTGGACAAAATTCTCTGTAACAATTTCTAGGAAGAAAAAAAAAGAAATAAAAACGAAATGAATTTCTCCATAACTTAAAATACGTTTATGGACAAGTTAAAAAATAAAAAATTTAGAAAAGTCATATGGGAGAGCTTCTACAAATTTGCCTTAAGTATAAGCTAATTTTAACTTTTGAAGAAGCTTGTTTAATTTTTTTCTTCTAATTTTTCTCTCCTAGAAGTCCTTATGGAGAAATTTATCCAAACATGCCCTAAGTACATGATAAAACTGATATCATATCATAGTTCATAACAGTGAGAAAGAGCTGGCTTTTACTGCAAGAAAAAGGGAAAAGAGCCCTAGAAACCAATACACTGCTCAACATATTTCGATAGCTACCGATCTACTTCTTACACGTTGCTCCATAAGTCTCCTAAACTGTTTACAAATTTCCTATTTAAACGCAGCTGCGGGTCTGCTAACATAAACCCACCCTCAATGGGCCAAATCAGTGCAGGCCAAGTCTCCTTCTCTCTAGCACAAATCCTTGTATTTCTTTGGCCAATTAACCTAACTAGTTACTAAATAATGAGTGTCTATCAGGACATTTGAATACAACTCAGTTATCAACTACCAAACTGAATCAATATGATTCCAGTACAAACCAATCAGTGTGAATCTCAACATGTTGCCACTGAGCATTATGCTTTGTTACTACGTAAAAAAAACACAACACAATTGAAATAAAATTTCAGAGAAGCCAAACACCAATTAACACATAAGTGGAAAAAGATTAAAAAAGAAAACAATGGATCTGGGCAGGGCAATGTCCATTGGAATAAGCATCTGCCACTTACACAAGCATCAATTAACACTGGAGACAACATTCAAGCTCATAACCATAAAGCATAAAATATTATATAATTGTAATAAAATAAACTCTAAAGCTCTCCATTAAACTCGGAGTTCCAATGCATAATTACCAGGTTTGGGAAACAAAAAATTCAATCTATGAAATAAAATAAAAAAACACAAATTGGGTCGTGAAATAAGATACCGCGAGAGCATCTGGAAGCGAATGTTGCAGCCATATTCGAAATTTGAAGTCTTCTTATTCCCTATCAAAGTAAAGACACGAACTTTTCACTGAAAAACGAAAAACGAAGAATACCCAGAAGGGAAAAGTTTCTCAACATGCAAATACTAAACAGATTATGGGTTGAAATGTCTCACCCGACCCTAAAACGAAGAGGGAGCAATGATGGTCAGGCTCACACGGGTCGGTGCAGCACTGCAGCTTCCGATTCTTCTACTCTTGCCCAAAGCTAAACGCACCGTTTCGTAGTATATAATACGCCTATATTATTTTGAATTTTGAAGTCCATTATAATGTACTGTTTCCTTATTTTTTATTTATGGGCACCTCCTCGTCATTTATTTTGAACCAATCACCACTAAATTAACGTGTTTAGGCACGGTTGGAAAATATTAGTTTGTATTATTATTATTATTATTATTATTATATACTTAAAAAGAAAAAAAGAAAAGAAAAAGAGTTGATCATTAATTTTTGAGTTATATTGAAATTATTTACTTTGTATAAGTTTATGAATACGTTCATTTCATTCAAATTAAAAATTATTAGGATGAGTAGTGTTATAAAATAACTCCTAATTTGTATTTATTTTTAGTTAAGTAAAAGTTAGAATTGATTGTTTACTAATAATACAATCAATGATTTCTTGTTTGCTTAGTCTAGTTGGATTTTATAGAATACTCTATGTTTTAATTAGGAGTAATTACGGTTCAAGTAATATTCAATTTTAGTCAATGAGTGTAGTTAATATAATAATTAATTTAAGTCAATAATGATTGGGGTTCAAATAGTACTCAATTTAGTGGTTCAGAAATACTTATTTGTATATTGCAGTAATAATCTACCTAGTGAATATCAATATGTTTATTGAAAA
This sequence comes from Phaseolus lunatus, assembly GCA_013389735.1. Classification (NCBI taxonomy): domain Eukaryota; kingdom Viridiplantae; phylum Streptophyta; class Magnoliopsida; order Fabales; family Fabaceae; genus Phaseolus; species Phaseolus lunatus. The sequence goes on along the minus strand of CM023862.1, from coordinate 18,603,846 downwards.
CTTGATGTAACCTTTGTTAACAGATGAACTAGTATAAAACCACAATGTGAATCTTGTTTATATCTTATATCTTCATAATCGTAACTAATCTCAAAAGGAGAGTTTTTGTGAAAACACAAGTTTTGCAAAGTTTTTTAAAACAATCCATTTGTCAAACTTGAAGTTGTGTTTGACTTTTCTCATTAGACACTATCTCTTAAGAAAATCACTTGAAGGTGCATTTGCCAAGCAAAACAATTATTTGACTACACATCATCAAACAATATCTTACAGAAATTACTTAAAAACAAAATTTAACTCTCCCTTATTATGTTTTGACCTTTTTTCACAATTGGTATCAAAACTCAGCCTCTAAAGAGTTTAGAACCTCACAACGATTAGAGGAAATATCCTAGTAATGGTAGGCATGGAATAACAATTGATAACCGAAGGAACATCTCTTAGAAGGCCTCCAACCCTATTAGGAGAAGACTTTCCTTATTGGAAAAAGTGTATGGAGATGTATGTTAAGTCCACACATTAGCAACTGTTGTAGATCATTACTAGATGAATACCAAGATCGAATCTTTAGAAAAAGATTGGATGCACTAAAATTTTTGATCAAATGCAAGAATAACACATAAGGTACACTTTAATTAGTGCATTTTCTAAAAGGAAATATAAAAAAAATGGAGGTTAAAGCGACTAAGGAGATTTGGGACTCTTTGAAAATCAACTACGAGGGAAACAAAAGATGTTCAAGTGAGGAAAGTCACTACCCTCATGCACCAATATGAGTCTTTCACCATGTACATGGTGAGACTATGAATGACATGTTTGGAAGAATGTAGGTTTTTCTAATATAAAAATTGATAAATTGTTCCTAAATTTTATATTACTACCATAACCTTTTCAATATAACATATTTTGCACATATCACTTTAAATACAATTATATATACTTAATAACTTCAAATTCTTACACATAATAACTTCAAATTATTGCACATAGTTACTTTTGTCCATAACATATATTAAACACAATTCTTACAATACAAAAAACATAAACATATATGAAAAACCTAAACTTCACTATACAAAAACTTTAATTTTTCTCCTCTTTTACTTTTTAGTTGCTAACAGTTGCGCAGATGCTAATTCAAGCAATAGTTGATCCTTATTCTTAATCTTTAAGGACAACATTTTAGTTGGTATTACATACAAATCAAGATTTAGGTCAAGATGATTCATTATTTTGGAATAACTTCATTATAAAATTTTAAATATAGATTAATTGATATATATTTTAGTATGCAACAAACCAAAACTTAAGTCTAAATACTTCCAATGGGATTTTTATTATCTTCACCTAAATTACATTTATTCTTTTCACTCAATTATGTATTTGTTTACACTAAAATAACTAAAAAGTTGTAAAGAATATTCAAAATATAAACAACAATCAAATATGTGTATAAAGCCTAGTAAGAGAGGAACAAAATGGTATAATAACAAAAAATTAATATTTCATAGTAAAAATTTATAGCATAACAAACTACTCATCTACACATTCCAATTCTACATAGTGAAAAAATCAAGTGAAATAGTTGTTCTTGTTCTTGTTCCTTCATCAATTTCATAAACATAATATTTTAATGACAAACATTATGAAAGTTTAACAATTTTTCTTATACATTAATGTTGACCTTTAATTATTAATGATAAAAAGTAGATAAAACACAATACTCGTAGGTAAAGTAAGAAGGTGGTTTTGCAAGGATCATGGTTAGGTAGGAGAAGGATGTAGTTAAGAAAGAAGTGAGAAAGTCTAATGGTGGAATGAGGAAGGTGTATAAATGAATGGTTTAGAAGTTATAATGGCAAAATATATGTATCATGCAAATATCAAATGTTTTGATATCGGAGTCGGATTTTGACCTTAATCCTTTCAATCAATTGTACTATCTCAAGGAAATTAAATTGGTGAAGAAAATTATAAGCTTTAAAGATATTATTTGGGCTAATAGATTATTCAGGAGTCACATTTTGTTACAACAACTTTGAAAGAAAAATAATGTTAGAATAAATATACAATATCCATCTATTACACAAATTTGTATAAAATTTTACTTTTTATACTATTTCAAATTATAATTAGTATTTAAAGATAATTAGTATGTTGATCCTAAATTTTTAGGTATCTTTTAGTCTTAAACTAACAAAAACAGTTTAATATAAATACCACCACAGACAATGTAAATAAAATACATAACTTACTGAGATATTTTTAAAACTAAATAAATGTATACTGAAATTTTCAAAACCATCTAATTCCAAAAGAATGGAGAAATCACATACTGTATTAAAATATAGTTAGTACATTTGTTCTTGCCTTTCGCTTTAGTCATATAAGGATCTTAAGTTGTTACATTTAGTCTAGTCTCAATCTCCCAAAATAATTAGTATGTTAGCTTTCACATTTTGCTTCACTATGATAAAAATAATAAATTTTAACATATTCTTTAGTCTCAAACTCCTAGAAGCATGTTAATATAAACACTACCATCACAAAATTTGAGGTAAAGGTAACAATAGTATAAATATATTAATGATATATTTTTAATACAAAATAAGCCTATATTAAAAAATTAAGAACAATCTAATTCCAAAAGAATGTAGAAATCACAAATTATATTAAAAAATATCAAGTATGATTGCCCCAACCTTTTGGTGTACTTTTACAAAGACTTTAGATGCTTACATCTACTTCATCTCCAAAGTCATAAAAACAAGTTAAGATAAATACCACCAAAAAATCCAAATAAAGGAAACAGTATAAATACATTATGAAACAACTAATTCAAAAAAAGGATGCAAGAAACATAGATTATATTTAAAAGACAATTAGTTTGTTAGCAATATAAATACCCCTAAAAAAGTCATAGTAAAGGCAACAACGCAAAAACATTATTGAGACATTATTAAAATTTAGAAGGAGGCAAGAAACACAAATTGTAATTGTAATTGTAATTAAAGACAATTAGTTTGTTGGCTTTTATCTTTTGCTCAAATCTTACTAAACTCAAACTTTTACATTTATTTTAGTCTCAAACTCATAAACTACATTAATATAAACACCATCATAAAAGTTAAAATAAACTTCTATTAAAAAGTTCAGAACAATCAAATTCCAAAAAAGAATGTAAAGATAAAAAATTGTATTAAAAAATAGTTAATATATTTGCTCTTATTCTTTGCTTTCATTTTTCAAAGACCTTGAGCTTTTACATTCATTCTTGTCTTCAAGTCACAAAATCAGGTTAATGTAATATCATAAAAAAGGTTCAAGTAAAGGTAACAAAGAATTATGTTGTAACAATACAAGAAAATCATTAAATATATAGAAACCAATTTTAGAGACAAAAAATAATTAGTTACTATATTGACAAAATTAAATACTATTTTAGAGACTAAAAAAATTATTGGTATCTAAATTAGTTTTTATTATTGATAAATAATTTCTAAATTGGTATATAATTAGATACCAAGGTTTTAGATACCGATTTTAGAATCTAAACAATTGGTAGCTAATTAAATGTCAATTTAGAAACTATTTATCAATAATAGAAACTAATTTAGATAACAATAATTATTTTAGTATCTAAAATAGTATTTAATTTAGTCACTATAGAAACTAATAATTTTTTGTCTCTAAAATTGATTCTTATTTAATGATTTTCTAGTAGTGTAATAAGTCATGTGTATGTTTGGAGACCAAAGGTATGTTACCATAGTATGAATGCATTGATAAGTTTTTTGGATGAGCTTGACTATTATTAATTATTTATACCTTTGATAGTATGAATAAAATAAATATCTATTGTAAGAAATATATACACTTTCTTTTGTATATGAGTTGGCATCACAAAAGTAGGTTAATGTAAACACTACCATAATAGTATAAGTAAAGAAAAATAAGTATTGTTCATATCATGTTGTGATGTATAATATAAGATTGATATGAATGTTTGAAAGCCTAAAGTTTGTTGTTGCACTATGAATTCATGAATATGTTTTTTTGGATGAATTTGATGGTTGTTAATTATGTATATGTTTGATAATATAAACATACTATATCCATCTATTGCACAAATTTATACAAAGTTTTTGTTTTGTATAGGGATTGGAATCACAAACAAGATCGTAAATTCTTACATTTGCTGAGTATCAAACTCACAAAAATAGATTAATACAATACCACTAAAAAATTCTAGTAAAGATAACAACAATGTAAATACATTACTGAAATATTTTAAAAACAAAATAAACCTATATTAAAAAATTAAAAACCATCAAATTCCAAAAGGATTGAAGAAACACAAATTATATTAAATATTAGTTATTTACCTTCTAATTCAGTTTTAAAAAAACCCTAAACTCCTAAATTTCTATTATTCTCAAACTCACAAAAGCAGGTTAACATAAAAAAAAACACCACACAAGAATATCGATACGTATACACATTACTTATTTATATATATATATATGAAAAAAATTAAAACATTATTACCACACTGATATAACTGATATAAACACTGCAAACTTTATTACTTAAGTTAGCACATTAACAGTTGAGTTGAATTAATATAGCATCATACATGTCTTAGTAAACGAAAAATAAAATCATGTTATAAAGATTCATAATCATCCAAGTACAAAATAATACAAGAAATACAAATTTTATTCAAATAGCATTAAACTTATAAGTATAAACAAAACAACAAAAAGTGTCACTAAATACCAGAACAACAAAATATATATATATATATATATATATATATATATATATATATATATATATATATATATATATATATATATATATATATATATATATATATATATATATATATATATATATATCCAAATCTAAAAAGTGTATATATGCATTTAGAAATCTAGATAAAAGCATGTTAATGTAAAAAGCAATAAAAGAAAATGGAATCTCACTATATAAACTATCCCACATAATGTAATCATGCAAAAATCATACCTTTTTTACAAACACACTTAGGACATTAGTAGGTCAATTATTAGAGCATCATACAAATGGTAGTAAAACAAAATAATCTTATAGCAGAAGTTTCAGAAACACAAATTCTATCATCAAAAGGTTCAGATTAACATCTGAATGAACATTACACCATAAAAATATTAATAAAACAGAATAAATTTATATTAAAATATTTATAACCATATAAGTCTAAAAGAACAATGAAAGAAACATACTTGACACCTAAACTCACAAACACATGTTAGTATAAATAGGACAACAGAAATCTTAGTAAATGCAAGAATAACAATGTATATATCTACACTGTAAAATCTAAACATTTATAATGTAATATTTTTCAAACACAATGCATTAGAATTGTATTATTTATAAATATTTTCTTTTTGAGATTTGAAAAAAATAAAAATAAATATTAATTTTAAAATAATAATAATACTAATATGTATTAATTTTAAAATAATAATAATTAATTTTAAAATAATAATAAGTATTAGTTTTAAAGGAATAATAATAATAATGATGATAATAATAATAAGTATTAATTTCAAAACAATAATAATAAAAAGTATTAATTTTAAAGGAAAAATAATAATAATAAGTATCAATTTTAAAATAATAGTTATAATAAGTATTAATTTTGAAGGAATAATAATAATAATGATAATAATAAAAACTATTAATTTTAAAATAATAATAATAATAACAATAAAAATTATTAGTGCAATTATTATAATAATAATTTTTTTATTTTTTATCATTATGAAAAGAATGTAAACATCCGCATGTTATTTTATTAGTGTATTAATAAAAAATCCTCTTTTTTATTTGTTTTGTAAATATTTTTAGTATACTCAATTTGTTCTTAAATTTATTTTTGTCAATATAATTTATTTTATTCTTTAAATTTTATAATAGTTACTTTAAATTCAATTAACTACCTATGATAAAAAAATGATTATGATAAAATTATAAAAATTATTTATTTTGTAATTCATTTTTATGAACATAATTTTGTTATAAATTTAATAAAAGAAAGTGGATGTAAGATATAAAAGATTGTATGCACATATATGAAACTGTGCGTTTTAACTTTCCACAATAGCAGATGAATAGGAGGCTTCTGCTTGTGTGTGACCACCTTGCTGTCTCTTCTTCCTTTTTCTTCTTCTTCTTCCCTCTTACACCTTCCAATTAGGGTTTTCTTCAAAACCCCTTTTCCATTCTTCCTACGCACCACACCGAATCCAACCCATTATCTGACTCGGTACGATGTTTCCTTTCTTATTCCTACGACTCCATTCTCTCAAGGATTTTCGTGTGTGTGTATATATATATATATATATATATATTATTTATATTTATATATTCTTGATTTTTCTAGTAGTAAATAAAATAATTGATTTATGCTTTGTCGGTTGTAATTGGGAATTCTCTGTTGATTTGGCCAGAATTTCTTAATGGGTGTTTCAAATTTTTCTCAAAATCATGCCTGTGTTTATATACAATTTGTATAGTTTATTTACTTTTTGAAAGATGGAAGTGTTGTTTTGGGTATTACCTTTTTTGTTATTATTATGTTTAATTTGTTGCCAGAGGTTGGATTGGATGGTTGCATGGTGTTAGACGCTATTGATCTCATGTCTGGGATGAGAGTTTGCTTGCTGGAAAATGGTGAAATTTCGGTGATGATGAATCTGAGGGAACGTGTCCAAGATAAATTTACTTAAGATATATTGTTTTTGAGTCTTAAAATTTGTAACAGTAAATTCTTAGGTTTTGTGTATCTTATTTTATTTTAATTTCAACAGTGTCCTGTACACTGACCAAAAGTGTCTTTGACTAAATTTTAATATTTTTGAGCATGGATCACTATTAACATGGGAAATGCAAAATATACTAGTATCTTACAATTTTTTTTTTTCTTTTTGCCACATTTGTTTTGAACTGTTGAGATTGGGTTCAGCTGCATGTTGTTTTTCATTAATCTGGGCTGAGTAACGGAACTAGGAATCTTGTGTAACTTTGTCTGATCTTGACTTTTTAGTTTTTATTTTTAGATTTTATACTAGTAGTTCCCCTGGATGATGTTTCCCTTAGTGAATGAAGAACTTGTCTTGTGAGAAAGGATCATTCTCCCCTGAGAGTTAGTTCTGCAGTTGAGGATTAACTAGATAGATGTTGGATTAATTAAGTTGAATGACATTTCATGGATGCATTTTGTTATTGATGTATACATAGTGGACTTCGCTGCAATTAGAAGAATCAAATGTCATTAAAGGATAGCTGTTAGCCTCTATGAAATTGTGAACAAAAAATCCTGATTTTGTCTTTCTATTTTCAATGTTTAAAATACAATAAACTTTCTTGATGTGATTGTTTCCATTATACAGTTCTCACTTATTAAACATGGACAGTTTCCGGTACTAAATAATAGTACACTAAATAGGCTTCCAGTGATGAGCTAAGATACGTTATAATGCTTAGAGGCAAGATTAAAAGTTTAAGCATCCATTATTTTGTTTGTCACTTATTGACATGAAGATTACTCAGATTGTATCTAGAGCTTTGGTTCTCTGTAAAACTTTTAAACTAGTAGCATTTTTATGCTGGGAAACTTGTAAATATTGTAATATTGAGTTTATTTGTAACTTTAGGGCTTAGGGACATTGTGCCCTGTTCCATCCCCTTCTGAATCCTTCTGATAATGTCCATTCATTATTTATTAAACTCTTTATGAAAATAGTTCTGAAAACTGGACTAATTTTTACTAACCTCCATGCAGTAACAAGTTTTTACAATTTAGATTTAAAATCTCCTTGCAGTTTCATCATTATAAATACACATGCACCCACATCACATAGGATACCGTACATTTTATCCCTATAAATGCAAATGTTTAAATTAAATTTAATAGGCATTTTTTTTTCAGGTTCATGCGATGGACATGTCTGATGCTGTCATTGTCAAATCTAGTAGGTTAAAATCGGTGGTGTGGAATGATTTTGATAGGATTAAAAAAGGCGACACCTGTGTGGCTGTTTGTAGGCATTGCAAAAAGAAACTAAGTGGTTCAAGTACCAGTGGAACATCACATCTAAGGAACCATTTAATTCGGTGTCAGAGAAGGTCTAGCCATGGCATAGCACAATACATTTCTGCAAGAGAAAAGAGAAAGGAAGGAACTCTAGCAATTGCAAATTTCAATATAGATCAAGATACAAACAAAGATGATAATACCCTTAGTCTTGTCAATATTAAATTTGAGCAGACACAGTTGAAAGATGACACTGTCAACACTGGGACTAGTAACTTCGATCAAAGACGGAGTCGATTTGACCTTGCTCGAATGATTATACTACATGGATATCCATTGGCTATGGTTGAGCATGTTGGTTTCAGAGCTTTTGTAAAAAATCTGCAGCCATTGTTTGAGCTTGTGTCGTTGAATAGGGTTGAGGCTGATTGTATTGAGATTTATGAGAGAGAGAAGAAAAAAGTTAATGAGATGTTGGATAAGTTGCCTGGGAAAATCAGTCTTAGTGCTGATGTGTGGAATGCTGTGGGTGATGCAGAGTATTTGTGCTTGACGTCAAATTACATTGATGAATCCTGGCAGTTAAGAAGGAGGATATTAAATTTTATAAGGATCGATCCTTCTCATACTGAAGACATGGTTTCAGAAGCTATCATGAACTGTCTAATGTATTGGGATATTGACCGTAAATTGTTTTCAATGATACTGGATAGTTGCTCTACCTGTGATAACATTGCCGTTAGAATTGGTGATAGACTTCTGCAAAACAGGTTTCTTTATTGTAATGGTCAGTTATTTGATATACGTTGTGCTGCAAATGTTATTAATGCCATGGTTCAGCATGCTCTTGGAGCTGTAAGTGAAATAGTCATTAAGATTCGTGAAACTATTGGTTACATTAAAAGTTCACAAATTATACTGGCAAAGTTCAATGAGATGGCTAAAGAAGTTGGGATCCTGAGTCAAAAGGGCCTATGTCTAGATAATGCATCCCAATGGAATTCCACATACTCAATGCTTGAAGTTGCCTTAGAATTCAAGGATGTTTTAATTCTCTTGCAAGAAAATGATGCTGCCTACAAAGTCTATTTATCTGATGTAGAGTGGGAGAGAGTTACAGCAGTTACTAGCTACTTGAAGCTTTTTGTTGAGGTTATAAATGTTTTCACTAAGAATAAGTATCCAACTGCAAACATATATTTCCCTGAGCTCTGTGATGTTAAGTTGCATTTGATTGAATGGTGCAAGAATTCAGATGAGTATATCAGTTCTTTGGCATCAAGATTGAGAAGCAAGTTTGATGAGTATTGGGAGAAATGTAGTTTAGGGTTGGCAGTTGCTGCTATGTTAGACCCTCGATTCAAGATGAAGTTGGTAGATTATTACTATCCACAAATTTATGGCAGCATGTCTGCAAGTCGCATTGAAGAGGTCTTTGATGGTGTGAAAGCTCTATACAATGAACATTCAATAGGCTCCCCATTAGCATCTCACGATCAAGGTCTGGCCTGGCAAGTTAGCAATGGCCCACTTCTCTTACAAGGCTCTGCAAAGGATTCCAGGGATCGATTGATGGGGTTCGATAAATTTCTCCATGAAACTTCGCAGGGTGAAGGTACGAAATCAGATCTAGACAAGTACTTGGAAGAACCCCTCTTTCCACGCAATGTTGATTTCAACATACTGAATTGGTGGAGAGTTCACACTCCCAGATATCCTGTGTTATCTATGATGGCACGCAATGTTTTAGGAATTCCAATGGCAAAGGTTGCGCCTGAACTGGCGTTTAATCATAGTGGAAGGGTCCTTGATCGTGATTGGAGCTCACTTAATCCTGCTACTGTCCAAGCTTTGGTGTGTTCACAAGATTGGATAAGGAGTGAACTGGAAAATTAGATTGCTTTTTCCATGCATTCTAATTGTACATGCCAATCCTCCCCATAGAAATATTCCCATGTAAGTTATATATCTTCTAACTCTACATTTCAATTTTCTTGACCTTTTTAATATTCTGGTTCTATTTAGCCATAGCATTATGCAACTTAGCAAGTTCTTTTATGATTATTTTACATTACTTGTAATTGTTCCGGCAGTCTGTGGCATCTTGAAAACTTAATTTTTTATCATGCAAGGCAATAGAAAAATGTTAGCATCATACTTTTTTTATCAGTAAGTAGGAATTGAATGCATCTCAGGAGTTTAAAACCAACTCACACACCCTCTTCAACCAATTAAGTTAGACCTCCTTAACAAACATCATTCTTTTCAACAGTCTTGGTATCTAATTGAACACTGTATAAAATTGTAACTGAACTATTTTTAAAGTTGATTTGATGATAATCATTCATTTTACCACTTTCATTTGTATCTCACCATGTCATTCTGAAGTCAAGACTTCTGCAATTTTGTTTGAGTAATGGCCCGTGCACGTTATGATAGTTTGTATAAGTGATTTAGAAGACTATTTTATAGGAGTATGTTATAAAGTTCACGTCAAGCATAATATAATTAAAATTTTAAACTTGTTCAACAGTTTAGTATTGGAACAAAATTAAAATTAGTTTTTGAGCAAATGAATTTTTCACGGAAAGTTTGAAATATTCAGCTTCTAATAAGTTGCAATATAAAGTTTATTCGTGAAGTGTGTTAAAGAATTATGAAAAAGCATATTAGTTTTTATAAATTTAAGTAAACTAAACTAAAATTTGTTCTTTCTTCTGTCTTTCTTATTGGAATTGGTTTTTGGTCCAATTTTGGATTGTTAACAAATAAACTTCTATTTAATCGAAGTTAAATTTGAATTTGATATACTCCAATTGTTGACTCTTATTGAATCAATCACATTCTTCAATAAGTGAAGGAAAAACATAAACATATCTTTCATATTTAGGAGAATTAATGCCAAACAATTTTTTCACGAATTAATAATTTGATTAGGTGGGAGATATCTTGAGTTCACAATTTTTTAATATTAATCATTTTAGTTCTTAATTTTGTTAAACGTAATTTATGTTTGTCCTTTTTGTTGTAACTAGTGAAAATGAAGAAAATCTAATATATTATTATTATTATTATTATTATTATTATTGTGATTATATTATTGATAGAGGACCGACAAATATCTAATAAGAAAATTATTATTGGCTGATAAAAAAAAAAGAAAATTATTATTGTTCAACAGAAATACAATTCACTGCATCATCTAATCAATTAACGTAATCTGAACATACAAAAATCAAGAATGTGAAGGTAAAAGAGGGTAGATCAGAGTGCAAAAGATCACACAAAACAATTTATGTCGTTTGATTATAACCAATTTATGTTAAAGACAAAGTTCACTATGATAATTTATGTGATTTGCAACTTGAAGTTTCGCGTGAAACTCTCAACTCTTATATTTAAATAGTAATTGTCAAGTTCAAGTTTTTTTAGTACCAGACAAAATAGTTGTCTTACAATTTTTCACTAAGGATGTTTACCATACAAACCAAACACATACAGTTGTTAAATTATTGTCTTACAACTTTTCACTAAGGATATTTATGATACAAACTAAATACATATACTATTGTTCAATTTTAAAATAACATGTGGGATTAATAATTATAGGAAAATTAAACAAAAGGACTAAACGATCCAAAATTGTAGTTCTTCAACAAACTTTGATACTCATCAGACAGTCTTGAACTACAGTCTGGAAAAAGTAAATCATAACAAATTAATCTCAAACCACTAGATGGTCTAATACCTCTAGATGGTATAGGAAAACTTGAACTTAAATTTTATTTGAACCAAACTTTACAAATCTTCACTTGGTTTAGTACAAATCTTTTGTGTGATAAAACACTCAAAATTTATCTAAGTCCATTAGAGGCTTAATCACCCATAATTGGATAAAATCCAAACAATTAAAGAACTTGTTGCCAGACAATACCTTCGTGATCATATTAGACAAATTGTGATATGTTGAGACCTTCGTCACCTTCACAAATCTTTGAGCAATCTCTTCTCTCGAGAAGTGCAGCTTCACATCAATGTGCTTCGTTCCTTCATGATAAACTTGATTCTTTGACATATGTATTTATTGTTATCACAATGAACAATTACCACTCAGTCTTGCACCTTCAGCTTTTTGACTAGACCTTTAATCCACAAGGCTTCTTTTATTGCTTTTGTCATGGCAATATACTCTGCTTCAGTGGTTAACAAAGTCATTATCTTCTGGTAATTGGCCTTCCAACTGATGGCAGTACCATAAGCTTTAAACACATAACTAGTTAAAGATTTCCCTATGTCCATGCACCCAACAAAATCTGAGTCAAATACCCTTATATGAGAATATATACCTTTATATGAGAACATCTTTGACTGATCGTCTAGCTCCACCATAAATTGAGAGTTTTTCAAGTGACCCTTTCAAGTACTGAAGGATCCACTTAAGAGCTTGCTAATGTGCTCTTCCAGGGTTAACAAACTATGGAAGCTATGTCAGGTTCCATGTTCTTGACATAGACATAACTATGGTTCACTGATGTAATGTGCTAATGTGCTAAAAACACTCACAACATAAGCTATGTTAGGGTGCATGTAGGCCATTACATACATTAGTGAACCAACCAAATTTGCGTATGGAAGACCATCAATATAGTGTTGTTCCTCCATCGTTTTAGGAGACTGTTCCTTACTCAATTGTAGTGAGAAGAAAACAATGTAAATAAGTTTCAAGTTTGTCATGCTAAACTTATCAAGGATTTTTACGAGATATGAGGCTTCAAATCACATCGTCTAGAGATCTCAATCCCCAATACCTTTCTAGCAGTCCCCAAGTCCTTCATCTTGAACTCACTATTCAGTTTAGATTTAACCTTTCTCACCTCAGGTTTATTGTTGCTTGCTATTAAGATATCATCAACATATATTAATAATATAATGAATATACTACTAAAAACTTGAAGTAGACATAAGGGTCATATTTGCTACGTTCAAAACCAATTCTAGCAATAAGGTCATCAAATTGCTTGTTCCATTGCATTAAAGATTGTTTCAGACCATACAAAGACTTGTGTAATTTACAAACATAATCTTTCTTGCCCTCTATCTCAAATCCTTCTGCTTGCTTCATGTAGATGGTCTTGTTTGAGTTTCCATAAAGGAAACTTGTCTTGACATCCATATGTTCCAAATCAAGGTTAAACTCGACAACCATTGCTAACAACATCCTTATGGATTTGTGTTTTACAACAGGAGAGAAAATGATAGGTGCCTTCTTGTACTTGCATTTTTTTGTTTTGTTTTGTATCTTTGAATGGAGTTGCGGAAGCTTGCTGGAATGGAGGAAAAGGAAATTGGATTTGAAGTGTAGAAATATGGGTTTGGGAGACTGAAAGGTGAGACCTCACTAGGAAGGAGTCTAGGGGAGGCTACACAAGAGACTACCTTAGAGAGAGCTTAAGAACAAGTGTTTAAGACAAAAAAAAAATGGGCAGTATAACTCTTCTCATTTAAGTTGAATTTTACAAAAGGATTAACACTCCTATCTATAGTGCTAAGTGATGTCTAAGTTCAGAATTTTAACCCTAAAAACTTTTCACTCACATGATGACAAATGACTCTCTTTCATTGGAACAAATTCTCTCAAATTGGAGATTGACAAGTGGCCTATCTTCATTGGTGGAAAATCCTCTCCGTTGAGGAGATACCATGTGGATACTCATGTTGTCCTTACCAAGGCTCATGCTTATCATGCCAAGAGGTGCAACTCTATGTTTGTTAGACGCGCACCCCTCTAACCATACCTCTATGGAACTCTGATTGTTCTTTTGGTTTTGTATCTAGCTATTATGTAATCATCATTAACACGATGTTCTTTATCAGACGTAATTGATCATCTATCGTCTTTAGACACATTAGCCAAGCGTCTATCATTTTCAGATGTATTAGACGATCTAATGGCTTCAGAATCATCTCATCTACTGCACTTGACCTCAATGTTAGCCTTCTCAACACTCCTGCTTTCAATAGGCACACACATTCAGAAACTTCTGGTTTGTAAGTCATTTTAGTTTCTTTGAAGACAATATCAATGTTGATTATACAATTCTTGAATCTTGACTCTAGACACCATAGATGATACCCCTTCACACCTTCTAGGTATCCAAGAGACATGCATTTAATAGCTTGGTTGTATAGCTTACCTTGCCTAATGTGAGCATAGGTAGCACAACCAAAGATTCTTAGACAATCAAGGTTGGGGGGCTAACCTGACAAAACTTCTTTAGGAGTTTTCATTTCCAGAGTCGTTGAAGGACGTCTATTTATTAGATAAGCACTAGTAGCAGTAGTTTCAACCCAAAATTCTTTGGAACTCCAACACTCAACATCATACACCTTACTCGTTCTATAATGGTCCTATAGAATCTTTCTGCTAGGCCATTCTGTTGAGGTGTTCCCGCAACTGTCAAATGCCTTCGTATATCATGCTCACAATAATTGTTGAAAATTTTTGAACAAAATTAAGGACATTATCAATTATGAAATGTTTAATAGTCTTTCCAGTCTGATTTTTAACTAGATGCTTCTAGTTCTTAAAATTTTCAAACAATTTATCCTTGGCTTGTTGAGGGTAGACCCACAAATTCCTTGAAAAATAATTAACAATTGATAAAAATATCTGACACCTAAGTGTGATGGAGTAGGAAATGGACCCTATAGATCAACATGAATATAATTAAGGGTCCCCTTCATTCTCTACTAACCCATGTTAAAATGAATTTTAAATGCTTTCCCTTGGACATAATGTTCACAGAATTCCGACTAGTCAATTCAATCACTTCCAAACAAGGCTTTTTTGTCCATTCCGCAAGCTCCTTTTCACTTACATGATCTAACCTTCTATGCCATAACTAAATTTTGGAATAGACAATACTTTTAATGGTAAATCTTGACCTAAAAATTACAGCACCATCCAAGGCATACAGACCATCCTTTCTCACACCCTTCATCACCACCATGGACCCCTTCAACACCTTCACAATCCCATTTTCACCTTTAAAAAAATATCCCTTCTTTTCATGTTCTCCAAGGGATATTAGATTTCTCTTCAAGCTAGGTATGTACCTAACTTCTTCAAGCATTCTCTCAATTCTGTCATGTAGATGGAATTTCATTTTTCCAATTCCAGTTATCTTACATGACTTGTTATCACCAGGGAGAAAAAACCCTCTTTCAAGTTTTAAAAATTGTTGGAACCATAGATGATTTGGTATCATATGAAACGAACAACAAAAGTCCAAAAATCATTCAACAAAAGTCCAAAAGTTTAGGTAGCTTTTCCTTGCTTCACCCCCTTAGGATATTCAACCTAATGGTTTTCGGTTTTACCTCTTTTAGTGATCTAGCTTGCACCAAAAACTTTAGCTCCACAACTCACCAAAGAGATTCGACCACTTTCACAATTTATAGGTCAAACAAGTCAAAGCAACAAAAGATCAATTTAAAATTGAAGGACTACTTCAAAGAGAGTTTATGATAGACATGACTTCAAATGAGTAGACAATAAAATTAACAAGCAAAAAATTAAGGTTCACAAAGAAAAGCTAGCACATAAATGAAATCCTAAAGAAAGGGTCTAGAATAGATGAATAAAACCAAAATGCCCTACAAAGTTTTTGTAAGAAATTTTTCACAACTTGCCAAATTTATGCCGAAAATAATATTTGGATTCAACTTTGAAATTTTAACCACCAAAACTTCAATGTATAAGTTGATTATTGGCGTTGGAATTTCAAAAAAAAAAAAATGCGCGAATTAATTACAATAATTTTTTTAAATTCGTTGCTCAATTCAAATTTTTGAAGCCAACTATTTTGCACTTTGTTCGTTTTTCATTTGTCATTTTTTTTTCTATTTTGAATTTTGGTGTAATTCTCTTTTTGACCTTTTCTCAACTCATCAAAGTACTCAATTCCAGAGTTTCCTATTTTTTCACCAACAATTCAAATTATGATAAACTTTTTCAATCATCATAGAATTCTGAAAAATAGAGTAAACCTATTTGAATTTCAAAAAACAGAACAGAAAACTCAAGACACAATAGAATTTAGTCAAATTGGAACTTGTATGGAATTGACAACAAATATAGAACTCAAATATTTAAAAATTAAAATGCACCATAGCCCAAAATTGGATTAGAATTAAGACTCAAAAGAAAAGAAAAAACCAAAATCAATTATAAAAGGTACTACAAGGATTTAATGACAAATTTGGAAGAACATGACTAAACATTACTTGAACTTGATTTTAAAATCGAAATGACTCGATTAAAATGAATTGCGCTGAATGAAATTGCAATAAAACTCAATCAAAAGTAAAAGAAACACGATATAATCAATAGAATTCCTACAAAAATTAAAATGGATGGTTCAAGAACACAAATAATTTGAACCGAATGAAATTAGCACAAACATCATTTAATGGTAAATAAAATCGAATGAAGTAACAAGACACTCAAGAACATCAATGAACAACACGAAATTAAGAGAAGAAGATACTTAGCTCTTAAAGAACCAAAGCTCTAGATACCAAATGATAGCATCCTCTTCATCCAAATTGGTTTTCCCTGGAGATTGGTTGGAGTTGGCGGAAGATAATGGAAGTGATGAGTCAAGGAGAGCTCCATTGGAGCCATGGATTCCTCGGAGTTGCCGTGAGGAGTGTGGAGAGTGATTGGTTCGGCCAAATCACTTGGAAAAGGTGGAAGAAGAGACCAAAGGTGTCTAGCCTCTCTAGGCTAGAGAAGAAAGTGCTTAGGCTAGCAATTTGGCAACATAACACTTATATATTTGATCTATTTTTTCATGAGCTAGACAATTCAATTTATAGGAGAAAAGACTGAACATTTTGGAGCCAATATTTGAAAATTCAAAATAAAACTCTCTAATGAGAAGGTGCCATGTGGACTCATGCTTTCAATGTTTAACTTATACCTTCCATGCTAAATCCTCTGCACTCCTAGGCTGCCATGTGGACGTCCATGTACTCCTTGCTAAGGTAATTTTCGTTCTATATTATACCCTAGACTTTCTAGGATTACATTGGGCTAAAAGAAGGCCATTTGTTACCCTAATTAGTCACTTCTAACCATAATTAGACCTATTCTGCTATTGGCCCAAATACAAGTCTAAAAACCTATGCTACTTGGCCCAAATATTTGGTCCAATTATTTTATGCTACTAGGCCTAATACATGACACATGAAATCCTTAACAACTTTATACAATTTATTTAAGCTAAAGGTTGGTCCAAAAATAATGTTGACTAGTCAGTCGAAACTCAGTTTTCTTGTATTCTTCTGACCAAAACTCTAGTTTATGTTTTTATGAGTTGGAGGTCTTCTTGGATATGCTTTGTACATTCATTCATCCTAGAGTTATCCTCTTGATCGGGCTACAAAGATAAACAAAAGCCCAATTAGACCCATATTTGCAAATAAGTCCATAAACAAACTCTAAGTCTTCATCCTCCTTATTATGTGGTTGTGTGTGGCTGGGGGCTCTGCCATCACCAACACTACTCAACACTATGAGGACCTCTGATGATTTATAACTGTCTTCCACTAGAATTTCTTTACCAGACATAGACGGTCCATTAGACAATTTACCATACCTAGAAAGTTTATCAATATTTTTACCCCTCTAGCTCAAAGGACAATATTTTCTTGTGTGACCTTCCTTCTTACAATGATAACATATGAAAGAATTAACTACCTTCCCATCATGAGTATTAGACTTAGATCTCCATCTAACCTTTCCTCAATTTTGCATGATTAGACGATCTTCCTTTTACTACCAGGCCATCTCCAGAATTTGATGTTTTCACATCAAACTTGTCATTCAACTCTTTCGAATTCAAAGCATCTTGAACCTCCTATCGAGAAAGACTTTCTCTCATATAAAAATAAGTATCCTTGAAATAATCATGTGTCTTTGACAAAGCACATAATAACAATAATGCTTGATCTTCATCATCAATGTTCTCAAGATAAAGTATCAATTTATTAAATTTATCCAGTTGTTCACTAACAACCTTGTCACTACTCATCTTAAACGAGTATAACATCTACTTCATGTTAACCAAGGAGTTGGTCATCTACAAGCTTTCAAGCTTCGTCTATAATCCTACTATAGTTTTCTCTTCGAAACTTGCCTTAGGACCTTGTCACCAAGACTCAAAAAAATTACACGATGAGCCTTTTCTAACAAGGCAATCTTGTCCTTTTCAGTCGTGGGTTTGTTAGACTTGAAATTTCCTTTTAAAGCCTCAAGAAGGCCTTGTTGAACTAGAAGAACACATATCTTCAACCACTATAGCTCGAAATCATTCAAGCCAATGAATTTCTCAACCTCATACTTTGCAGAAGTCATATTGATTGAGTTTCTTCATTCCATGTTCACCACACTAGTTTGTTGAGCATAAACACAATTCAATGGATCATATAATAAATTAATACGAAAATGCAAAAATTGAGAATGAGAACGTAAAACAGGGTAGAACATAGTATGAAAAATCACACAAATTATTTATGTGATTCGACTATAAGTAGTCTATGTTCACGATAGAGTTATAATTTTTGAGATTTACAACTCAAAGTTTATCTCTGAATCCTCACATTGAAAGTCTCAACTTTTACATTAATATAATAATTGTCAAGTTCAAGTTCATAAGTACAAGACAAAAAAAATTGTGTATAACTCCTCACTAAGGATGTTTCTCATTCAAACCAAACACATGTACAATAGTTCAACTTCAAAATAACATGAGAGACCAACAATTACATGAAAATTAAATAAAAAAGCTAGACGATTCAAAATAACACTTCTTCAACAAATGTTGATACCTAACAAATGATAATACTCATTAAATGGTTTTGAAGCACTATACGGTGTGAAACCACTAGATGATGACAAACTACTAGACTTAACACCTTTAGACAATCTAAGAAAAACTTAAATTTTATATCAGCTTGTCTTTACATTTTTGAAATTAGATTTAGTTTCATTAAAAAAACTTTAACTATGAGAAGAAATAAGAAATCAAGAACATAAAGAAATAGAAGAATTGAATTTACCTTCAATTTTGTTTTATTAAATAAGAATCAAAATAATATAGTTTTCTAAATTATATTTTTTTAAAGCATAATTATTATATAAAATAAACAAAGGATATTTTAATTATTACAACCATAACTTTTTCTCCCGTTTTGTTTGGTAACCATGACAAATTATTTACAATGAAGGACATGCCATTTTTCTCTCTCTCCATCTCTCTATGTTTCCATTTTATGGGAACTTCATTATCCGAACTTCACCAACCACTTAAACTGTTCTCCACAATTTTAGTTTCACCAAACAATTTTTATTTTATTTTGTTGGATTAATTGAATTGAGTTTTATAGTGTCCTTTGATTAGAATTATATCAAACAATTAATTTATCAGCATCAAATCTCATAAACTCAATCAAATATATAATAAATATATTATTATTTGTCTAATAATTTTACTTATATAAAGAAAACAATTTTATAATGGATCAAATTATTACCATATATTTCATATCACTTATGAAACATATTTATGGTTATTATTTTCATATCTTAATATTTAAAGATTTTTTTATGTTAGTTTTAAGTAAATATAAAGAAATATTAAATATATTAAAAACATGACAGCTTCAAATTATCTAGTTAGCAAGAAATTTTTGCCCCTCTCGCTACGAAATATCTCCTTCACGTCTCGAGTAAAAAAAATTGGTCTTTCGGAGTTGATATAAAATATAAATGAAATTTACTTTATTTTGTGATATTAATTCTAAAATACCCTTCATTAATTGGTGTTGCATTTTAATGGCCTCTTTTATTCTTGTTATTAAATTTCAATATTTTTTCAGAAACTACTTACTTTTGAAATAAAATTAGTATAGTTAAATATACAAGTAACTTAAATTGGTAACACTTATAAATTATATTTTAATTATTAAATGTAATAGATTAATTTAACATATACAAGTATTAATTTTTTTAATTATCAAATGAGGAACATTAACTAATAAATTAAAGACTTAAATTTTTTACATGATTAAGTATTTTTTTAAAATAAATATATCTTCTAAATGAACAAAATTATTAGAAAGAAATGACAGGATGGGCTATACGGCTTTCAACTTATCTATCTATTATGAGCCAAACCATTCTCTTCCACTTTTGATAGAAAGTGACTTATTTTGTCACCTCTATTGACAAGTGTTTTGTGATACCTAAACAAAAATTAAGGATATTGAAATTATTTAAAAAAATAATTCACAATGTGCTCTTGAAGGGTTTTTTGACTTTGATTATATAGTGTGGACTTAGATGCTAAATGATCCCCTATATGCTACACATTCAAAATTGGTATGTTTCTGGCTAGTTAGAAAACTACTCTCCAACCAACATTGACTTTGTTAATCATGGAAGCAAAGTATATTGTGTTGGTGAAAGTGGCTAAAGGTAATATGATTAAAGGATTTGATGGACAAGCTAAGTGTACATATGGGAAGATAATAATCTTTTGTTATAGTTCAAATGCAATATGTTTAGCCAAGGAACATGTGTGACATGTAGAACAAAACATATTGTCATCAAATATTACTTCACACCAAGTAGAGAATTAAAGTGAAAAAGATTAACCCCAAGGAGAATCCTACATATGTCTTCACAAGTCTATTCAGGTAAAAGATAAGGGTGGCAAAGTAGGTCTTGGCCTGTAGGTCAGCCCGCTAGCCAACAAATTTTGACGGCTAGGTTGGTGTTTTTAATCCACTAGCTCCCTTTGACCTATCAACCCATTATTTAAAATAAAAAATAGTTTAAAAGATTTGTTTTTTTTCTATATTATGTAGGGGTGACAAATGTGGGGTGAGCCGTGCGGGTCGACCCATAGTCTACAACAAAAAACGCGGGGTGGGTTTACTATTTTGATAAGTTGACTAACTTAGGCTCGTCCCACATAACGCACAACCTGCAAGCCCACATAATAATAAAAAGGGTGTTTCTTCCTAATTCTCTCAATTTTTTTTTCTGCACCCTATCCCTTCTAGAAATAAAATTCAAAAAGTCAAAATAGTTGTTCTAGATTTCGAAAGGTAAGATAACTCTTCTTGAAAGGTTATTTTGGAATATATTTTTTTTTTCTCTTCTAAATTTTCATTTTCAAGAATTGACTTTTATGTTATGGAAATTACATTTTGAAATCAAAGAGGTGCAGGAAGAAATTTGATGGAGTGCAGGAAGAAACACCTTAATAAAAAAAATAAAGAATTGTCTCCTCTAACTTTTATTTTTTATATATATTACAAGTGAATTAATATTTTTTTTTTTAATAAAATTTTAATTTTTTATGCGGATTGACTTGCGTGCATTCTCATGTGTGGGACAGACCAATAGACCGAGCTTGCATTATTTGCGTTTTCAATTAGTTTAATTCACATTAAATATTGCATTATTTCTCTTTTTGTTCTTTGGACTCGTTTTGATACTAATTCCACAATATAAAGAATTGAACATAGAGGTTGAAATTAAGGCAAATTCTTCATCTACCTTTATACCTTCTCTTGCACCTTCATATATATATATATATATATATATATATATATATATATATATATATATATATTTTTATTTTTAATTCCAATGATACTCTTCAATTGAAGCACAAACTAAAATTAACAAAAATCTAATCTACATTAACTTCATTTTAATAATATATATATATATATATATATATATATATATATATATATATATATATAATAAACAAGAGACTAAAAACTAAAGATGTCTTAAATACATTTTCCTATAAAAAAGGAAGTTCGTAAAATGTCACATTTAAATTGATTACTTTTTATTTTAAAAATTTGTTTGATATTGTTTATTTTTAAATACTAAAAGAAAGCTAAATAAGAGTATTAAGTTACTTGAGTTAATTTGTGTCATAAAAATATAAATTAACAATGATTAAATTATTTCTCTTCGAATAATGAAAAAACTGGATCAAGCAAAATAGAAAGATATTTAAAAATTATGTTTACTTTTATTTATTATAGTTTGAGTGAAAACAACATTTTTTTTTTCTAAATTTTTAGTCTTTTCGAAAGCCAAAAAATCCAGAAAAAAAAAACTAGCAAGGTGCAAAATGGAGTACAAAACTCAAATAAAAATTGATTTGCACATTGAGGAACATAAAATACAATGAATTTTCTCGTTAACTCTCCCCCACACACTTAAATGATGAAATTACTCAGGGAGGTATAGGAGTGCAGGAGTGCAAATGAAGTTATCTAAAAAAGTGAGGTTATAATCATGTAAGGTTATTTAAACTTTTTAAAAAGGTTAAAAGAGACTTTTCACAATTAATATGGAGGTGCAAGAGGAAGGTATTGAAGTGGAGGGAGAATTTGTGGAAATAAATTAATATAAAAATATTCTCCTTTCTTCCCACTTTTTTTATACTTTTCTTAAAAATTATCTTTATCGTTTAAAATATCTTTTAAATAAATAAATAAATTTAAAGCAAAAAAATTTAAAGAAACACAATTCAATCTTTTTTTCTTTTTTTTTTTTTTCTTTTGGATAACATGTTCCTTTACTTAGGCTATATAATAAACATTCTTCTACAATTTGAAGGAGGAATTAAAATTAATGTTCCCATATATTTGAGAGTCTAGAAACCAGTTCTATATAAACTCTTATTTTGAGTTTCTTCTCCAATTAAATTTTTTCTCTCTGATTTTTGCTTAATCTTGTGTTATAGATGAGCATCATTTCCCTTTCTTTTAAGGAATTGTGTAATTAATAGTTTGAAAATGTTTCTTCCCATACTTCTCAGGTATTTATTCTTTGTTTTTCTATGATATATCAATTTGTTAATTTGGTTCTATAGTAACATATTTTTAAAACTATTTATACCATTTGTCTTTTTTAATAAGTTTCTTTTATTAGAAAATATTATTTTTTTGATATATAATTAAAATATAGTTTTCTTAAATATTATTATATCAAGTAAAGACTTATTTGATATTTTTTTTTATTTCTATACATATTAAATATTTAGTACATTGTCTATCGTGGTTTAATATCGTATAAAATATTTTTCATTGTAATAATTTTAAATATATAATATAATAATATAATAAAATTATATATAACTATTATTATGAATCTCATTTTTATATGATAATTAAAATTCATATATATATATATATATATATATATATATATATATATATATATTTTCAATATATTGTTGGTTTTCAATCTTATATCATATTCACTTTAGAAATACAAATGAAAAGTTTCCTTCACATGAAAATTTCACATCTTTCAGATGGGCTGCGTTCTGATTCATATCCATATAATTTTAGCTTTCAATATCAAAATATAATGTCTTTTATAAAAAATAATAATACATTTTTAGCATATACTTAACTCTCAGAACTCTAATTTGATTCCAAAGATAATTCTTTGTTCTTAAATTTTATAATTTTAGACTCTTATCATTTTTAAATTCTTTATGATATCTCATATTAATTGCAACAAAATGCTTTTATATATATATATATACATATATATATATATACATATATATATATATATATATATATATATATAGCATATTAATTGTTTTTACATACTTCTGATGAAAAATAATTTATAATTTTTTTTAATTTACCAAAATATGTTTTAAAGTTATTGTGAGTGGGATGGTGGTATAGTGTTTTTGGAAGCACTAATCTTTACGGTTTATCAACTACTACAAGTCAGTACAATAGTGATTTATCAGAAAAACTTGTTTATGTTATGAATAATAAATTTTAAGGAGAATGAGATGACAATATTTATTTTTTAATTGATGTACTATGTTATGTCAGATGTTATAATAAGTAGATAATTTTTTTTTTACTTTTTATTTTAAGGAAGGTTTAGACATGTCCAAAATATATTTTTATTTATTTTTGATAAAAAAAAATTGTAAGTGAGCAACTAAACACTAAAGTGGTCACTATTGAGATGTGGTGACCTAGTGATATTTAAAGACTTACACAAATATTAATGTTATAAAAGGGTCTAAACCACATCTATTTCTTAATATAACAAATAATTTTTCAAGCACAAAATGGTAACAAGCTATAAATACAACATATCCCTATTAGAAGAAAAAATAGAAACATACACTACACTGAAAGTGAAACAAAAACAAGTTAAAAGTATCTAAGGTTTGTGAAGTCATATCTAGATAGAAGTAAAATATATTTGTAATCATATCTAGAAAAAGCTTGAGTTGTTGTTTGGCAACATCATAGACCTTTTGTAGTGATCTTCATTTTCTTTCTTTTTTTTCTTCTTCCTTACACGGTATTATATGTTTTTAGCTATAATTTTTGGCACGTGTTCTCTCACCAATGGTTGAAGAGGAATAACACAGAAATTGAAGTGGATGGACCATGTTTTGATTCTTATCTTGCCATGCTTAGTAAATTTCCAAATAAATTAAACTTTAGCTACGCTAGCAAGCTTTTCTATATCTTGGAAAGTGTGTAGATTATTGGGTTGGGTTACTTACTATATGCATTTTGAAACTAATGGATGATTATGGTGGAGTTTTCACATGTTTTTTTTTTCTATCTCATTACTTTTCATGCATGCATGCGTGTGTTAGAACCACACACGGAAAGAAAAGACAATTAGTTAATGTTTGAGACCAAATTTCTACAATATATAGTTAGGGTTAGTGAATATCTTTAAATTTATTCGTTTCACCATTACTTTGTCTTTTTTTATCAGTAAATAATATAATAAATAAATAAGAGTATTTAAGAGATATTCTATCCTTTATAAAAAAACTTCAATAGTCTTTTAAGATAAAGTATTAGTATATGAGGGTTCCTTAAAACACATGATGAACCTTCTTACAACTTGTATTGAAAAACTATATCTTATACTTGCTTAAAATTGTTTTTCAAAATGATTGATACAAGAAACTGATCAACCAAGATGTTTACAATACCAACAGAGGTAAAATAAAATCTGCAATGCATGGGAATCGAAACCAAGTACCTTAAATGACCAAAGAAACGTTAACCACTATACTAGACAAATTTTTTTGTATTACTATGATTTTTATTATACTTATTATTATTATTAATATTATTATTAATATTATTATTAATATTATTATTAATATTTTTATTATATTTTTATTAATATTTTTATTAATATTTTTATTAATATTTTTATTAAGATTATTATTAAGATTTTTATTAAGATTATTATTAATATTTTTATTAATATTATTATTAATATTTTTATTATTTATTATTAATATTTTTATTAAGATTTCTTCTTCATATTTTTATTCTATTTTATTACTATTTTTATTATATTCTTATTAATCTTTTTCTTCCTATCTTATTCCTATTTTTCTTCCTCTTATTCTTCCTCTTTTTTCTTACTCTTTTCTTCCTCTCTTTCTATTCCTCTTCTTCTTCCTCTTTTCTTCCTCTTGTTCTTCCTATTTTTATTCCTCTTGTTCTTCCTCTTGTTCTTAATCTTGTTCTCTTCTTGGTTCTTCCTCTTGTTCTTAATATTGTTCTTAGGATCTGTTCTTCTCTTCTTCTTCTCTTAGGATTTTTCTCCTCTTCTTCTTCCTCCTCTTCTTCTTCCTTTCTTCTTCCTCTTCTTCTTCTTCCTCTTCTTCTCCTCTTCTTCTTCTTCCTCTTCTTCTTCCTCTTCTTCTTCTTCCTCTTCTTCTTCTTCTTCCTCTTCTTCTTCTTCTTCTTATTCTTCTTCCTCTTCCTCTTCTTCTTCCTCTTCCTCTCTTATTCCTCTTCTTCTTCCTCTTCCTCTTCCTATTCTTCCCTCCCTCTTCTTCGTCTCCTCTCCCTCTTCTTCCTATTCCTCTCCCTCTTCTTCCTCTTCCTCTCCTCTTATTCCTATTCCTATAACCTATTCTTCCTATTCCTATCCCTCTTATTAATCTTAATATACTCTTATTAATAATAATAAGTATAATAAAAATCGTAATACGACAGAAAAACTTGTCTAGCTTAGTGGTTAATGTTTCTTTGGTTACTAAAGGGACTTGAGTTTGAGTCCTACCTAAAATCCAATTTTTCTTGTAGGGATACCTATGTATTGGTTTTGTTAATATATGAGTTTTGGTCTAATCCCCCATATTTACTTGTATTTCCTTTCTTTTTTTTTCTTTTAATAATACCTTTTTTCATCTGGTGGCAGATGATTGTTGTTACTTGGTGTTAGCTTATCTGAGATGTCAAGTTTCATAATAATGCCTAACATGAGAGCTTTTATAAAAAAAAAAAAATCATAATTTTTAAAAAAAGGATGTAGCCTTCTCTTGTAGAGATATTTGAAAACAACAGTACCCTCACAATACCAACTTTCTATTAATCATTAGTCCCTTTACAGAAATAGTCCAAACATTGTAATTGAATATTTGAGAATGCCTCATTGAGTGGTGTATGCACACTAAGCAATGATGTCCCTTTCCTATATTGTTATGGATCCTGTTTTAACTATAAAAAAACCACTTGCATTTAGCAGCTCTAATCCAACATGTTGGTTGCAACTTGTCTACGTTCCTTCCACTCTGCACCATTATTTTGTCTTGAAAAGACATATGGGTAAATGCTTCAAAGTTAGAATTTTTTTTGGTATAGTGATAGAATTTTTTTTAATGATCTAAATATGACGAAAGATGAAGGCTAGAGGGATCTCCGGACTCAAAGGATTTGCATAAAAGATTCACTTTGGTAGCAAGATTTGAAGGAGGTTTGGTCTTTCGATGGTTGGAAAGACTTGTTTGAGGACAATTTTACTTGGGAAGTTGGGAATGAGAGGGTCATAAGGTTTTGGGAGGACAAATGGGTGGGCAATATGACTCTCAAGGATAAATTCCTAAGGTTGTTCTCCATTTGTTCTGATAAGGAATCTCTCCTTTGGCAAGGAGGGGAGAGGGTTGATAATTCAGAA
Organism: Phaseolus lunatus; assembly: GCA_013389735.1. Taxonomy (NCBI): domain Eukaryota; kingdom Viridiplantae; phylum Streptophyta; class Magnoliopsida; order Fabales; family Fabaceae; genus Phaseolus; species Phaseolus lunatus. The sequence goes on along the minus strand of CM023862.1, from coordinate 18,576,679 downwards.
TGGTCTTGGAGGATTGATTGGAGAAGGAACTTGTTTGAATGAGAGGAGAATCAGGAACAACAATTGATACATCTTTTGGGAGAGCAGAGGGTATGGGCGGAAAAGGAGGATGCTAGGGTTTGGAGATGGGAAGACAACAGTATACACGGTCAAATCTGCATACAAAATGCTTAAAGAAGAGGTTGAAGCGGATGAGAAGGATTTGTTCGTGGTTTCTAGAGGATTAAGACACAACCATCAACTCATTTTACAACATGGAGGGTCTTGGAAGACAAAATCAATATCTGCAGTATGTACAGGGAGGAAGATGAAACTTCGTCTCACCTATTCTGTACTTGTAGAGTTGCCTGCCTAGTGTGGTCTAAGTGTTATGAGTGGACGAGGTTGGCATCGACGGATCACCAGGAACCAAACCAACATTTTTTAAGCTTTAGGATGAGTGGTGGCAATGAAAGGGTGAATCAAATTTGGGATTCGGTGTGAATAACAGTTGTAGGAGAATTGTGGAAACATAGAAATAAGAAGATTTTTAATGGTGGTAGGATAGATCATATTGAAATCTTTTCTATATAATGCAAGTGAAAGTTTGGTCTTGGGTTAAGTCCAAAGCACAGGAGGTGTGTTTTTCCTATTCTGATTGATGTCTTGAGTCTCTAGTCTGTATGAAGTCTATTAGGAATTATTAGGAGATCTAGTTGATGAGTAAAGGACTTTTACAGTTTGATGTATAAGGATTGGGCATTCCTGAAATACCTTCTATTTATTGATTTGATTTTTGCTGATAAAAAATAATATATGATGAAGAGATTATTGAAAAACATATTCAGATCATAAATGCGAAAACTTAGAGGAATTAACCTTCTATCATTGCTGCTCTCGTTGCTCACTTTTATTTTTTTTAACCTTTTCTTTTTATACACATGATGAAGATAAGAGTAGACTCACTAACTGGAAACGAAGAACATGCATCCAATTTATAGAGATTCAATCTATCATGGAGTTACAAATGTTGGAAAATCTAACGAAAATTATAACAGTACAAGTTAATATTCCCACATAATAAATAGATTGAATCTTTATTCAAAATGGATCACATTCATCAACAGTAAAAAAAAAAACATAAACATACCTATTGCAGAGGAAATGCACACGTTACAGAGAAACGCACACATGTTTTGGTTGGTTAATTATTTTTATCTTCCTTCCTAAAGGATGTAAAAGTTCTAAGTGTATTATTAGACTAATTAATTATTTAATTAAAATTAAGATTATTAGAGCAGAATATTGTGGAAATGGAATAGTTTTTGTTTTTGGGTTTAAAGTAATAATGAGAATATAAGAGAATCCTGATCTTCGGTTTATGTGAAACCACAAAAGGAATAAGCTTTTTCATAAATGAATCTCTTTATTACTTGGTGGGAATTGGCATCCAAAATAAAGTATTTTATTTCCCTAAAATATAAGAGGGAACAAGAGTCATTCCACTGAGTTCACATATTCAATCCCGATTTCATTCTTTCAAAGGTCAAATCATAATTTCATATATATAAAAAAACATTATATACAGCTTGGTTAAAAATTGTCAAGGTTTTACTTCAGTATATTAAATGATCATTAAATAATAATTAAATTTAAAAATAAAAAATAATTTATCATTATATTAATTAAATTAAATACTAATTTAGGAATTAAAAAAATTATTGATATTTAATATATTTTTTTATTAAAAAAATATTATAAAATAATTTTTAAATTAATATTTAAATTAATTACTAAAATTTTAGCTACTAATATTAATATTTTAGATTCTAAATTAGTCTCTAAAAGATTAATTGAGTCTAATTTAGATCATAAATATTTACTAGCTAAAATCTTGGTAGGTAATAGTTAGATATTAATTTAGAAACTATTTTATAAATTTTTATTAATAATATAAATTATTTTATATATTAATAATTTTTTAATTTATAAAATTATTTTTAATTTAATAAATATAGTGACTAATTGTTTTGGTCTTTAAAATTAGTTTGTATTTAATTATTTTTTTAGTGTATGGATTATTAAATAAAAATTAATTTTAAAACATAAATAGTTACTGTTTTGATAAGATTAATTTTGATAATTTTTTACGTATTAGAAATTAATTTATAAACTTTTATCAATAATAAAAATGATTTTAAATATTAAAATTTTTTAATAATTATTTTTTAAAAAAATTAATTTTTATTTAATAACTTTCTTGTAGTATATTAAAATATTATATTTATATTTGTTTTGTTTGGCATGAACCTAATGCATGATTTGTAACTTAGGAAGAAATAAAGACTGTTACTTCCTTTTGAATAATGAGGAGGTCCGAGTTTAAATCATACTAAATTCTGTAAAGTTTAATTTATAAGCATTTAAAAATAAGTTAAATGTGATATTTTCGGGAAAATAGAAATGAATAACTATATTTTGATTTGCATAAGAAGTTAATACATTTTATTTTTTATTTTTTATATATTTATCTGAATTCAGTCGAATATTAGTTTGAGTTTGAGTGACACTTACGTAGTTTGGAAGTATAGATATAAAGTATTTGGTAATGTATGTCTGGACAAGATTTATAAAAAAAAATCTATTGAAAAAAAAAAGAGTTTTCTTATAAATTAAAAATTAGCTTATAAATAAGTTAAAAACAAAAATTTAGAGAAAAAAAATATGAAAATTAGAGTATGTAAATTAGTTTTAATTTATGGAAAAATTCTCTTATGTTGTTTTATCTTTTCTAACAGTGATTGCGAAAAAAATTGTCCCCTACAGTACACTATTGACAAAGATAAAATTGATAGAATTAACTTTAATTTTTTAAAGTTAATAACTAAAATTTGAGTACATAATTAAATTTTAGTTTAAAATTTAATTTATAATTTTTTTATTAATAATAAAAACTATTTAAATATTAATAATTTTTTATTTTATAAAATAATATCTAATTTAATTAATATAATAATTAATTATTATTTTTTTTAAAATTAGTTTCTGTTTAATAATTTTTTTTAAGTAGTAATGATAATTTTTTCTTTTCTATTTTGTTCCTTACTTTAATACTTGTTTTTTTTTTGTTTCGTTTTTTTTTTCTATTTTAAATTTATCAACATTTTTCTAATACGCGTTTTCGCTATAATTGGTGAAAGATTTTTCATTTTATTTTAACTACTTTGAGGGGTACAAATGAGAGTTTTTTTTTTTTTTTTATCATCTCAGGCGGGTACAAATGAGAGTGTATGGGGTTGAATTTAATTAACTTATGCAAACCAATCAAAAACACATTGATAAAACAAATTATGGTATGTTTGGATTTGAGCCTAATTTCACCTAATTAATATAACAACAAATTTTGAAATTTAAATTATTATATAATAGATTTTCTTTTTCAAGTATATTTTCTCCTTGAAGAAGACTCAAACCTTACTTTATTTTTAAGGAAGTTTAATATTATTCTGACTAATTACTTGTTGATTAATGAAATTGTAATAAAACTGAATTTTTAAGGGAATGTCTTTAAACAAAGGAAGATTGAAGTGGAGGAAATAAAAATAAATTTATTGATAGTGGACATTCATAATGGGTTACCATGCTCTTGCATGTTGTGTGTACATCAACTTGTCCCCTAAATTTAACTACATTATAATTTCCCTCCTTCACCAACATTGCATTAATTGTTCAAAATCTGTGATATTTTCACTTTTCAGCCTTAGACATTGTGCTATATTGTTCTAATTTTAGAATAAAACAAATTAATTTCCTTCCTCTTAAATTTAATTTAAAAATTAGAAAAAGTAGGAAAAGGAAAAATCATTTCCCTTTCCTTATTGGACCCCAACCAGCAAATTGAGCTAAGAATCAGGTTTACAACCTAAAAAATATTAATATAAACTCATGTTTATCCAAGGAATTAATAAATATATATATATATATATATATATATATATATATATATATATATAATTTTGTAATAGTGTTTACCATACATGTAACATGAAAGCACCCTATAAAGTATCTTGCATTGAAAAGAGTTTTATTTAAAATTTAGTGAATTTTGTGTGATATTTCTGCTTATAAGAACTAGAAGTAATTTTTTCTTTGATAATACATAAATTAAAATACGTCTTTACAAAGTTGTTTAATAATGATTTATTTCTTGAATAAGACATATTTAAGTCATTTATTATTATTCTTAAGAGTTGTGTTTATCTAGACTTCTTAAAATTAAGCAACATAACTAAAAGTGTAGGAAATACTCTTAGACACTGACAAAATGTACATAAGATTTATTCGGGCCATTTTCCCTATAAATACTTTTTAAGTAAAATATTCAAAAATATAATCATAGATTTTTGTTGTTTAAAAACATAGTATAATGTGAATTTGCACCCACAAAATTTATGTTATAAATATTGCCCCATAATATAATATTTCTCACCACTGCTTTTAGAACATTTATATGTATGTTTGTTGAAATAAGTTACATATATCTTATTTTTGTGGGTTTTATAATAATACATAAATATAAGTACTTTACACAAAATAACTCTAATTATAAGATTATTTAAAATGAGTGATTAAATTTCTTTATGTAAATATTACAACGGACCAATATTTAGAAATACTTTTACAACATGACTTATATAAAATGTTGTGTTATTTTATTAACAAGAAATAAATTAAATAGAAATGGAGCATTTCAAAGATGCTTCAATCTTTTAAAAACAAAAAACTTGTAAAAGAAACATCCTTAGAAATTGACAAAGACACTATTTAAGAATAATTGTATAGTACGAAAAAGTTAGATAAAAATCTTCCACTAAATCCTATTACTCCTTCGAAAAAAAGATAAAAATAATATCTTCATGGTTACCTATTATGTGGAATGAGTGATTAGAATTAGAGAGGAACAATTTAATAGGGCGTAGTGTTTGGTTGGTGATTTTAATAGCATCATATATCCGACTAAGAGCAGAGGAGTAAATAATGCGTCAGTGACCAACGACGATATGCTCAGATTTAATAATTTTATAGACAGGGTGGAGGTTTTGGACATTCTAATGGTCAAGAGAAATTACACCTGGTATAAGCCTAATAGGACAACAAAGAGTAGAATTGACAGAGTCATGGTCTTAGTGGAATGGCTTGAAAAATGACCTAGTAGCAAACAGTACATCCAGGAAAGAACAATATCCGACCACTATGCATTAATACTCAAAACCAACATGGAAGATTGAGGACCAAATCCTTTTAGAAGCCTAGATGTTGGCAAAAAGTGGACTCATTCAAGGAGTTAGTTAAAACAAAGTGGAACACATATGAAGTTAAAATCTTAAAGGAAAAATTAAAGTGCCTAAAAAAAGATATAAAGTCCTGGAATCGAGAAGTATTTGGAAATGTTAATCATAGGGTGGAAGCAATAAGAAGGAAAATTCTAGAGCTAGATGAAAAGGATGACAACGAAAATTTGGATGGAGAAGGTAAACGAGAAAGACAGAGGTTGTTAACTGATTTTACAAAATCGAAATTAGACTAGGAAGTAATTGCAAGATCTAAATGGATTAAACAAGGTGATATGAATACGAAATACTTTCATAATCAAATAAATTGGAGAAGGGAAACTAATGGACTTCTTGGGATAATGGATAATGGTGTGTGGTGTGAAGATCCATCTAGTGTGAAGGTGAAAGTGAAGGAATTTTTCTGGAACAGATTTCGGGAGGAAGGTGGGGTCAAAGTTAGATTAGATAACATTAGTTTTAGAACCATCAACAACGAGGACAATGACAAGCTTACTGGAAATTTCACAGAACAAAAAATTGAAGAGGTTGTGTGGTGTTATGACAGTACAAAAAAGTCTGGGTCTAGATGGCTTCAACTTTGGTTTTCTAAAATTGTTTTGGGAAGACTTTAAAAGTGATATCACTAATGCTGTAGAAACCTTTGTAAATGGTGGAAGGTAGCCAGGGGTGCAGACACGTCCTTTATAACCCTTATCCCCAAAATTAAAAACCTTAGAAATCTAAATCAATTCAGACCTATCTCTTTAGTAGGATGCATTTACAAGATCATAGCAAAGATTCTATCAAGAAGACTGAAAATGGTTTTAGATAAGATTGTAGATTTGAGGCAATCTGCTTTCGTTGAGGGGAGGGAGGTGTGATGGTGGCAAATGAAACTATAGAGGAGATGAAAAGAAAGAAGAAAATAAACTTGTTTATGAAAGTTTATTATGAAAAAACATATGACTCAGTTAGATAGGAATTCCTATATTACATGTTAGAGAAACTAGGCTTTAGTGCAAAGTGGATTGGTTGGATAAAAACATGTTTAGAATCATCTTCAATGTTAGTACTCGTGAACAAAAGTCCACCATCGGAGTTCAAACCGGAGAAGGGATTAAAACAAATTTCTATATCTTGTTGTAGCAGAAGGTCTAGCAGGTGCTATAAGACAAGCACAAGAGAAAAACTTGCTTGGGGGCGTACAGGTGGAGGATAAAGAGGTGATTGTAATATGCTACAATATGTGGAAGATACCCTATTCTTTTGCAAGGCTATGACGCAAAACATTCTTGTATTGAAATCGATCTTAAGATGTTTTGAGCTAGCGTCTGGGCTAAAAGTGAATTATGGTAAAATGAGAATTGGGGGAGTGGGCGTGCACACAAATGCAATTAACAAGTATGCATCAATTCTTAATTGTACCATAATAGATATTCGTTCAAGTATTTGGGTATGAGAGTGGGGGGTCATCATAGAAAATGTTGCTTTTGGAATGAGATAATACCTAAAATCAAGAAGAGATTGGCTAGGTGGAAAGGGAGACATCTACCATTTACTGGTAGAATATGCCTAATGAAATTTGTGATTACATCTCTTCCCCTATTTTATACGTCTTTCTTTAAAATACCCACATTAGTCACAAATTTTATTAAGAAAATCCAAAGGCAATTTCTGTGGGACTGGGTAATAGAGGAAGGAGGATTGCTGGGTGTCATGGGAAAATGTATGCAAGTCCAAAGAGGAAAGGGAGCTAGGGGTGATGGACATCAAAGTCTTTAACATTGCACTAATTGAAAAGTGGATATGACGGTTAGGAACACAAAGAGAAGGTCTTTGGAAGGAAGTATTAGAATATAAATACGAGGGATGGAGAGAAATAAAAAAACCTCAGTGTAAAAAACAACGAATCACTCTGGTGGAGGGATATCAAGAGGGGGAAGGATGCTTTGAAAACAATATCTGGTGGACAATTGGAAAAGGGAATGAAATAAGGTTATGGGAAGACAGATGGATAGGTAACACTACATTGAAAGATAGGTTCTCCAGGTTGTATGCGATATCTAACAAAAAGGAAGCAAAATTAAAAAATATAAGAAGGTGGTTAAAAGGTTGTTGGGTGTGAAAATTGGAGTGGAGAACAAGAAGATTTGAATGGAAAAGGTTGAAAAAATAAATAGGTTAGTACAAGATCTAGACGAAATACAATTGAAGTTAGAAGGAGATGATTGTTGGAGATGGATGGCAGATGAAACACTTATACACAGTGAAATCAGCTTACCATAAGCTTATCAACGAGGTGGTTCGAGAGGATAGAGGGCTATACAAAGTTTTTTGGAATATTAAAGCACTTTCGTCAGCACACTTACTTTCTTGGCAAGTACTAAAAAATAGAGTTGCAACCAAAGATAAGTTAGCTAGTTGGGGGGTACAACTAGACAATTTGTTGTGCATGATGTGCGGTAAAGTGAAGGAATCCATTAGCCACCTATTCCTAACATGTGAAGTGACCTCAATAGTGTGGAATTTATGTTATAGGTGGATTGAGGAACACATGGTTCAACATCACAATGTGAAAAATCACTTAAATTAATTCAGGGTATTAATGTTGCCAAAAGACGGGAATAATGCATGGGGGTGTATGCGGGTAGCAATTGTGAGGGAAATTTAGAAACAGAGGAATAATATCATTTTTAATAATAGTAAACCTGATCTAATTCAGATGTTCGTTATAGCACAACTAAAATCATGGTCCTGGATTACCGAAAATGGAAAGGGGGTGTTGTTTGAATATTCGAGCTGGTGTCTGGACCCAATAGGTTGTCTAAAATCTATTAAAAGAAATCTGGTAGTTTTTAAAACTTACTTGCTTAGGACGGTACAGAGAAATAGTTTTGTGATGATTTTGTTCTTTTTGTTCAAGTATAGTACATGGTAATTTGGCTAAAGGTATATATTTGGTTTAATGTGTGCAGGTGGAAAATAAATGAGCCCAAAGAAATTGACTACACAAGTGATGGAAAATGGAAAAAAAAAAGAAAAAAGACAAGAAGGGGCACAATAACATAAATTGTAGAGGAAGAAAGTTTGGCGAAATAATGTTGTAATAGTTGTATATGGCAGCATTAGGGTAAAGCACACCGGAATGTTATATGTTAATTTGAATGTTATAATAGATAGTTTGTATCTTGGTGAAATTATAATGCATGATATTATCTTTAGGAAAATAAGCTATGTGATAGGGGTAACATCAGATATAGTAGGTGTAGGTATTTTTTTTTTAGTATGGATGAAAAGGTTGAAAAAATAAATAGGTTAGTACAAGATCTAGACGAAATACAATTGAAGTTAGAAGGAGATGATTGTTGGAGATGGATGGCAGATGAAACACTTATACACAGTGAAATCAGCTTACCATAAGCTTATCAACGAGGTGGTTCGAGAGGATAGAGGGCTATACAAAGTTTTTTGGAATATTAAAGCACTTTCGTCAGCACACTTACTTTCTTGGCAAGTACTAAAAAATAGAGTTGCAACCAAAGATAAGTTAGCTAGTTGGGGGGTACAACTAGACAATTTGTTGTGCATGATGTGCGGTAAAGTGAAGGAATCCATTAGCCACCTATTCCTAACATGTGAAGTGACCTCAATAGTGTGGAATTTATGTTATAGGTGGATTGAGGAACACATGGTTCAACATCACAATGTGAAAAATCACTTAAATTAATTCAGGGTATTAATGTTGCCAAAAGACGGGAATAATGCATGGGGGTGTATGCGGGTAGCAATTGTGAGGGAAATTTAGAAACAGAGGAATAATATCATTTTTAATAATAGTAAACCTGATCTAATTCAGATGTTCGTTATAGCACAACTAAAATCATGGTCCTGGATTACCGAAAATGGAAAGGGGGTGTTGTTTGAATATTCGAGCTGGTGTCTGGACCCAATAGGTTGTCTAAAATCTATTAAAAGAAATCTGGTAGTTTTTAAAACTTACTTGCTTAGGACGGTACAGAGAAATAGTTTTGTGATGATTTTGTTCTTTTTGTTCAAGTATAGTACATGGTAATTTGGCTAAAGGTATATATTTGGTTTAATGTGTGCAGGTGGAAAATAAATGAGCCCAAAGAAATTGACTACACAAGTGATGGAAAATGGAAAAAAAAAGAAAAAAGACAAGAAGGGGCACAATAACATAAATTGTAGAGGAAGAAAGTTTGGCGAAATAATGTTGTAATAGTTGTATATGGCAGCATTAGGGTAAAGCACACCGGAATGTTATATGTTAATTTGAATGTTATAATAGATAGTTTGTATCTTGGTGAAATTATAATGCATGATATTATCTTTAGGAAAATAAGCTATGTGATAGGGGTAACATCAGATATAGTAGGTGTAGGTATTTTTTTTTTAGTATGGATGAAAAGGTGATTTATAATAGACTTAAAATATCCTTGAAATACTCTCATTAATTTTTATTTGCTGATAAGAAAACTATCTCATATCCAAGATTCACCAATCAAACAAAAAATATCTATCTCCAAATATAAAATGTTTTGTTTTGTATAAGTAATATCATATCATTTGTTTGAATGATAAAATTTAGGAATGTTCCTTAACTTCAAAATTCAAAACATGTTTATAAACATTTGCATTGAAAATAAGCTTTAAGTTGTTTCGTGATATGTACGCACACATTAATTTATTGTCTGGAAAATAAAAATCATATCATTTTCAGAATATCATGTATGCATGTGGTGTGATTTTGACAGGTTAATTACTGCACCATTTGGGAACATGTATTGTTTTAATGGTTGCCATATTCACCTCCATTTTAAGGATGAAGTATAAACATGAGGTTGTAGTGGTCCCTAACCTATGTTATGCCCTAGAATCAATATTTAGTTAGCTAGGGCCATATAGGGTTTTGAATTGTGGATCACAACACTGTTTGGAACTGCGAATATATTCCATGTATTACGCACTTTGCTTTGGATTTAGTGAGATAATGTGTATAATTAACAAATTTAATTATTTCTAATTTCTAATACTATTCAAGTTTGCAATTAGTAAAGATAATAAATTAAAAAGAAAAGTTACATCAATGTCTTATTTCAATAATAGCTAATATGGGTTGGTGAGAATTGATTGCTATTACTTATTGCCCTAAATAATTAATGATTATTGAGTAATTAAAGTTATGATAGAGATTAATGACATTGCTTTAAATCAGAGAAAATGAAAGCTGTGGTTATTTTTGTCAATAGGGATATCTATAGCCAAAACTCAAAATATGAAGAGAAGCCACTATAATTATGATATGAAGATTTTTGTTTGTACAAATCTTTATAGACATAAATGTATATTAACAAAAAAGTGAATACTGAAGTTATTCAAAATGATTTTCTTTAAAAAAAGTTACTAAAAGGATTTTTTTTTGTTTAAGATCTCACATTGACTAGAGATAATGACATTTCATAGTATATAAGTTGATACAAATCTTATCTTATAAGTCGGTTTTGTAAAGTTGAATTAGACTTTAAGTTTATTTTCTAATATAATATCATAATAATTTAAATACTATTCTAGCAACAGTTAATTGGACTTATCAGGCTATTATCGAACCTTCCATAATATATAGTTTCACGCACATGTTGGCAGATCTCGGCTTGAGAGGAGTGTATTGGAGGAGATCACACCTCGACTAGATATAATAATATTTTATAATCTATAAATTGGTATAAATCTCACCTTATGAGTTAGTTTTGTAAGATTGAGTTAGACTTTAAGTCTACTTTTTAATAATTTCTTAAATTTTATTAATTTATCCTAAGTAATTATTTTTAGAAAGTCTAAAAACATTTTTTATTTTATTTTAAGAGTTAACTTTGGATTTTTTTTTTATAGAAAATAACATATATATTTTGAACTTTTCTAGAAAAGTCTATAAAAATAATTTTCCTAAAATAAATTAAACCAAACCTTGAATGACTAGTTGGATGTGTTTTGGGTATTAGGGAACTTCAGATCCAATTTTAGTTAAACCCAACCTAGGGCATCCTAAAATTTGAATGGTCAATATGTGCTCTAAATTAGATCACCCGTGGGAGGTGGGACAAACATTTTATTATTTTTACAATTATTTTAAGCTAAACTAGACCCTCATCTCATAAAATTATATAAGAAATTTTTTAAGGGTAAAGGACATTAATTAATAAATACATTATTTATATAAAATGTTTAAACATATAATATGTTAATGTAGAGAATAAATTAATAATTATATATATTTTTAATTATTATAACAAACATGTAAATATATATATTTTTTAAAAGTCACCATTTTTTTAATTTACTACTAATAAGTCAATAATTTATCTTCAACGAGTTAAGCTTGCTATTAAATTTTCTGTTCTCAATTATTTACCTCAATCACTTCACTACAAAATAATTGATCTTCAACTCCTCCAAATCCATAATCACCTGTCACTCCTACCACTGTCCCACTTTGTTAGCTAATATTTTTTCTATCAATATTTGTACTGCAAAGTTCACTATCAAATATTATGGTGTGCTTTCAGTACATGTCTGATGGAGGTTTTTGGGAAAATAATAAATTATTTTAGAAAACTCAATTTCTTTATTTTCTTAAAAAGTTTGTTTCATGAAAATAATCTGATGCGAAAATGCACTAAATAATTTCAATGATTTTATTTTGAAAGTTTGTTTTATATACAATTTAATATCAATTTGTTATAAGGTGTCACCATTAAAAGTTTTTTTTAAAGAGGCTTTATAAAAAATATGAAGGAAAAAAATAATTTGCCTCCGTAAGTTAAAATTACACATTTTTTTATTAGTAAAAAAATAAAATAAATGTGAATCACTTCCGGAATGATCCAATCCTTCTACATCTTAGACTAAAAGCCCCCAACAGTCCAAACAACCATAATAGCCCCTCACAAACTGTAGAAATAAACATCAATCTAACCTATTACTAATCACTTGTTTTTAATCGAAAACATACAAACCAATGGATTAAGATACCAATTAGAAAAGGAAAAACAAGCGGAAGAAACCTTGGAAGTAACCCAAAACCATACCTCCAGTTGAGCCAATGAGAAGATTTCAGAATGATCAATCATTATTCTCTTGAAAATATGTTTATTCCTATAACGTCAAATCTCACTAACCAAAACAATCCAAACATTAAAATTACACATATGTTATAAATAAAAATTTTAAAGAATTTTGAAGAAACTATATAGAAAAATGTAATCACATTAAATTAACTTATGAGTGCGTTAATTTTAATCTATACTATTTTCTTTCTTAAATATAATTATAGACATTATACAAATATTTAGAACTGTCAAATAATAGTCTCGGTTATATAAGCCACATAAATAAACAAAGTTGACTAATTAAAGGAACTTTTACTTGAAGCTAAAATATATAAATTAGTAAATTAAATATGTTAAAAGTTAATTACAACCTAATAAACATTAAATTTATTTAATATTAATATTTATATTTATATAAGTTAATATTAATTTATCGAGTTAATGTAATATGTTTTTAATATTTATCAAAGTTAACACTGTAGTTGATATTAATTTAATTTTAATATTTGTTAAAGTTAACATAGATTAGGTAAACAATACTTTTATTTAACTTTAATATTTATATTTATTTGTCATTCTAATTGATTTTAGCATAATTTATTTTTAATATTTATTTAAGTTAACGATATTAATTTAATTTAAATATTTGTTAAATGTAACATAAATTAAGTAAACAGTACTTTTATTTAATTTTAATATTTATATTTATTTGTCATTAATTTATTTTAGTATAATTTATTTTTAATATTTATTTAAATTAGTATTAATTAGGTCAATATTAATATAATTTTTTTAATATTTATTAAATTTAGTCAGTACAACAATTTTTTTCAATATTTATATTTATTTAAATTAATACTAATTTAATTGATATTAATTTTATTTATTTTTAATATTTATTTAAATCAATATTATAATTTTTTAAAATATTTATTTTCGTTAGTGTGAATTTAGCTAATGCTAATTTTATCATTTATATGTTTCTGTAATTTAAAATAAGGATCATTGACAAGTCTTAATCCAAAGACTCAAATTTAAACGTGATAAAATGTTACAATCCTGTGAGCCTCATATATCACTATTTGTTGTGAAGTGATAGTTTGTTAGCATAATTATATTATCGTTACAAGAAAATCATTAAATAAGAACAAATTTTAGAGACAAAAAATAATTAGTTATATTAATTAAATTACATACTATTTTAGAGACTAAAAAATAATTGATATTTACATTAGTTTTTATTATTGATAAATAGTTTCTAAATTGGTATCTAATTAGATATCAAGGTTTTAGCAAATAACGTGGGTCAAATCCTCACCAAGAAAAAATTAATAGCATGAGCCAAATCCTACCTAAGTGGAATGTTTAGACAATTTTATGTTTAGATAGGGTGTAGCCAACTTTACACAAATGGACAAAGAGGGTAGAGTGGACTAAGCCCTTCCTAAGTTGCAATTAAAAAATGATAGAGTTGGTTAACCCTCTCTAAGTTGGACGCATTGTGATATGTTATTTTGAAACAATGACTCAAATCAAAGGCACACACAATTGAAATAAGAAGAGAAGGAAACACCGTGTTTGTGTAATTTGAAATCTTGGGTCACCATTTCTTTCTTGAAATATATCTACAAGTAACTTGTATTAAGTCCATAACAAAAGAAACCTTGAGAAACTAACTTCATGTGGGTATATTTTAGTTGTTTGCAAAGTACTATATGCAATCCACACCCAAAGTCCAAACTCATAACTGTAAAAATTAAACATAAACTCAACAATGGAATTACCATAACCAAGAACCAACTAAGAACGAATCAAAAACACAGATTCGAAGCACTAGCTCTCCAACTCCTACCCAAACCTCCACCCTAGCTTAGCCAACAAGGAGCCTTGCAAGATTGCAACAAGATCTTTCAATTACAAGTTAACAAGAGGGAAAAAATTGAGATTTCAAACAAAACTATAACCAGATGACAAATACAGTAAATCTAACATTAGACAATCGAGACTCTCTAGTGATCCTAATTGTGCAGACTAAAAAGATTATATGAAGTAAAGACACAAAAACAAAAATGCAAAGTAAATGAAGAAAGATGTGAAGAAAACAATAAAAAAGACACAACTGTCATAACATCTAGCCTGCAGTCACTTGCTTGTTTTTCTGGTGGTTGCTTAATATAAAACAAAAGGGACTTCATTGTAAGATTATGAGCTAGGTAAGTTGACCTTCACTTTACTGTCAAATAATATGAGAATAATCCCTTAATAGATCGTTTGATGAAAAAGTGAAAATGAACAGTAACATGAATGATAGAAAATGTAAATGACTGGAAACGTAAATGACTAGAAACGTAAATTGCAGAAAATTAAAGTGATGAAAAATTAAAATATAGAGAAAGTAAAGGGTAGGAACTGTAAATTTTTGAAAACATAAAACAATAAAGTGTAGAAAATGTAAATGACATTGAATTAAAATGGAATAGAACTAAAAAGTAAAAGGAAATTATAAAGTGCAAAAATGTAAACAAGGAAGAATTAAAACAAAGCAAACACAAGAAAAACATAATTCAAAATTAGAGTGAAGAACATGGGACGAAAACCATGGTTAGTAATCTTCATCTTGAATTTGCAAGAGACCCAAATATATAATCCTTGTTATTGAAGAAAACACAACCAATCAATTTGTACTTTCTTAGAAAAACAACTTTCAATCGAAAATAGAGTTCTAAAAAGATTTTTGAAACATCATTTGGAATGATTACATTTCCTTGTTACCCATTTTCGAATCCAAATTCAACTCCAGACAACGATTACAACACATTGATCGTAATGAGAAGAAGAAACAATAGAGAAAAATATAGAAGAAAATGAAGAGCTTTTGCTAAATTGAAACACCAGAAATAGAAAATGAAAGATAGAAAACTGAGCTAAACTACTTGTACACCTCTCTCTCTAACTTTCCTCGTACTTTGTTTTTTATTTATAGAGTTTCTATTTTAGAATGAGTTTCAACTTTAACATTCAACAACCCCTAGTTCCCAGTTACATTCTTAACGAACTTTTGTCATTTTTCCTTCTTAGACGTTGTTGATGATCTAACATAAGTTGTTTTTAAGATAGGGAATGGAGAGAGAGAGGGAGTGGCACAACGTGAAGAAGAGAGGGTATGTGTCGAAGAAAACAAATGTTAACTTTTTCTTCACAAATTTTTCTTTGGAATACAAAGAGAAGGACATGTGGAGAGTGTTTCAGAGATGGGGAAGGGTTGTTGATGTTTTTGTCTCTAGAAGATTGAATAAAAAAAAATAAGAGATTTGGTTTTGTTAAGTTTCAAGATATGGTAGATGTGGTGGAACTAGAAAGGAAATTGGACTCCATCTAGATCGGGTAGTGGAAGGTAAGGGTAAACTGACCGAAATATAGTAGAGACAGATAGCCAAGGGATAGGAGGAATGTAGAACCTAAACCAAATTTTAGCAGAGACAGAGAGCCAAGGAAGGAGTGGAACGCTGAACCCAACGTGAATCGGAGCCATACAGTTTGGAGGGAAAAGATGTCGTATGCTTCCATAATGGAGAAAGGATGTAAGGGGGAAAAAAGAAGAATACATATCCAAAAGTGTTCAAGGCAGAGGTGAAACATTTGGAGTGGTTAGATAATTATTTCATTGGTAGAATTGTGGAACCAAGTAAGGCTAAAGATCTGAAGGAAAGTTTTATTTTGGGAGGTTTTAATTTTATTCGTATGCGTTCCTTAGGAGGTAACTGTGTTCTACTGTCTGGGGAAATGGAAGCTTGATTAAAAAGTCTATAGATGAGAATAAAGAGTGATTTGAATCAATTTTTGAATCTATTAACCCTTAGAAGAAGGATTTTGTGGTGACAGAAAAATATGTTTGGGCTCGTATTAGAGGGTTGCCCTTAAATTTGTGGAGTAGGCAAAGCTTGGATAGTATAGTGTCTAGGGTCGATCGCTTGTAAAAATTGACAAGTCTACATTGGATATGGAAGAACTAGAGTATGCAACAATTTTAATTAAATTTTCTATAGCAAGGGAGGATCGTTGGGCAAATTGTATGAAGATTAATGAAATTATGTGTCAAATAGCTATTGAAGAAGAACTTGTTATTAAAGTTAAAAGTTGTTGTAATTGTGACTGGGAAAACTCTTCTAATGACGATGAGCTCGGAAGTAATTTTGGGGGGGGGGGGGTGTTTTGTATCGGAAGGTTCAAAGATTGGGAGGAATCTAAAAATCCACGGCGGTGTTGGGAGGAGAGGATGGTGGAGGAGGTGGTAGAGTTTCTCTGTAGTGGTTCACGGGGGCTAGACATTGCTATGGAAGACATGGATGTTGACGTGGAAGGTTAGCAGCTTAGTGGGCTACAAAACACTAGGCGTCTTAACGAGGCAATTGATAAGTTAGGTGGGCAATTTGGGTGTTTTAGTGAGGTAATTGATGAGTTAGAGGAGGAGCCTAAGCAATTTAATGTTGCATTTAAAGAGGCAGGTGGTTAGATGCAAACCCTACAGAAATAAAAAGCTTAAATGTTCATATTGGGCCTTTTGAGTGTGATTGGGCCCAATTTCAAGCACTAGAGAGGGGGATGTGCTTAGCTGGAACAAGTCCAATTATTAGTGAAAGTGAATTTTCTGGAGTTAGGAGTAGGGCTGACGTGGCCCTATGATGTACTAATAGTGTGGTAACGCACTTAAGCCACCCCCTTGCCTCGCCGTTAACGCTTGTCGGAGACGGAGGAACAACTAAGTCGGCGTCTTCTTTGCAGTGTGGAAGTAGGATCAATGCACGAACGGAGGTGTCCGACATTGCCGCATGCGACACTGCTTTGTCCTCAGCCTGTTGCCCCATGCTTGCTACACGTGTCATAGATGGAGGTTTGGTAGTGGCGGAAACCCCTTCAGGATGTGGAGGCGACTCAACGTACTCATTGGTGGTTCGTAGGTCCTTGGGCGTCGCCGTTGCCGTGCATTCTGGGGGCCTCTCTGCGAGCCCTGTCGTGCACGTATGCCTCCACCACCGTGCTACATCTTCCACTAGTGCTGGAAAGAGGATGTCGGAGGTTGGGGAGTGTAGCAGTAGCAAATCATAAGAAGTGGGGTATGCATGCCTTGATGGAATCAATGAGCTGTCTCACAAGACGATGTGAGGTTAGACTCTAATTTTAATTATAATTCTGATAATGGTATTAAAAATTGCAATCGTCTGGTTTGGTTAAATAGTGAGACTTTGGAAACAGCTAGAATCTGGAATGTAGGAAAGGAATAAGGTTTCTCTTGTCTGGGAAATGAGGAAGAAGTCTTAGACAGTTTAAGAAGTCTGGAAGAAGGGGACAATAGGAAGGAGGGTCTAAGTAGGGGTGGGCTAAATGCTTTATAAGATTAAACTGATTAGTATGAATATTAGGGGTTTGGGAGGAAGGATAAAAAGGAAGTATATTAGTGATCTCATTAGGAAAAAATAAGTTGGATTTATTTGTCTTCAGAAAACAAAATGTGAACAAATTAGTAAGCAGAGGTGTTATCAAATTTGGGGGTCAAATGAAATTTATTGGATTGAGATTGCACAGTCAATAATGGTGGAGGGATAGTCACTATGTGGAAGAAAAATTGCTTTGAAATGAAAAGGTATAGAAACAGGAACAACTTCTCAATAATTAAAGGAGTGTGGAAGATAGGAACGCCAATAGAAATAACGATAGTTAATATATTGTGGTGGTACCTTAAGAGAAAAGAGAATTATTTGGGATAAGCTAAGTGAGGTAAGAAAGAGTTGCCTAGTAAAATTATGGTGCGTAGCTGGAGATTTTAATTCTATCATATATGGTGGGGAGAGAAGAGGCTAAAGCTCTAATGTCAATTATAGTAGCGAAATACAGAGTTTTAAAAATTTTATCGAAAATTCTAGTCTGATCAATATTCCGTTGATGGGTAGAAAGTTTACTTTGTATAAACCTAATGGGACAACTAAAAGCAGAATAGATAGAATTTTAGTCTCCCTCAAATGGTTAGAGATGTGGCCGGGAAGTAAACAGTATGCGGAAGGGAGATCAGTTTCGGATCATTGTTCTTTGATTTTAAAGGATACAAGTATTGACTTGGACGAAAGCCATTTAGATGTCTCGATGTTTGGCAAAAAGATGTTTGTTTTAGGGAGCTCATAAGGACTAAGTGGGAAAGCTATGTTATTAGGGGAAATGGTTTGTACGTTTTGAAGGAAAAATTGAAAAGGTTAAAGTTCGACATAAGGAGTTGGAACAAATCTGTATTTGGAGATGTTAATAAACAAAGAGTGGAGTTGGAAAAGAGAATCCAATTTCTGGATGAAAAAGATGATGGAGGGGAGTTGAGTGTGGAAGGAAGAGAAGAAAGGAGAAGGCTTTTAGCTGACTTGGGGCAAGCCAGAGTTAAACAAGAATTGATTTTTTACAGCAAAAAGCAAGGATGAGTTGGGTAAGTCAGGGTTATTTGAATACAAAGTTCTATCATTCAAGTATTAAGTGGAGGAGGATGCAAAACGGGAGAGTGGTCTCAAGGTCGGTAATTAGTGGTGTGATGAACCAGTTGAAGTAAAAACTAAAGTGAAGGAATTCTTTGAGGATAGGTTTAGCAGGGGGAAAGAACACAGGTTAGGTTGGATAATGTTCGGTTTAAGGGTATCACAAGAGAGGATAATGAAATGTTGGTTGGAACTATTTTTGAAGCTGAAGTTAAAGAGGCGGTTTGGAATTGCGACAACTCTAAAAGTTCTGGACCGGATGGTTTTAACTTTGGCTTTCTAATATTTTGTTAGGATATTATAAAAGGAGATGTTCTGAGTGCGGTACAAAGTTTTGCAGAGGGTGGTAGTTGGTCGAAAGGTACTAATGCTTCCGTTATTACTCTTGTCCCAAAGGTTGTAAATCCACAACTTTTGAATGACTTCATACTAATTTCCTTGGTGGGATGTGTGTATAAAATTGTATTTAAAATTCTTTCTTTAAGGTTTTGAAAAGGGTGTTGGATAAAGTCATTCATCCTAGGAAGTTTGCTTTCCCAGAAGGAAGGGGGTTGTTGGATAGTGTGTTAGTAGCTAATGAGACCCTTGAGCAAGTAAAGAGAAAAAAGAAAGAATGTGTGGTGTTTAAGGTGGACTATGAAAAGGCTTATGGTTCAGTAAGTTGGGAGTTTATCTACTACATGTTAGGAAGATTGGGATTTTGTGGAAAGTGGATTGAATGGATAAAAACTTTCTTAGAATCTTCCTCGATATATGTGCTGGTAAATGAAATTCCAACAATTGAGTTCAAACCAATGAAGGGCTTAAGACAATGGGACTCTTTAGCACCATTTCTTTTTCTCATTGCGGCTGAAGGGCTTGCAGGGTTAGTTAGGCAGGCGGAAGAGAAGATGTTAGTAGAGAGTATTGAGGTCGGGGAAGAGTGAGTAAGTGTGAGTATGCTGCAATATGCAAATGACACCCTATTTTTTTGTGAAGCCTAAACTCAAAGTGTTTTAACCTTAAAAGCAATTCTGAAGTGTTTTGAACTTGCCTCTGGTCTTAAGGTTAATTATTCAAATAGCAAGGTTGGTGGAGTTGGTGCGAACGTCAATCAGACAATGGTTTTTGCCTCTATTATTAACTGTGATATTATGAAGGCACCTTTTACTTACGGTAGGAGGGAATCATAAGTGGTGTGTTTTTTGGGAATGGGTACTCAATAAGTTACAGAAAGGTTAAGCTCTTGGAAAGGGAAATCCTTCTCTTTGGCTGGTAGAATATGTCTTATAAAATCTGTGCTTACTTTCTTATCGTTATTCTACGTCTATTTCTTTTGTATGCCAACTATTGTGATGAAGGAAGTGAAAAGGATACAAAAGAGTTTTTTTTGGGATTGGGGCTCAGAGAACAAAAAAATTGCCTAAGTGGCGTGGGACAAGGTTTGTGAGTCAAAAGATAAAGTTGGCTTAGGGGTTATTGATATAAGAAAATTTAACATGGCTCTTCTGGGAAAAATGGATTTGGAGACTTAAGTATGAAAAGAGATGTTTATGAAAGTATATTCTAGACTCTAAGTATGATGGGTGGAGGGGATTAAGGTCCCAAGTTCAGAATTATAAGGAATCATTATGGTGGAGGGATATTAGGAAAGTTTGGAATTTAGAGGAGTGGGGTAATGACTTTGAAGAAAAAAGTTAGTGGGAAGTAGGGGATGGAAAAGAAATTAGGTTTTGGGAGGATAAGTGGGTGGACAATGTTCCTTTAATGCAAAAATTCCCTAGGCTATTCTCGATCTCCTTAGATATTGTTCGCACTCTATCACAAGTTGGGGTTTGGAGCAATAATAGTTGGTCGTGGAAGTTGAGTTGGAGAAGGGACCTCTTTGTGTGGGAATCTAGTCTGGCTGAACTTTTATCTCAGGTGTTGGATAACAAGAGATTATCAAGAAAGGGTGAAGGTAAGGTCGACAAATGACTTTGAAGGGATGTAGAATCTACGAACTTCTTTGTGAAGGAAGCCTACATTATTCTCTTGGGGGAGGAGTCTGCAGTGTATGGGGGGACTTATTCGTGGAGTTCTAGACATTAAAGACCTTACCACTGTCACAATTTATGGCTTGGAGGGTGTTATCTAATGCGATTGCCACTAAGGACAATCTTTTGAGACATGGTATTTCTATGGTGTGTGATTGGTGTCCCCTATGTGGTGTGGAAGAAGAGACGGTAATGTTGAAGATGGTTGCTGCCCCTTCAAGATTGTGTTTGATGAAGACTTCTATGTACATTTCATTTTGCTTTGCTTTAAGTGTGTCTTAGGTAGTGCTTAGAGGTTGTCTAAGAGTGGGCTTTTGCTGAGTATCTCACCTCATAACCACTAGCCATGTGATAAGAACAAGCATAAGTTTTCTTAAATTGTTTTTCACATGTTTTACAAAAAACACGTTTACTACATAAAAATAAATCTGTTCTTTTCTAAATAAACAGATTCATTTTTTTCACTGATGCCTTGGCTAAGTCTTGTAAAAATTAGATGTTGTGCATCAGGTATTTTGACTAAGTCTTCTTCTTTTCAAAACGACTGAGTTTCAGACAGTTAAGCTTTTCTGTTTTCGTTTTGAAAAATAAATCTGTTCATCTGTAAATGAATAGATTCTTTTTGTCTCTGGTGCCATGTCAAGCTTAAACGTTTTTCAGCTTTATCTCTGCACCAGAATGGTTGACTAAGTCTCCTCACTTAACAAATTCTCTAACTGCTTTTGAAAATAAATCTGTTCATTTTATTTTCAATCTGTTCATTTTATAACAGCTTTAACTGTTTTTCAAAAATCTGTTATAAGTTGGTTTTCTATAAAATGCAAACTTGTTTCTGAGTTTATTACTGATTCATACATTTTGCAAAAACAAGTTTTGACAGCAGAGAGTTAAGTGTTTACAAAGGATTAGCATTTGTTCTTCAAAGATTTCAAAAATCACAAAGTGCTTGTTCTTGATTTGGTTCCAAAAGCTTGGTGTGAGGTGCTGCTACTGTTCTAGCAATCTTGCCTACTGGTTTAAGGCAGATCTTTGTATCCTCAATCAGGTGTAGTCGTTTCACTTCTCATTTCTTGTAATAGTTTGGTTGAACACTCTTCTTGATAGGTTTTCTTGGAGAATGTGTGTGTGTGTGAGCTGAAATAGGTTTTTTCAGCAAGAGTACCTAAGTTCTTGTAGGTTTCAAGAACAGTGGGAATTGTACTTGGTTGTACTGTGTTTTAGTGATTTCCACCTGGTTTTGGTGAAGACTGGATGTAGCTCAGTTGAGTGAACCAGTATAACTGCTTGTGCTCATTCTCTCTCACTCTCTGCAATTTCGTTTATGCATAATTGATAAAACAGCGAAGAAATAAATCTGTTCAATTGAAAATAAATTTGTTCTTTCTGGGCACTGTGCATACTGTTCTTAATTTCTGAAAAAGTTGTTTGAATCTGATAAGAACATATAAAATCTGCTAAAAGCCACTGGAACAGATTGGCTGTGATAGGTTGCTCAAGAAATTGTTAAAACTATTAATTGAACCTTAAACAATTGCTTAAAGTTGAAGCTTGTTGTTCTGTGATTCATTGTTCTTAATTTCTGGAAAACTGTCTGGTTTCAATAAGAACATTGATAATCTGTTAAAGGCTAATAAAATAGGTTGTGTGTAATAGATTGTCTCACTAATTGTCAAGCCCTTAACTGAACCTGAATCACAAGAGTTGGAATTAAGGTTTGCTGTTTTTGAGTTACACTGTTTTTCAATCTGATATCTGTGTGTGTACATCTTGAAATTCTATCTGCATAATCTTGTGATTAACCTTGCTGAATTAAAAGCTTTTCAAATAAAAACAGTGCTGAAATAAATCTGTTCATTTTCACATAAATCGATTTATTTTTCTGTAAAACTCTGTTAAACACTGTTTCTGCGAGAAAGTTTTAAAAGGTCAATTCACCCCCCCTCTTGAACTTTGGCACTATTAAACCCAACATGATGGCATTTTCATGTGTTCTTCTTGAATCAAAGTAGAAATAGATGGAGCGGAAGCAATGGGTGAGTGAAACAAGACCCTCCTAGGAGTGATGGTGATCTTGAAGGTGCATGATGTGTATGGGAGTAGGGAGGTTCGGCCAACCCTTGGTGAGGTGAAGGAGATGAAGATCAATTCCTAGAAACTAGGAGAGAGCAAAGCTTGGCACAAATTTGGCAGCATAACTTTACTCATATTAATCTTGAAAATACATGAGGTAGGCCTCCTTATTTATAGATTTAGGAGCCTTGGTGAGCAAGCTTAAAGGGTAGGGATGGAAATACAAAAAGTGGGGCTGCCTAGGGTATTGACTTTAGTCAAACCACACCATCATCCTAATATTCTAGAAGATAGGTCAAAAATGCAACATTTGATAGTACACCCCTTCTTCTTTTGCTAAAGGCACCTATTTGCTAGCACACCCCTCCTTCTATTGCTAAGGGCACCTTTTTGATAGCACACCCCTAAGTGAGCAAGTTTTGCTTTCTACACTACACTAATCTACTAAGCACCCCCTCCCCCTTTGGGCCTTTATGAAACATGTACAAGGATCTCTCTCTTCCATCCGTGGCTTCTTCTATGTGTGCTTGGATATGTTTAGCCATGGATCTTGTGAGAGGTCCTAGACGGTCTAGCTCCATGGATAGCCTCCCTCCTTCACGTTCTAAACGCTCACTTCCTGGAGCTAGACGCTCCTCTTGGTCTAGACGGTCTTCTTGGTTTGGGCCTTGGCTTCCTTGGCTAGATGTGCTTGGCCCTCCTCCATCATCCCCTCCCTCTTGAAAAAAGGATTTGTCCTCAAATCCCTTGCTTTGTCTTCAACTAGGGGGATGGATGGGGCTGGATGGTGTCCATCATCTCCTCCTCCTTTGAGAAGATCTATCCTCAGATCTACAGATTTGATCTCGGATAGCAGCCTATTGTTTCGGCAAGGCTTGTCCTCCCGGATCAAACGTCCACCTATGGAAATCATCAAACAAAGTAAAGGTGTTAGTGTGAGCAATTGGAGAGAACTTAATTGTATGAAGTTGCCATTTTTGTTTTTCTTTTGTTTTTGGCAACTTTGTACAATATTTCTCTTTTGATGGTTGTATGTGTTCTCTAATCCTCTTATGTATTTGAAAATTTTCAATATTGGTTACCTTTTCCTTAGGCACAATACCTTTAGGAAAGGGTAACAACTTAAAAAGCGAAAGAGGATTAAGTCCACATGCAATTTCAAATGTAGAAATATTAGTAGTCTTGTGGACTACTCCATTGTATGCATGCTCAAAAGGATACTCATCCCAAGAATTGTGATTGTCTTTCATGATTTCTCTAGGCATAGTAAAAAGAGCTATGTTTTCAATTTTATTTTGACCATTCTTTTGAGGATAAAAATTTGAAGAGTACAACTTAATTTCAAGTTTTTCTAAAAGATTCCTCAAATGATGGTTTTCAAATTTTGGAGCTCTATCCAATACTATGCTTGAAGATAAACCATGAAGACTTGTCACTTCTATATAGAAGAGATTATCCATATCCATAAAAATGGAATCAAAACCTTTTGTTGTCCTAGGAAGCTCTAAGATAAAATTGAGGTTTATGTCTTCCCAAGGATCATTTGCAAAAGGTAAAGGAGTATAGAGTTCATGAGACATCACCTTAGGTGTATTTTTAAAACAAGAAATGTATCTAGGGTAATGTCTTTGAACATCTTTTCTCATGGGTGACAAAAGTTTTCCTTTTAAAAGCTCTAGAGTTTTATCAACTCTAATTTGGTCCATGAGTTCTCCTTCATGAAGAATTTTTCTCTTATGTGTAAAGATAGTCTCACTGTTACAATCATTGTTTATGAGAAGTTGCACACTTGGCAATGGTTGTCTCAATAGGACATGACAAGTTTCTTTAGGCACTACTTCACATAAAAATTTGTTTTTGTAGATGCTTGTAAATAACTTGACATTCACTTGGTGATATCCTAGCACATATGAGAAATAATCCACTTTATCTTTATCTATGCAAGCTTCTTTTGAAGACTCTTTTTTTGTTACTATGCTTGCAAGTGTTCCTTTACAAAAGGAAAGGCTAGGTTGTTCAACAAGACGTATATTTTCAAAGGTATTTTTAAATCTTTTGTCTTGTTGAATGACCTTGTGAGAAGGAACACTATTCTCCCACGCCTTTTGTTTCTCAAGGGTCTTCTCATGCTTTTCTTTTTCTTTTTCTTTTTCTTTAGCTTCCCTTTCGGCTTCCTCTCTTTTCTTTTGTATCTTTCTTTCCTTTCTTTCTTTATGGGAAGCAAACAATTTTTCTACCCTCATTTCCCAATCTAGGCAAGTTTCTATATTTTCTTTTCCATGGGAATGGGGTAGGTCTACCCTAACCTCTCTTGGGCTTTCTTGTTCTTTTCTATCTCTTCTATGTCTTCCCTCCCCAAAAGAATCATGCTTTTTAGAGATAGATGCATGAGAAGGTAATTTTTTTGAAATGTGAGACTTCTCATCCTTTGATTTAGTCAATTCATTAGTTTTGGCCTCATTCTCCAATTGTTTAGATGAAATTGATTGAATATTCTTGGAAAGTTGTTCCAAAAGAGATTTCAAGGATTTCACCTCACTTTTAAGAGATTTAAAGGAATGAGAAGACATGACTAGACCTTTGTGTATAGAAATATTTTACCTTGAGAAAATTTAGGGAAGTCAAAGAAGGTAGTCTTCCAGGTAAGGGAGGTGAGTCACAATGGACTACTTAAATACCAAGCCTTGCCTTAGCCAAAGACTATCCCTCAATGTCTTCACACAAAGCTTTCTCTTAGTAAACCACTTAAAACACAATTAGGTTGAAGAAATCAAATTTTGATGCAAGAAAACAATGCAAACTAGCTAATTAACCAAGCAAAAGAATTAACGAACTTAAACAAAACAAAACAATTACCAAACGTAACTAATTAAGCAAGGAAAGCAATTAAAACAATTAACACATGCTAAAACAAGTAAGGTCTACACTAGTCGGCCCTAGGTGAGGCTTCTTGGACACTTGGAGCCCTTGAAGACACACTCACCGTCTAATCACGTAGTTAAAGAGTAATTAACAAGGTTAAGTTACAAAGAAGATTAAGAAAACCCCCTTTGTTGATCCTTGTTTTGCTATTGGCACTCCCTTGGTTGTCTTTTCTTTGTTGGGCCCTCCAAGTGTTTGTCGTGTTTTTGAGTAATCTTTGTTTGCTGCCCTTGCTTTGGCTCCTCTTAGAATTAGAAAATTAATTCTCCAATCCAGCACCTATCACACAAGCTAGACCTCACTCAAGTTAAATTTCTACTCAAATAGGCACCAATTGAGAAATAATTCCAGCACCAAATTTAGAGGCCAAAGGATTAAAGCAAGAAACAAATTAATTAGAAAAACAGAACCACCAAATGGAGTTAAATTGTGACAACTAGAAAGAGTTCCAAAGAAATATAAAACAAGCAAATAAAGGTATTCAAAGAAAGGTAGGCACACAAAGTGAATCCTAAGAATAGCACTAGAATTGATTTCAAAATCAAAAACAGCACCACTGAAAAACTGTTGTGGCCAGAAAACGTGATTTTCCCCAATTTATGCTGAGCTGTCCTTTACAGATTTGCCTCTGAAAATTGATATGCAAATATTTCAAGATCTCAACTAAATTCTGGGACAGATTTCACCCAAAACGCATGAGCCATTTTTTTTTAATAAATTTTGCAAAATCAGTGTTCAGTTACGCCAGCTGGAGCACCCAGATTTGCACACTGTTTTTAAAATATTTATCATTTTTTTTCTATTTCTTTTTTTGACCTGATTCTTTTTTTGTCTTTTCTATAACACCTCAATCTTGCATATTCCAGAGAATCAAAATTTTCCTATCTGGAAAAATAATTTTCCCAAGCAAAAACAGCCAGCACAGATTGATGTAAAACAGGGGATTCTGTGTAAATTGGAAAAACAGCAAGATATACCAAAAGACACAAAGGAAAATGATGTAAATGAATTTGTGTAGAACTAAAACACAAATATGAACTCAAGCTAAAATTAAAAAGGCAGCAAAGGATCAAAAATAACAGCAGATTAAGGCAACTTAAAGAGACCCAAAACAAGAAACAATCAAGCCAAAAAAAATAGGACTACTAAGAATTGATGACAATTATGGATTCACATGACTTGACACAACATTTATAGATTCAGAAAATAAAGACTCAAAGCATAATATGAAGCAATTATAAGAAAGCAATAAAGACTCAAATTCCTAAAAGAAAACAGCCACTCAATGTGTAAGGAATCCTATCACAATTGCACAAGAAAATGTTCAAGATCAATTGAACACATGTGCTTCGGTTGGATCTTCCATAAGCACACCAAGAACAATTTAAAATGTAAAAAACAGCAAGAAAATTATGGAATTGAAATGACAAGATGAAAATAAAGAAGAACTGAAAATTTAAAAAGACAAGCTACTCATCTTGAAGAACCAAAAGCTCTGATACCAAATGATGGCATTTTCATGTGTTCTTCTTGAATCAAAGTAGAAATAGATGGAGCGGAAGCAATGGGTGAGTGAAACAAGACCCTCCTAGGAGTGATGGTGATCTTGAAGGTGCATGATGTGTATGGGAGTAGGGAGGTTCGGCCAACCCTTGGTGAGGTGAAGGAGATGAAGATCAATTCCTAGAAACTAGGAGAGAGCAAAGCTTGGCACAAATTTGGCAGCATAACTTTACTCATATTAATCTTGAAAATACATGAGGTAGGCCTCCTTATTTATAGATTTAGGAGCCTTGGTGAGCAAGCTTAAAGGGTAGGGATGGAAATACAAAAAGTGGGGCTGCCTAGGGTATTGACTTTAGTCAAACCACACCATCATCCTAATATTCTAGAAGATAGGTCAAAAATGCAACATTTGATAGTACACCCCTTCTTCTTTTGCTAAAGGCACCTATTTGCTAGCACACCCCTCCTTCTATTGCTAAGGGCACCTTTTTGATAGCACACCCCTAAGTGAGCAAGTTTTGCTTTCTACACTACACTAATCTACTAAGCACCCCCTCCCCCTTTGGGCCTTTATGAAACATGTACAAGGATCTCTCTCTTCCATCCGTGGCTTCTTCTATGTGTGCTTGGATATGTTTAGCCATGGATCTTGTGAGAGGTCCTAGACGGTCTAGCTCCATGGATAGCCTCCCTCCTTCACGTTCTAAACGCTCACTTCCTGGAGCTAGACGCTCCTCTTGGTCTAGACGGTCTTCTTGGTTTGGGCCTTGGCTTCCTTGGCTAGATGTGCTTGGCCCTCCTCCATCACAACAATTGGTATCAAGAGCTAGGACTTGTATTTTAATCAAGTTTGTTTGTAATAATGTCTGAGTTTAATGTGCTTTTTGCTGAGGGTTCTGCTGTTAATAGACCACCTATGTTCAATGGAATGAATTATGCATTTTGGAAAGTTAGAATGAGAATTTTCATGGAATCCATTGATGCATTAATTTGGGAAGCTGTGGTCAATGGACCTTATGTGCCAATGCAGGTTGTCAAGGATGAAGAAAAGGTAAAGCCAAGATCAGAATGGAATGAAACTGAAAGGAGGAAGGCTCAACATGATCTTGTGGCCAAGAACATCATAACCTCTGCATTGACAATGGATGAGTTCTTTAGGATATCTCAATGTAAGTCAGCTAAGGAGATGTGGGAAGTCTTAGAAGTGACTCATGAGGGGACTGAAGATGTGAAAAGGTCAAGGAAACATGCGCTCATCCAAGAATATGAGCTGTTCAGAATGCAACCCGAGAAGAGCATTGCTGATGTGCAGAAAAGATTCACCCATATTGTGAATCACCTCACTGGCTTGGGAAAAGAATTTGACAGAGAGGAGCTCAACATAAAGATATTGAAGTGCCTCGACAGAAGCTGGCAACCAAAGGTGACAGCTATCTCTGAAAGCCGTGATCTGTCAAAGTTGGGAACTGCTGCACTGTTTGGAAAGCTGATGGAGCATGAGCTAGAGCTTAAAAGACTTAAAGAGCAGGAAACAACAGAGAGAAAACCCAAAGGTCTTGCACTGAAAGCAACTGAACTAAATGAGATCAAGGAAGAAAAAGAAGATGCTGAAGATGATGATACAATCAGTCTTCTTACAAAAAGATTCAGTAAATTCCTGAGGAAGAAAAGCAAAAATAGAAACCAGCAGAAAAGGAGGTATCCTAAACTCAATGATGCAAATTCCTCTAAATATACTTGCTTTGGATGTGGCAAAACAGGGCATATCAAAACAGATTGTCCAGACAATCAAACTAAGGACAAATCTGCCAGCAAGAAATTTGAAAGGAACAAAGGAAGAAGAGCCTACATCTCATGGGAGGAAAATGAAGCATCCTCAACCAGCAGCTCTTCAACAGAAGATGAGGAGAACAATTTGTGTTTCATGATGAAGGATGAGGAGTCAAGCTCTGATTCAGTAAGTAATTTTTCTGCTGATTCTGATAACTATGATGATTTGCTTGCTGCCTTCAAGGAAACACATGATGAAGCAAATAGGCTAGCTGTAATATGCAATAAGCTGCAAAAGGTAAATAATGTGTTGGCACCTAAAGTAAAAACACTTGAGGAAGAATTGCATAAGGCCAAAACAGATTTAGTAAGCCTTGAACTAACTTGCTTGCATGCCTCTATTAAATCCTGTGAAAACTGCAAAAAATTGGAAAAACAAGTGGAGTATTTGCTGAAAACCCTTTCCAATTTCACCAAGGGAAGAGAAAACCTTGAGTCTCTCCTTGGATCACAGAATGCTGTTTTCAATAAGAATGGACTTGGTTATACCCCTGGAAATGTAACCAATGTCAAAAAGCTTTCAAGTTTTTTTGTTCCAGCAAAATCAGTTTTTTCAGCTTTTAACAGTGGCAAAAAGGCATCTCATGTAACATGTTTTTACTGCATGAAATCTGGTCATACCTCTAGGTCTTGCATTGCTAGAAAGCATCTTGTGCCTAAGAACTTAGCAAAATGGCTACCAAAGGGAAGGTTTTAATCTGTGCTGGACCCTATACTGAAAAGGGTACCATTTGTATCATTTTTATTCTGTTTTGCAGATTGGCAGCAAGAAAAATCAGTGGTACTTGGACAGTGGCTGTTCCAAGCATATGACTGGAGATCTTACAAAGTTTACCAGCTTAAAGCTCAAAGCAGAAGGACATGTAACCTATGGTGATAATAACCGAGGGAGGATTTTGGGCAGAGGAACTGTTGGAACAGGGAACTCAACAACCATTGAGAATGTGCTGTATGTAGAAGGACTTAAGCATAGTCTTCTCAGCATAAGTCAACTTTGTGACAAAGGATACAAAGTGAATTTTGAGTCAAAAGGCTGCACAATATCAAGTAATTCATCTAGTAAGGTACTGTTTACTGGTAAGAGAGTGAATAACATATATCTGCTGAATATCATGGAAACTAACTCTTCAAATGAGTATTTGCTGTCCAGAAGTGATGAGTCTTGGTTGTGGCACAGGAGGTTGGCTCACATACACACAAATCACTTGAATAAATTGAAATCTAAAGATTTAGTTTCTGGTTTACCTAACATTAAATTTCAGGATAACAGGCTTTGTGATGCTTGTGTGAAAGGTAAACAAATCAAATCCTCTTTTAAGTTAAAGGATGTTGTCTCTACAAAAAATCCATTGGATGTGTTACATATGGACTTATTTGGTCCATCTAGAGTTGCTAGCTTGGCTGGAAATTTGTATGCCTTAGTTGTTGTGGATGATTACTCTAGATTTACATGGACTTTATTTCTTGCGCATAAACATGATGCTTACACTGCCTTTAAGAAATTAGCAAAAATTCTGCAAAATGAAAATGGTTGCTGCATTAAATCAATTCGAAGTGATCATGGGGGAGAGTTTCAAAATGCTAAGTTTGAGAGGTTCTGTGAGAAGCATGGGATAGCTCATACCTTTTCAGCCCCTAGGACACCCCAACAAAATGGTGTAGTTGAAAGGAAAAATAGATCACTAGAGGAACTAGCTAGAACTATGTTAAATGAATCTAAGCTACCTAAGTATTTTTGGGCTGATGCTGTTTATACTGCAGGTTATGTCTTAAATAGGACCTTAATAAGACCAATTCTTAAGAAAACCCCATATGAATTGTATAAGGGCAGAAAACCTAGTGTAAGCCACCTTAGAGTATTTGGGTGTAAATGCTTTGTATTGAATAATGGCAAAGAAAATCTTGGTAAATTTGATGCTAAATCTGATGAAGGTGTGCACATTGGTTATGCTTTGAATGGTCATGCATATAGAGTCTTCAATAAAAGGTTGCTTATAGTAGAAGAATCAATGCATGTTGTTTTTGATGAAACTGATCATAGCATATCTAAAACTGCTGCTGATGACCCTGACAGTAATGAATTTAAATCTGTTTTAAATCAAAATGAATCGATTCATTTTGATACTGCTGATACACATGCTGTACAAGAATCTACTGCAGCTGCAGGTTTGCCAAAAGAGTGGAAAACCCCAAGAGATTTAACTCTTGATAATGTCATTGGGAACATTGAGAAAGGAGTGTCAACTAGAAAATCCTTGAACAATTTCTGTGAAGCAATGGCCTTTGTATCTCAAGTTGAACCCAAGAATTTGAAAGAAGCTCTCAAGGACAGCAACTGGATTTTAGCTATGCAAGAGGAATTGAATCAATTTGCTCTTAATGAGGTCTGGACTCTTGTTCCTAGAATACCTGAGATGAATGTAATTGGAACAAAATGGGTATTTAGAAACAAGATGGATGAGCATGGAGTGATCACCAGAAACAAGGCTAGGCTTGTAGCTAAAGGGTACAATCAAGAAAAAGGAATAGACTATGATGAGACATATGCACCAGTGGCTCGGTTAGAAGCTGTTAGACTGTTGCTTGCCTTCTCCTGCATCAAAGGGTTCAAGCTATTTCAAATGGATGTGAAAAGTGCCTTTCTAAATGGCTATATAAATGAAGAGGTATTTGTCTCACAACCACCAGGTTTTGAAGACCATCAACATCCAGAATATGTGTTCAAACTCCAAAAGGCTCTTTATGGACTCAAGCAAGCTCCTAGGCAATGGTATGAGAGGCTAAGTGATTTTCTCATCTCACAAGGCTATGATAGAGGCACATCAGATAAGACCTTGTTCATTAAGAAGAAAGGAGATGACTCAATTCTAGTCCAAGTATATGTGGATGACATCATTTTTGGATCAAACAATGGAGAATTGTGTGAAGCTTTCGTGAAAGTCATGAAGAGTGAGTTTGAAATGTCAATGATGGGTGAGTTGAACTATTTTCTAGGCTTGCAGATCAAACAACTCAAGGATGGCATTTTCTTAAGTCAAGCTAAGTATTGCAAGGATTTGCTGAAGAAATTTGAAATGGAGAAGTGTAAACCAATTAGCACACCCTTCTCAACAAGCTGTCATTTGGATCATGATGAAGCTGGAATTTCTGTTGATGAAACCAAATACAGAGGACTCATAGGATCACTACTGTATCTCACTGCTAGCAGGCCAGATATAATGTTTGCAGTGTGCATGTGTGCAAGGTTTCAATCTGCTTCTAAAGAATCACACTACAATGCTGTCAAAAGGATTTTGAAGTATTTGCAAGGAACTAAAGAAGTTGGCTTGTGGTATCCAGGTAATATTTCATTAAGCTTAACTGGATATTCTGATTCGGATTTTGCAGGTTGCAAAATTGATAGGAAGAGCACAAGTGGAACCTGTCATTTGCTTGGATCAAGCTTGATCTCATGGCAATGCAAAAAGCAGGCTTGTGTAGCTCTTTCCACTGCTGAAGCAGAATACATTGCAGCAGGAAGTTGCTGTGCTCAAACTATATGGCTAAGACAACAATTGAATGATTTTGGTATCTTACTTAACCATATACCTCTGCTGTGTGATAATACAAGTGCAATCAACTTAACCAAAAATCCTGTCATGCATTCAAGAACCAAACACATTGAAATTAGGCATCATTTTCTAAGGGAACACATATCTAATGGAACATGTGATATTAAGTTCATTGGTACTGATTTACAACTTGCTGATTTGTTCACAAAACCATTAGCCAAAGATAGGTTTAATTTTCTGCTTAATGAATTGGGTATTATAAATGTCAATTGTGCCTAGCAGTAAAACATTAAATCTGTTTATTCATAATTGAATGTGTTTATTTTCTGCACTGATATGCATTAATGACTAGGAAAGAGAATTTCTGATCTTTGACTGCTTGACTGACTTAGTGGGCATTAACCTCTGTACCTTTGACGGTTTTGGTCATGGTTATGTAACCGATTTGATGGTTTGGGTGCTCAATAAGAGTTTGAGTGTATGCCTCGTGACCCTAAATATTTGGTGCATATTTTCAAAGATTCTCTGCACAAATTCAGAGCATAAAATCTTCATGCATATCCACTCATAACTGCCATATCAATCCATTTATTCTGCTATAAATCTGTATGAATATTTGTTACCCACATTGGTCATTCTCTTTCTGTTCTCACCATTTGAAACCAAGAAAAGAATTCAGGTTCAACCATGGCTTCTTCTTTCAAGAAACAGAAAAATAAGGGGAAGCAAACCACATTTCAAGGTGTGTTAGAAGGATGGTTCGTTGGAAATGAAGAGGGCATCAATGCCTACATTCATGAGACAAGCAGGAAGCAGATCAACATACCCAAGGTGCTGGATTTCAACTGGCTGAAATCTGAAAAACTGGTAGAAACAAGGGCTGTGTTGAAGCACCAGAAACTGAAAAAGCTGTTGGAATTAACGGGTAATGTTTATCCTGACTTGGTTAAGGTGTTTTATACTAACCTCACATTGGATGGGAAGAATGTTGTCTCTTATGTGAAAGGGATCAAGATGAAGATCACAAGTGAGGTGTGGAATTCTGTGGCTGGAATAAAATATGCTGGATTGAAAGTAGGAAAGGGAAACACCAGTGGAATCCAAGAATTCAACAAGCTGCAATATTATAAGAGTTGCATGAGGAATCCTACTGAGAGTATAAACAGGTTCCATGCAGGACATTTGAACCTCACTCCACGCCTAGTTGCATACATCATAGCATGGCAACTGATTCCAAGAGGGACAAACCATGCTGTCTTACATGAAGAGGATCTCATTCTCCTATATTGCATCATGAACCAGATTAAGGTAAACTGGGTGTTCATTGTCAATGAACACATGCTCAAGTCAAAAAGGTTGGCTGATTACCGATTTCCCTATGCTATTCTTGTTTCCAAATTAATTGATTACTTTGGTGTTGATGTTACAAATGAGAGAAATGACCCTATCAAGGCCGTAAGTGAGATTGATACTTCAACTCTCACCAAAATGGGTTTTCACAAAATTGAAGACAAGTGGGTGGTTCTCAAGGAGAAGGACCCTCAAGCAGGACATGAGGATGAGGATGAAGCTGTTCCTATGGATGATGACTCACCTGCTACCCAATCTGAACA
This sequence comes from Phaseolus lunatus, assembly GCA_013389735.1. Classification (NCBI taxonomy): domain Eukaryota; kingdom Viridiplantae; phylum Streptophyta; class Magnoliopsida; order Fabales; family Fabaceae; genus Phaseolus; species Phaseolus lunatus. The sequence goes on along the minus strand of CM023862.1, from coordinate 18,542,221 downwards.
TGAGGAAGTTGCTGCAAATGCCATAGTTGCCTATCAATGTCCAGAATACCGAGGAGAACCAATGTCTATGTTTGAGAGGCAAGTGTTGTATCGTCTTGATGTAATGTCAGCAGAACAAAGGGCATACTTTGAGACTACTCATGCAAGGTTTCAACACCTTGATGATCAGATTGAAGGGGTTCAGGCACAGCTTGCAGAGCTTTACTACAAGGATCAGTAGTCTTCTGTTTTTAATGCTGTTTTTATCATTTTTCAAATGTCTGTAATGCTGAACAATATGGTTTTACTTTTCTGGACTATTATGGTTATGGTTTCTGTTTCATATTTGCTTTCCCTATGTTTATATGCTGTTTGATGAATCCAAAGGGGGAGAAAAATAGCTGCTGAAAACTGAAACAGGGAGTTCATTCTGCACCTTAAAACCATATCTTATGCTATGCAATACTTCTATTTTTTTCTGGTTTAAAATCTGGTGCAGTGCAGGTGCTTAAAGCAACAAAGCTATAAGGTTAGCTATGGGGATTTGTCTCCATCAAACAGGGGGAGATTGTTGAAGATGGTTGCTGCCCCTTCAAGATTGTGTTTGATGAAGACTTCTATGTACATTTCATTTTGCTTTGCTTTAAGTGTGTCTTAGGTAGTGCTTAGAGGTTGTCTAAGAGTGGGCTTTTGCTGAGTATCTCACCTCATAACCACTAGCCATGTGATAAGAACAAGCATAAGTTTTCTTAAATTGTTTTTCACATGTTTTACAAAAAACACGTTTACTACATAAAAATAAATCTGTTCTTTTCTAAATAAACAGATTCATTTTTTTCACTGATGCCTTGGCTAAGTCTTGTAAAAATTAGATGTTGTGCATCAGGTATTTTGACTAAGTCTTCTTCTTTTCAAAACGACTGAGTTTCAGACAGTTAAGCTTTTCTGTTTTCGTTTTGAAAAATAAATCTGTTCATCTGTAAATGAATAGATTCTTTTTGTCTCTGGTGCCATGTCAAGCTTAAACGTTTTTCAGCTTTATCTCTGCACCAGAATGGTTGACTAAGTCTCCTCACTTAACAAATTCTCTAACTGCTTTTGAAAATAAATCTGTTCATTTTATTTTCAATCTGTTCATTTTATAACAGCTTTAACTGTTTTTCAAAAATCTGTTATAAGTTGGTTTTCTATAAAATGCAAACTTGTTTCTGAGTTTATTACTGATTCATACATTTTGCAAAAACAAGTTTTGACAGCAGAGAGTTAAGTGTTTACAAAGGATTAGCATTTGTTCTTCAAAGATTTCAAAAATCACAAAGTGCTTGTTCTTGATTTGGTTCCAAAAGCTTGGTGTGAGGTGCTGCTACTGTTCTAGCAATCTTGCCTACTGGTTTAAGGCAGATCTTTGTATCCTCAATCAGGTGTAGTCGTTTCACTTCTCATTTCTTGTAATAGTTTGGTTGAACACTCTTCTTGATAGGTTTTCTTGGAGAATGTGTGTGTGTGTGAGCTGAAATAGGTTTTTTCAGCAAGAGTACCTAAGTTCTTGTAGGTTTCAAGAACAGTGGGAATTGTACTTGGTTGTACTGTGTTTTAGTGATTTCCACCTGGTTTTGGTGAAGACTGGATGTAGCTCAGTTGAGTGAACCAGTATAACTGCTTGTGCTCATTCTCTCTCACTCTCTGCAATTTCGTTTATGCATAATTGATAAAACAGCGAAGAAATAAATCTGTTCAATTGAAAATAAATCTGTTCTTTCTGGGCACTGTGCATACTGTTCTTAATTTCTGAAAAAGTTGTTTGAATCTGATAAGAACATATAAAATCTGCTAAAAGCCACTGGAACAGATTGGCTGTGATAGGTTGCTCAAGAAATTGTTAAAACTATTAATTGAACCTTAAACAATTGCTTAAAGTTGAAGCTTGTTGTTCTGTGATTCATTGTTCTTAATTTCTGGAAAACTGTCTGGTTTCAATAAGAACATTGATAATCTGTTAAAGGCTAATAAAATAGGTTGTGTGTAATAGATTGTCTCACTAATTGTCAAGCCCTTAACTGAACCTGAATCACAAGAGTTGGAATTAAGGTTTGCTGTTTTTGAGTTACACTGTTTTTCAATCTGATATCTGTGTGTGTACATCTTGAAATTCTATCTGCATAATCTTGTGATTAACCTTGCTGAATTAAAAGCTTTTCAAATAAAAACAGTGCTGAAATAAATCTGTTCATTTTCACATAAATCGATTTATTTTTCTGTAAAACTCTGTTAAACACTGTTTCTGCGAGAAAGTTTTAAAAGGTCAATTCACCCCCCCTCTTGAACTTTGGCACTATTAAACCCAACAGGTAAGGCATCTCTTTTCTTAGTGTAGGATTTCTTGGAGAATTTGGGGACTATGTCTCAAGTGGTTAGGGATTTATTTGGTTTTACATTATGATGCACAAATGCATTTTAAGATGTTTAAACCTACAGGTTTGAAACATGCTATCATTAGGTGCTGGGGGGATTTGGGTAAGTATTGTAAGTGAAATTTGGAATCATAGGAATAGGGTTGTGTTTAAGAATGGGTGAATAGATCTAGTTAAGGTTTTTATTATGGTACAAAGGAAGACTTGGTCTTGGGTTACTGTAAAAGAAAGATTGGCTGATTTCTCTTACTCAGACTGGTGTTTGAAACCTCTATGATGTATGAGTTATTTGAGAGATTGATGTTTGGTGTTCCATGTTTAACATTTTTGTCCAGGTTTGGAAGTTGTGGTGTGTTTTGTGCAGGTTTTCTTGGCTTCTATTTCTACCTGGCTGGGTTGGGTTGATGATTTTGATCTTGGGTTTCGATAAAGGAAAGTTTTTTTGATTTATCCTACTCAGTTTGGTGTTGGAATCTTTATGTTGTATGAGTTTTGAGAGATTGATGTTTGGTGATTATGGTTAATGATTTGTCCAGATTTGGAAGTCGTGGTGTGCTGTGTGCAGATTTTTTTGGTTTTTGTTTCCTTCTCATAGGGTCGGTTTTTTGGTTTTGGCAATTGGATGTTTGGCGTACTTCTGTTTGCTGGCAAATATCTTGTTTAGTTGTTGGAGTATTGTGTCCTGTTTTGAGGGCGTGATTTCTTTGGAGGGTTGATATAATTGTATTTGTTGGGCTCTTGTATCTTGATCTGGTATGTTATTTGGCTAATGTGTTGTAATATCTGTTGGATCCTTAACTGGTTGGGTGCTAGGAAGCTTGTTTTGGAATTTTTGTATAAGGGTTGAGGCACCTCTGAAGTGCCTCATTTTGTTTTATTTATTTTTTGCTAATAATAAAAAAATCATCTAACTTAAGTCAATGCCTTTTGTTGATCTTCTACTGCAAGTTACACACATGTTTTCATCAGTTACGCTTTCGATCTCCAAGTTTTTCTTCTTCAACAACTTTGTTCACATTTCGTAAGTCAATTTTAGCTCCTAGTTAGTGTTTCAAAAAGTCAAAGCATTACATTAGAAAATCAAACAAAATTTAAACTACAATAAGTCATTTTTGTAGAAACTCTTTTATTTCACCAAAAATACAAATCTAATCTAAAAATAGAAAATAAGATCAAAAGAAACTTCAAAAGAATGCAATTAATCTAAAGAAATACAACAAAATTGAAAGTTATCACGAAGCCCTAGCATCCCCACCTAAGACCTTGCGACGCTAAGCCCTATCATCTCTGACCTACCTCCTTGTGTCGGTTAGGTCCTATTACATACTTTATTTTCATTTGTGTTCACTTAGACGACACATAAGTCACACAAAGCTTGGTTATATCGCAGTAGAGTGCCTTTTACAATCTCTAATAATTTCCATGATTGAACCGACGTTATACTTTTATCTCTACCTTACTGCATTATTGTAGTAATCAGAACCAAAAGAAAATATTATTTCTTTATTGACACTTAAAACATAGACTATATAAAATTGTAATTAGAATTTTTATTTGTCTTGTGACAAAAATAAAATAAAACTATGTTGATGTTATAAAAAAAATAAAATAAAATAATATTGCAACGGCAACCGTTGCTGACACAATTTAGAACGATAAAATCTAACAAATGAACTTAGGTTCTCCAATATATCTACTAAATATGATTTTAAATTACAGCAGTTTAATTACAATCCTTGAAGCTGTAAAAAAAAACCTACAACATTGTAATGGTTATGATGAGTATAAAATTTATATTGCAGGTTGTAAATCATAATTTAAAACCATGCAATGCTATTTTTTTTTTTTTTTTTCATTTTATAGCCAGTTAGATATAAATCACAAATCCTTCATGCATGTCATAGTTAAGCTTCTCATAACAACCATTTCAATGTTGTTTTTTTTTTTTTCTTTTTGTAATATTTACCATTAGTTTATAAAGTGTTATAGTGAATAAATTACTTGAGTTGTTTTACCTCTCATTTAATTTTGGTGAGAAATTGTGAAGGTGAATATGAAAACACCCTAAATCCAGACACCATGATTAAAGGGTTGGTATAAAGGAATGATTGCATTTATCAGCGGATTATTAGCAAACCCCTTTCCAAGTTACTACAATGTGGTCCTCAAAGAAGAAACTTCAAGGAATCACGTTTCCTTTTGTGATGTATTGTCACCTACACATACAATATAGCCATAATAACACTACCATTAATCTGTTTCACAACACATGCCAAGGTCAAAAACTGCATTTAATGTTTATCAGACAAATGGTGCTAGGAAGAATCACACACCAAGAATGCCAATTTTACATTGAACACAGAAAAATCACAAAACATTTTTTTGTTTTTCAACAAAAGTGTGTATATATTTTTATTTGAAAATTACAATTTTTTTTTTTACAAAAATAATAAATCATATTTTATGGATACAACTTAAAGAGCAAAAGTCATACCCAATAGATATTTTAGAGTTTTTCCACTCCAAAATATCCCTCCGACTTCTACTCTTAAGTCATATCTATAAGGTAAAACTTATTCATTTTCGTAATATTTTTTTTTACCTATAATTGTAATTTTTGAAAAAAAATATATTACTTTGTGTAAAAATCAACAAATAAGAAGGAAAAAAGAAATGAACTTTTATAAAAAATAAAATTAACTTATATAAGTAAATTAAAATGATCTCTTAAAATAGATAACTAGAAAATATCCTACTACAAATGAGCTTAGGATAAGTGAATTTAAAGAAGTAATTTTTTTTTTCTTCTATATAATCTTAGTCTAGAATTGGACTTGTGAAATTGATGGAACTAGCAAGCATACTATCTGTGGCAATGTGTACTGATTTAGACATTGTACCTAAATGAAGCTCATTGAATTTTGGGAAGGTAACAAGAAATTACAGCAATTAGCAATTGAGATTATCACCTTATATATGGTCCACATCTTTCATTCAATTACACCATGGTGGAAAATTTGGTGAAGCATTGAATCTAGTACCTAGAACCAACCTCTGCAAAAAAATCAAGAAAGAGTGCAGACACTGAGAATGAAAATGATTGCTTTGCATCCTTTCTTTGAACCCTGTGCTATTTCTTAGTTATTATTTATATGGAAGTAGATAAAACCTTTGTTCTCAATGTCTAAACAATTTTCTCTTTTCATCATAATTTCATTTTATATGTATTTGAAAGTTGAAGCAGAAATATTTTGAAAGATAGCTCCAGATTTCATTAACATCAATGAGCTTAATGAAGGTAAAGAGAAGATGGTGCCTTTTAAAATGGCAAATTCTTCCAACATGTACGGTTCAACTCAATAATTTTATCAAACGCACTGCTAGTTACCCTAATTGAGGGAAACAAATGGTAAAATTCAGATTAAAATATATGCAAGTCAAAATCTTTTTGGCATATGTTATGATTGTCCCTTAAACTTAGAAAATATTTTCCAAAGTAAAAATAAAAAGATTGTATAAAAATATTTTAGACCATTCACTTGCTTGTATAGGTTGCTTATGAAAAACAAAAACATTTTTTGCCACATATGATATTGGATTACTTCAAATTTTAGTATTCTTTGTGTTTTGTTTAACAATTGTATTAATTATAATAAAAAAAGCGTATGGAATGTTGAAGAGGAAAATATTTGAATTAATAAACTTGTAATACTGAAATAAGAAATTAATTGCATTGTTTAAAATTTAGAGGATTGGGAGTTCCTACCAAACGAAACAAGTTACAGTGACATGTAGCAATCACGTAAAAAGTATCTAATAAAAATATAAAATTGATCTTTTTGTTATTTAATTCTATTTGGTGTGGATTTTATGTATGGTTCATGGTTGGTAGGAGATGAAAAAAATTATTCAATTTGATTAACAATTGGATTTATAGTTCACATGTTATTTCTCTGTTAAATGCAAAACTTGTGGCCATGTAATGTAAATTTATTTTTATTAGGATCATTAATAATGAACCCTTCGTCATAACATTGTATTGTTCTAGAATAATTTGATACATAAATCATATACTAGTGTGAACTGGAGTTAGGTTTCATTGAAGAGGTTGATGTAGGCGTTTAGGAAAAAAAAAAGGTAACCCAATGCAATGTAATTTTCGAGGGAAGATATGCTATGCGACATAAAGAATAGAGATAGAGCTTGTAACACCCAATTAATACCAATTAATTTTGCCGATAAAAAGAAAACAATTAGTTTACTACATGCATTTGCAGTTTAACTGGTAAGTGTAATGAGGTCAGATGAACAAGAAAATGAACATGAATGGATACAAGAATTCCTCATTTACATTTTCTGGAGTTAAGAGTATGAGATAATATATCTTGTATTTTTTGAAAAGTGAATATTTATATATTAATCATGTGATATCATCTGAGTGAACCGTTATGAGTTCTTTGGATTAGTCACATAACTCCTATTTATTATTCCATATATAGCCGCTCACCATTTAAGGCTTATTGATTAGACCAATTTACTTATAATGGTCATTGATGGCAATAAAGGCTCAGTTAAGGGATGCATACAGTCACCCGAGCTCTTTGGCATTCCCAATATTGCGACTAAAGCCAACTTGTTAAGAAGGGGGATCACGGTGGAGAGCAACATATGTAACATGTGTGGGGAGGAAGCAGAAACAACGTCTCATCTATTTAGTATGTGTAGGGTAGCATGGTTGGTTTGGGCAAAGTGCTCTAAGTGGGTGAGCAGGACACTGATGGTTCATCAAGATCCAAAAATGCTTTTCTCCCTTTTCAAGATGAACAAGGAAAGAGAAGACGATAACCAAATCTAGTATTGTGTGTGGGTTGTAGTAATAGGCGAAATCTGGAAACAAAGGAATAATAAGGTTTTCAAGAATGGATGAATAGATCACATAGAAATCTTCACAATGGTGCAGTTGCAGGTATGTCATGGGTCACCTTGAAGGTACAATTAGCTTGTTTTTCCTACTCAGATTGGTGTCTTGAACCTTTGTTATGCATGAGGTCAATCAAAATAGGAAAGGTTAGAGGAGGGAGGTCTAGTTGAGTTGGTTTGACTCAAGTAAGGGGTGTTGTATTTGCTTTTGGGCATGGGGACGACAACCTGTCTCCCACGTTGTCCGCTTTATAGCTTTTAATGCGTGTGGTAGGCTGGAGGATGTTGTTGTTTTTGTATAAGGATTGTGGTATCCCTGAAATACTTCCATTTATTTCATTCTCTTTTTTGCTGATAACAAAAAAAAAACTATTTTACTCTTGCCTTCCCTCTCTCTTCTAACGGCCTATAAGGCTATTCCATCATTCAATAGAATTTCTTCAATTTGTTATTTTGGAGCTTGAGCCTGTCCTAAAATCCACTATCTCCTCCCCCACGTGTTTCTCACCCTTTTTCCTACCTAATGACTCATTTACCCTTTTCTACATTGTTACACTCTCTTCCCCTTTAGAAGTAACATTGTCCTCAAGGTAAAGGTTTGGAAAAGCTTGCTGCAATACTGCAATATCTTCCTATGTAGCTTGCTCGTCTTCAAATCCTTGCCATTTGACTAATTTTTGTGGAACTTGTTGTTGGCCTTTGAAAACAACCCTCTTTTGTAGTATTTCAGTTGGGTGAATTATTGATTGCAGTTCATCATTGACATAGGGTAGTGGAATGTAAATTTGTTTGTGTTCCCCTTTATACCGTTTGAGGAGTGAAGCATGAAACACACGTGATGGATTTTTGTTATAGGCGGTAGTAAGAGTTTATAAGCTAATAACCTGATCCCTTCAATGATTGGAAATGGTCCAAAGTACCTTAGATTGAGTTTCTGATTTTTTTTTCTCAAGGAAATTGAGTGTTTCCTATACGATTGCAACTTTACCAAAACTCTGTAACCAATATGAAATTCTAGTTGCATCCTCTTTTGATCTGTTTATCTCTTCATGTGGTTTTGGGCTTTGAGTAGATTTTGTTTCAGCTTGTTAATAGTGATGTCCTTGGTTAGCAACTGCTCTTGGAGTGACAAAGAAATTAGTTTCGTCAATTGCGTACATGGCCAGTTTTGGTGGATCTCTTCCATAAACTGTCGTAAAAGGTGTCATGCCACTGCTATGGTGGTAGAATTTTGCCCAAGGTAGTAATTCAGCCCATATCTTAGGAGAGTCACGAGTAAAGCTTCTAAGAAACATCTCCAGACATTTGTTTAGAGCCTCAAATTGATCATCCATCTAGGGATGATAAGCAGTTATTAGTTTCAGTGTTGTTTGATGACTTTTTACGGCAAGTGCACCGCGTTGTCAGAAGTAATAATTATCCCTAAGGACGAATATCGATCCAACAAGGAACAGTGAATTATCAAGTACAATAATCGCTAAATATAAAACGAAACAATTAAAAGTGTGTTGAAAGTTGTTATAATGGCAAGAATTAACAAGAAAACAAATCAAAGAGTAATTGCGTCAATTGGAAAAATGGGGATTAGGTTTCATCTGTCTCACTCTTATGTATTTTGATTAGCATGTCAATATTAAGTTCTTTGATTGAAATTGATGCCCGTATAAAAATCATTTATATCGATTTCTCGCATATAAAATCCTTAAGAATGTTCCCTAACTATCGATCCCTCACATAATTATAAGAACAACTTAGAACGAAGCTCAGACGTTAATAGCAATTAACATTTCAAGTCTATTCCTAGCACTCAAATATGTCAAGTATTGTTGTTTAGGTCAGAACCCTAAAAATACTTTCCAGTTAGATTTAAGATTCTCAATTTGTCACGAAAAATTAAAAGTAAAACAACAATACCAATAATCAATCAATAATTGAATATTTTAATATAAGATATCACCTCAGTACATAAGAGTTCGAGCAGATTACTCCCAATCCCAAAGGGTAGAATTAGTCACACATACTTCTAACACCTTCCATTCTCCCAATTGGGTTAAAATTCACTCTAAGGTGTTTTTCTCTCAATCTGGCGCACTAGGGTTGTGCCTCTAGTCCCCTATTTAACCTAATTTGCTAGTAAGGTTGAGTGACTTCTTGGGTCACACTTATGGGCTTAATAATAAAAATATAAAAATAGCCCAATTAATCTGACACATTCTTGCTGTTGAGTTGGACTTTTCTCTCTCTCTTTTGCACGTTCTGGGCCTTCCAACTTTCTCCTTTTAGCATATATCATTCTTCTTTAGTTTAAATCTCCATTCTTCCATAAAAACCTGCAATTAACACCAAATTTAGGAATAAAATGATCTTATTCAATTAAAGATCATAAAAAATGTAAAAAGGTATAAATTTATAAATTAGGGATTATTTTATATGTAAATTAGCAATTAATACTCATAAGTGCCTATATTTTAATATGAAATATTACGGAAATTAGGCACTTATCATTATTCCACTAAACTTGAACATGTGCTGCCAAAATTTGCTAGTGAAGACCTTGTCTTTGTCATACAAAATAGTTGAAGGAAATCCATGTAGTTTAACTATATTCTTAATGAAAAATTCTACCACTTGCTTGCTTATATAGTCTCTTTTCATAGTGATAAAATGAACATACTTTGATAATCTATCAATCACTTATGGAATCAAATTTCCCAAAATTATCTTCTCGTAGCAGCCAAAAATTTGTATCCATTTTTCATGATATTATGCATGGGTCAGATATATTATGGCAAACTCGTCATAGGATGGAAATAAGAAATATTGGATTTTTTTATTCTTCCATAGTTCATATGGAATCTTCTTTAGCAACGGTCTAATGTAAATTTTTACTTTGTAAATAACATACTATGTTAATTGCTTATGCCCAAAAGTGTTTAGGAGTGAAGTTAACAATTAACATGGTTTGAGCCATTTCTTGTAAACCATGGTTGTTTCTCTCAACAACACCATTTTGTTGTGGTGTTCTACGAGTACAAAAAGTATGATTGATACCATAGTTTTCACAAAACTCTAAAAAAATTTCATTTTCAAAGTCTTTACCATGATCGCTTCTAACAATTACAATTGACAAACCTTTTTCATTTTGAACATGCTTCACAAATTTACAAAAGAATCTAAAGGCCTCATCCCTGTGATTTAGAAATTTAATCCACATCCATCTAGTATAGTCGTCCACAATGACTACACCATACATTTTGCCACTAAGAGACTATTCTTGTGGGTGCAAACAAGTCTAAGTGTATCAACTCAGGAGGTCTTTTTGTAGAACTATAAATTTTAACTTTTAAAAGAACTATTTTTACATTCTTTCCATTTTACATGACTCACAAAGAAGATTGTATTTGAATGATATTATTGGAAAACCTTTTACAAAGTGATGTTTCTACAATTTTGAAAGTTATCCTAAACTAGCATATATCCATACTTTTTGTGCCAAATTAACTGATTCTATTTTATAGTCATGAGGAAAGAAACATTCTGAGCTAATAACTCGTCCATATCAATTTCATAAAGATTTACTTTTCTATTAGCAGTAAATAGTTTGGTCCCAAGCTTGTTGTTTACTATACATTGGTCTTTATCAAACATCATGCCATATATACTATCACATAGTTGGCTTATGCTCAGAAGATTGTGCTTAAGATCTTAACAAAAGAACATTATTAATGGACAACGAAGTTTTCATACTTACTCAACCAACTCTGATAATCCTTCCATACTGACATCTTCCGAATATGACCTTTCCTCCTTTCTTGATTTGGAGGTCTTAAAACATACATTTTTCTCCTGTCATGTGTTGTGAGCAACAATTATCCAATTACCATGAGTATTTTTTCTTAAGTAAAGAACATATGCAACAGGTGTTATTTCATATTTAGGTACCATATTTTCTCGGTTCCTTTATGGTTAGTCCTCCTTAGAGGTTCCTTTTTAGGATTTGCCACTAGATGATGCACCTATAGACAATCTATTAAAAAATTCATGAATTTCGCTTTTATTATATTTTTGAATTATTTTCTTCATATCCTATCTCAATTTTTTCATGAGCTTTCCCAAAATTTATTATAAGAAGATCCAAAGGTTTCCCAGTTATATTGGATTGAGATAAGAATTTTCTAAGGTTAACATTTTCAGACAATAGACCGTCTATGGCCTTATTATTATCTTTTATTTCCATTGGTATTTTTTCCAAAACTTTTCTTTAATAAAAACATCTCCTTTTTAAGCTTTTCAAGGTATATGTTTTGAGATTCAATGTTTTGTCTCAGACCTTTATTTTCTTCACATAACTTTGATAGCTTCCACAAGCTTAACATTTTTAAGAGAAACATCATTAAACGATACATTCATTTTCTTAAGAGCTTCAATTACTTTACATTCATTTTTTAAATTCTTTTTCATGGATTGAAATGCAGTAGTTATTCTAGAAGTATTTGAGATAGCCTCATGGTATTCTTATTGAATTGAGTCTAAATCAGAGAACTTTACCTTTTCATAAGAATCTTCTAATGTTAAAGTATAAACACTATTGCCATAAGTCCTATATGTGCCTCTTCATGTTTTTCTTCCAAACTTGATGAATCCTAATCTTCTTAGGTTGTCATGAAACTCTTTTTCTTGTAAAACTTATTCTTTTTCTTCTCTTTCTCTTTATTCTCTTGTTTATTATATTATGTTCTAGAATGCCCTAGCTCCTTTTAGTCCTTCTTCTCCCTCGGGTTCAACTTTTTGTTCTTACCATAATTACCATGTTTTTTCAGCGTCTTCTTGCATTTATTCATGGGAAAAGACAACTCATCATTGTCTAATTTAGATTCATCTGACTCGTTGTCTCAACTTCATATGCTTTTCTAGAGTTTTTTTGTTTATTTTTTGAACTGTCTTGAGGGAAATATTCTTTCCCTTGGACTTTTGAGCATCTTCTTGCATCACTTGCTCATGTACTATGAGGATTCCTATGATGTGAGTTGATTTTAGATTGACACATTTTAGAGGTGACACTTTTGTTTAGGCTTTTTGAGATTAACAATTATGGTGAGAAACCCCAAAAAGATTCCCAATAGACATGAACTTAACCAAGTGGTTAAGTAAGTGTGAAGGTTCACTTCTAAAGGGCAAAGAGAAAAACAAAAATATGATGAAAATGATGAAGATAACTTGCGAAATTAAATGAACACAAAGATGAAGATAACAAGATAAAGATCGAAATTAAAAGGACATGAGATTATAATGCAGGAAAGAAAAGTAGCGCAAAAGAAGAACATAAAAGAGAAAAGATGAAAGGATGAAGAAAGCTTATGGAGAAAGGGTAATGAAGCACGCCACTTGGAGGATAGATCACTCCAAGATGAGTGTTGAAGAGCCACCACTTGAAGTGCACACACACTCAAGATAAGACGCACTAGGAGAACACTCAAGTCTCACTAAAGACTCCTGCAGAGTTTCTTTACTATTTCCAAATTCAATGTGTCAATACATAGAGGAAGGCACCCTTTATATAAGAAGGAGTGACTTGGAGGACCAGATCAGTGACGGGTAGAAAAGGAAGGGGAGAGGGGTGACCTAAGGGTTTGACTATAGTCAATGTCACCTCTTAGGCATAGCTTTTAGAAGCTAGGGCTACCAAAGACCTAAACCTAGGTGCTCATGAAGAGAAAATGGGCTTGGCACAAGCCCAAATGCTAAGCACACCCTATTCTAGTTATGTGAACCTAATCTACTAAAATTAAAAATAAAGAAATTAGTTGGTGCTCAGCTCCCATCACATGGGCTCTGCTCCTGGTGATCCTCTGAGGAATGATAGGCTTTAAGGCATTGGCTAGTGGAAGATCCTGACCTAGCTCTGGATCCTATGTCATGCTTCAGGTCATCCTTCTGAAAGGTTGGGCTAGTTCAGGGGATGCTCTATCTCTCAGGTCTTCATCATCCTACCAGATCCTCTAAGAACATCATCTTCAGGTCCTTAGATGCTCTCAAAGCAATTTTTTGTGCTCTCAATAGAGGCGAGCACCTTGTTATTCACTTCATAGGGTTAATCACACTTTTAAGAGATCTCAAACTATTCATAATGATAAAAAAATTTAGCGATCTAGACTGAATGACTTCATCCTCCTCCATAGCAAACATCTCATATTGATGTCTCAGCAACATTAATTTATTGCTCTTAACTTCTTTAAATCCTTCATGAAATAGGGATAAAGTATTCAATTTCTCTTTCACAAAGATCATAGAATGAACTTTAGAAATTTCTTCTTCAAATAAAGTACACAATAGGTCTATGTTATTATACTCAAGAAATGTTATCATCTTGAGCTTCTAGTAATCGTATTTCTCTTTCTTGGACAAGGGTGGATAGTTAATATCTTGTCCATCAAGTCTAACTTGATCGTTCCTTTAGTCCTGTTCAGAACTAACACTAGAGGTTAGCTCTAATACCAATTGTTGGAACTGTTGGAAAAATCGGGTAATTTCCCCACTAAAACAGCACAACTAGTGAAATGAACCAGTTCAGAACAAATGAACTGGACAGAACACTAACAGAGCTACCCGACAAATAATATTGAATACTATACTACAACAGAAAAGAAAGAAACATAATACCAATAAATAGAGCAGAAAAATAAAAGAGATAAAGATAAAAACACACTCGAAACTTGTTAACGGAGTTCGACCAGTTTAGCCTAATCTCCGAGCACAGCTGAAACAACCTACTTTTATTAATGCGAGAGAAGATTTACAAATTGGGATATTTTACAATGAAAGAAAAGAGGTTAATTTCTAACCCTCAAATTTTCTCCCCAAAAAATGAACCCACCGATGTGGGACTTGGGATTAAGCCAAAAAGGTTAATAAATCTCCACCTTGGCTTAATTTCAAGTCCCACCAAATACAAATTTTCTCAAACAAACATAACAAAAACCAATCTTTGCGGTGCTTCAAATTTGCGCCTCTGGGCGCCAACTTCAAATGCGCAAGATATTAACCAAGACTAAACAGTGTTCAAGCTTGGCCCTTGTCACCTTGGTGAGCATATCTATAGGATTCTCCGTAGTGTGAATCTTCTGGAGAACAATCTCCTCTTCTTCGAGAATCTCACGCACAAAGTGATAGCAAACATCAATGTGCTTCGTCCGTGCATGAAAGATTTGATTCTTTGCTAAATGAATAGCACTTTGACTGTCAGAGCAACCCATGAAGCCAAATTGCTTCCTTCACAGCCTTTGTAATCGCCACATACTCTGCCTCTATTGTAGACAAAGCCACCGTAGACTGCAAGGTAGACTTCCAACTAACTGGCGCTTTTGCTAAAGTAAACAAATAGCCAGTTGTAGATTGTTGCTTATCCAAATCACCTACATAATTAGAATCACAATATCCAATTATGCATTGACCAAGTGATTCGTCTTGCTCAAATGCCAATCCAACATCTACGGTATTTTGGAGATACCGTAGAATCCATTTCATAGCTTGCTAATGACCCTTGCCTGGATCATGCATGTACTTGCTAACAACACTAACAACATGTGAAATATTTGGTCTTATACACACCATTGCATACATCAAGCTTCCAATTGCATTTGCATATGGGACTTCAGCCATGTATTCTCGTTCTTCATCAGTCGTCGAAGATAAACGGCTACTCAATTTCAAATGAGGAGCAAGTGAGGTACTTACAGGTTTTGTATCTTTGTGCATACCAAAACATTGTAGTACCTTCTGCAAATACTGCTTGTGTGACAGCCAAAGTTTCCCCCTCTCTCTGCCCCTGTTTATCTCTATGCCAAGAATCTTCTTTGCTTTCCCCAAATCCTTCATCTCAAACTCTTCACTCAACTGAGTCTTTAACTTGTCAATCTCAACTTGGCTCTTTGCTGCAATCAATATATCATCAACATATAAGAGTAAGTAAATGTAGGAACGATCTTGAAGTCTGCGCAAATACACACAGTGATCGTATTTGCTTCTCTTGTACTTCTGATCCTTCATAAACTTATCAAATCGTTTGTACCATTGTCTCGGAGATTGTTTCAGTCCGTACAACGATTTGCTAAGTTTACAAACCCAATCTTCTTTACCAGTAACCTTGTATCCTTCTGGCTGAGTCATATAAATTTCCTCCTTCAAATCACCGTGCAGGAACGCGGTCTTTACATCAAGTTGAGCTAGGTCCAAATTCAATTGTGCTACCAAGGCCAACAAAATTCGAATGGAGGAATGTTTAACAACTGGCGAAAATACCTCATTATAATCAATTCCCTCCCTCTGAGCAAAGCCTTTAGCAACCAACCTTGCCTTGTAGCGAACGTCTTCTTTATTAGGAAATCCTTCTTTCTTTGCAAATACCCATTTGCATCCAATTGCCTTCTTACCTTTTGGTAATTGTGCCAGCTTCCACGTCTTGTTCTTCTTCAAAGACTGCATCTCCTCTTCCATCGCACCTGCCCAATTACCACTCTCTGAACTCATAACAACTTTTGGGTAAGTGGATGGAATGTCATCAACAACTGGAAGTACATAGGTGACCATATCCATGAAACGAGCAGGCTTTTGAATATCTCGTCTCTAACTTCTAACTATAATTGGCGCCAATTGCTGTTGAGGTTCTTGGGTAGAAACCTTTTTCTTATCTAACTCTTATTCTGCCATAGGAGAGTCACTAGTGGTGTTTCGTGCTAGGATCATCACTGTCTGCTCAAACTCCACTTGCTTTGGAGCACACTCCACCTGCTACAGAGTACTATCAACTTCTTTTGGATTTACCTTCTTTAACATGGCAGATTCATCAAAGGTAACATCCCTGCTGATAATCGTCTTCTTTGCTTCTAGACACCACAAACAGTATCCCTTCACTCTAGGACTAAAGCCCATGAAAAGAGTCTTCTTTGCCAGTAGATCCAACTTTAATTCAATCACATGATAATATGCAATAAAACCAAAAATATGCAAAGAATAATAATCAGTTACAGGTTTTCCAGACCATACCTCTAACAAGATTTTGCCATCTATAGCAAATGATGACAAACAATTGACGAGATGTTAAGCATATGTCACAACCTCAGCCCAAAACTTTCTGGCTAACTCAGCATTAGACAACATACAACGAACTTTCTCCACAAGTTTCTTGTTCATACGCTCCGACACCCAATTCTATTGTGGTGCTTTTCTAACAGTGAAGTGTCGAACTATGCCACAATCTTGGCATACCTTCAGGAATGGATCATTCTTGTATTCTCCTCCATTGTCTATTTGGAGGACCTTAATCTTCCTTCCTGTCTGGATTTCAACTTGAGCTTTCCACTTAAGGAAAATTTCAAGCACCTCATCTTTGTTCTTCATGGTAAACACCCAAACTCTCCTGGAAAAATCATCAACAAAAGTGACAAAATATTGCTTACCTCCAATTGACGGAGTCTTGGTAGGTCCCCACACATCTGAATGCACAAAATCCAGAATACCCTTGGTATTGTGAATTGCAGTGCCAAACTTCACTCTTCGTTGTTTTCCCAGAACACAATGTTCACAAAATTCAAGTTTGCAATCCTTTGTACCTTTCAACAATCCCTGCTTGGCAAGAATTTGCAAGGATTTCTCTCCAGCATGTCCCAGCCTCATATGCCACAGCTTCGTTGCCTCGGCATCCTTCTTACTGCTAGAAGTTGTTGCCGCTACTATCCCCACCACTCTACTACCTTGGTAGTAATACAAATTGTTCTTCCTCATGCCTTTCAACATCACCAGTGCTCCTGAAGTTGCTTTAAGAATTCCATCTCGCATCGTCACAACTAGGCCTTGAGATTCTAAAGCCCCCAATGAGATGAGATTCTTCTTCAACTTTGGCATGTACCGCACATCCCGCAAAATTCTAGTGGATCCATCATGATTTCGCAGCTTGATTAAACCTATCCCGGCTTTCTTACATGGATTATCATTACCCACGTAAACAATCCCGCCATCAAGTTCTTGAAATTCAAATAACTATTCTTGAGTGGGACACATATGATAGGTACAACCTGAATCCAATATCCACTTACTTGGATGCAATGATGCTGAAGGCGAGACAATCAAAGAAATATATGATTCCACATCATTTTTGCATTCTGCAACATTTGCATCTTGCGGAGCCTTCTCTTTCTTCTTCAATTTTGGATAGTCCTTCTTCTAGTGTCCTTTCTCATGACAGAAAGCACACTCATCTTTGGCAACAACTCGATCTTTAAACTTAGACCTTCCTCTTCTCCCCTTTGTCTGGCTTTGTTGACGACCTCTTGCCACCAATGCTTCTTGATCTTTATTTGCCATTATGGACTCAAAATATAGTATTCAATATTATAAAAAATTTCAGACAACCCAAGGGCGAACCTTCGGCTCTTGATACCACTTGTTGGGAAAATTGGGTAATTTCCCCATTAAAACAACATAACTAATGAAATGAACCAGTGCAGAACAAATGAACTGGACAGAACACTAATAGAGCTACCCGACAAATAATATTAAATACTATACTACAACAGAAAATAAAGCAGCATAATAACAATAAATAGAGTGGAAAAATAAAAGAGATAAAGACAAAAACACATTCGAAACTTGATAATGGAGTTCGGCTAGTTTAGCCTAATCTCCGAGCACAGCTGAAACAACTAGCTTTTATTAATGTGGGAGAAGATATTACAATGAAGGAGGAGAGGTTAATTTATAACCCTCAAACCTCCTTCCAAAACATTGAACCCACCAATGTAGGACTTAAGATTAAGCCAAAAAGGTCAACAGGAATAACTAGTTCTAAGAGGGGGATTAAATAGAGCTTACAATCTTCATATGAAACTAGACTAGACGGACTAATGTATAAGCAATACGAACAACAAAACAAATTTTATACGATTTACCCAAACTCATGGCCTACACCTAATTCTCTCTTAAGCAAACAACCTAATAAGAAAAGTTTTGATTTGCATATGTAACAGTTAATCACAATTAATAAAAAAAATGCATAGATGCACTTGTTTCTTATGTGAATGATTATAAGACCATTTGTCATAAAATGTTTCCAAACATTGATAAAATAGATGTTGAAAATAATGTTTCAAAAACTTAATTTTTTTTATCTAGAAAACTATTGATTGTTACAACTTGATTATGGTTTTAAATCCAAATTAGAAACTAATATGATCTATAAGACTGTGCTTCATGAAACTTGTTATAAGCATTGGATGATCTTATGAATCTTTAGTTTTTACAAAATACTTGTTAGAATGTTCAGATAATTCATTTACATTCAAACAAATAAAATATTTATGTTGTGTTTGGATTGAGTGAATTTGTGAGGATTAGAGAGGATGTGTGAGGATATGTGAGATTGTTTGGATTGAGGGATGATAGAGTAGATTTGTGAGGATGGTTTACTATAAGTTTACAAATTTATCCTTGTTATTAAAAAATATTTGAATAATGAATTATGATTTTTTTTTAGGTTTGAATTAATTAAATTTTCTAATACATAATATCCATAATTACTTATATTTTTCAATAAAAAAATTAAAAAATATAATAGAAAATATTTTTGTTTTAAATTAAAATAAATTTATTAAATATATTAAAATTTATGAAAATAATATTTATTATTATATTTATTTGTTATTTTATATAACTATATATGTTTTGTTGATATTATAATTTTATTTTTTATTTTCATTATTTATAATTATATTTTGTTATTAATAGTATAATTAAATATTTTTGAAATTATTAAATAAATTTATGTAATATTTAATTTTGTATATTGTAATAAAATGCATGCACAAGGATATTTGGGTAAAATACAAGAATCTTACATGAATGAGTACAAATCTCTTGATTTGTGTGAGAATGAAAAAAGACCTCTACCCTCTCCCCCATCCACTCCCTTACTCTCAAAACCATTGAAACAAACACAAAAACCACTGACTCCCTCCTTCCCCCTCCCTCCCATACTTGGAAACAAACACACTCTTGAAGTGTTTGTTATCGTCAAAACTCACATATTGTCTATTGGTATTAGATTTCTATTAGGGGGGTTCTAGAAAATTAGAATAAGATCTCAATACATAAATTCATTGTTAATCTATAATGCTTGAATGTGAATGAAATGTGATTTTTTTTTATGTGAGATGAACTACTTTGAAGCATATTATAATAAATATATTTTTTTTTATCAATAAGAAAAAATAAATAAATGTGAGCCACTTCAGGGTGGTCCAACCCTTATACAAATCTAAATAATAAAATCTTAGTCTTCCTCTAAAAGAACCCAAAGCAAACTCCTACCAAGAAATAACGAAGTTCCTCTAAACATTCAAAAAAAAACAATAAAGGGACAAATCAACATTACAGAAGAACATCAATCAACTACTCTTATACAAATCAAATAATTAAAACACCATTCAAAATAAGAGAAGAAAGAAGAGGATGCCTTGGAGGTGACCCACACTATAATAAATATAATTCTTCTCCGGTTATAAATTTATTCAATTTTAATTGAGTCACCCTTTTATATTTTTATTTTAATTTCCTGTTCCACTTGTATTTTATACATGAGCAAAGGATAATGCATGTTTTAGTGGCAATATAGGCAGATTTAGAATTTCATTATTGAGCTGTTGTTTGTTTTTCTTCTAGATGTTATGTTTTCATATCGTTTGGATGAATGCATTTTGAGTCATAATAGATTTATTTTGTAATTTTTTTTTATCAGCAATGAATTAATTAAATTAAAATGTGATACTTTATTTTGTAAATTTTTTATTGGATAAAACTTTGTATTATTCTAGATTTTATGTAAAATTTATAATAAATGTATGCTTACATGGCTTGCTTAGTAGACATGTAGGAGTGTTACAACGTAAAGTTATGAATTTTGTCTCAATTTTTTAAAGATTTGTACTTAAGATTTATAACTCGACAGCTTAAGGAGGTTGAATTTTAATTATAACAAACTATAACTTTTTTAAAATTACATTGATGAGATTAGTTTAAATAACATTTATATTTCTCTAATTTTAAAATTCATATTTCTTATATTTTTAATAAAAAATAAATTAAAAATATCTAAATTTATTAATAATTAAAAATTAATTAAGTCTTTTAAATAATAGCATTATTGTTATTATTACGAAAATAATAATTTTTCTCTAACATTTTTTTTAATTTTTTTTTATCAGCTTCTCTAACATTGTGTATGTTAATTATTAGGAAATGTAAAACATGTATGTACTAATGAGAATTAATTCACGACGAGACCAGTCTTTTGTCAACTGCGTGTTGAGGGAATATTATATTGTAAGACTAATATTAAATGAAAATAATTTTATAATATTAATATAGAATTTGATTTTTAGAATATAGGTTTTTATAATTCTTTTGGATGAGTTAATTTTAAAATAGATTTTCTATAATTTTCTATTCTTTTATTTATTTTTTTATCTTTTGATAAATTTATAAGGGAGGAAATACTTCAACATTGTCATTAGCAATGAGGTTTTGACTTTTCTTGTTTCTAATCTTTCAAAACTTGAAAAATACCATAATTAGCCAGAAAAAAAAATTACCAAATCTGTATGATTTTAAAAGTTTGAAAAAATTCACTTCCATCTATTTTCTTTTCACCAGCTTCGATTTTTTTTCCTCAAATTTTATCACACGATTTCTATTCAACCTCTTTCCTTCTTTAGTGTCACGGGTTTCGTGGTGGGATTAATAAGAAAAAAAATGTCACTACTGGAACACTGTGTTCATATCTTTCTTAAGTAAATAACAATTGTGATATTAAAAAATTAAAAAATATTTTTATAATACAAAAATAGTCCTAACAACAGTTATAACACTAAAAATAAAATTATAAAAGAGACATGTAAATCAAAATAGATATAAATATTATGCTCTTTATATATTATTATTATTATTACACTGCAAGAAAATCATTGATTAAAAACTAATTTTAGAGAAAAAAAATAATTAGTTGTTATAGTGACCAAATTAGAAACTATTTTGGAGACTAAAACAAAATTTGGTTTCTAAATATGTTTCTATTATGGTTAAATGATTTCTAAATTGGTATCCTACCAAGGTTTTAACAATCAATTATTTAGATTCTAAATTTGGTAGTAAAAATCTTGGTAGCTAATTAGATACTAATTTTGAAACCATTTAACAATAATAAAAACTAATTTAGAAACCAAATTTTTTTTTAGTTTCTAAAGTAGTCTTTAATTTGGTCACTATAACAACTAATTATTTTTTTTCTCTAAAATTGGTTTCTAATTAATGATTTTCTTATAGTATTATTATTATTATATGTTTTTATCAACAAGTAAAATATTAATAAATAAAAGTATTTCAAGAATATTCTATGTTATTTATGTCAAAACACCTACACCTATTATATCTTATATCTATTACCTCAAACACGTTGTTTCTTTTCCTAATGATATTATCAAACATATTTTTTTTTCTCAGCACTATCAAACATATATTGTGTATAAGTTAATACAATAACATCAAAAGTTACAGACTAATTATTACATTACACAAATTATCATATAATATTTCGATATGCTCTACCATAGCACTACCTTTTACAAAATATTACAATTTTATTCAGCCAAAATTGTCTTCTCTTTTATTGTATGTTATCTCATTCCTTGTCTTTCTTTTCATTTTTCAGCACTTTCCTCCTCATGCTAGTTCAACCAGTTGTTTTTCACTTGCACACATTAAATCAAATACCTCTCCTCTCCCTAGCATAATTTCATCCTCATATTACCATATACAAACACAATAAACAAAGTCATTATAACCAATCAAGTGAGATTTAAGTGTCATCGAATTTATTTTTAATAGTTTTCAAGCAATTTACCAGTCCATACACCAGCTAGCATATTCAAATGATATTTCCTTCCCATTTTCGGTAATCTAAGACCATGATTTCAATTGTGCCTTAATGAACATCTCAATTGGATCATGTCTACTATTTTAAAAATGATATTATTATTCAAATCTTCCACATAATTGCTACTCACATACATTTTATGCATTTTTCCTAGCTTCTGAAAACATTAATAGCCTGAATTGTTTTAAGTGACTTTTTACATTGTTATGTATAATATATATTTCATTTATAGCACACGTGCATATATATATATATATATATATATATATATATATAATATAATATATATATATATATAATATAATATAATATAATATAATATAATATGTGATAAGATAAGTTAAAACAAAAACAAAACCATTAATATTTATTGTCAAAAATTTTGAACGTTAAACTTCTCGGTTGGCTTTAAACAAGGCTATTCCTCAATTCATATATACAGTCAAATAACACATCAGATGTTTATTTTATTTTGTATTCGTCACTAGACAGTGTTTTTTTTAATAAATTTTCTTATAAATAAATGTAGATCTAATGAACTATAGATTAATTAATATCATTTAATATTTGAATATCCATGAAGTTGATATGAAATAACTAGTGGTCATTTACACACTTTTTTCCATAATCGTTTCTCAGTATTTTACTGAATTTATACATCAATTAATACCATCTCTAATATTTGAAGATACATGATGTTGATGTTAATGCTGATTTATTGTAAGCACTTTTTTCCACAACATCCGTACTTTGAAAAACACTGACAATAGTTTTGATAGGACACTATTTAAGAATTAATTTTTTGTTCTCGAGTCCAAAAGTTTGATTATGTTATGTTCTTTGTTGGGTACACTTGAATAAGTAAGTGGCGAGTTTTTCATTCTCATGAATAGAATATTTGATAGGTATATATTTAATTTAATGTTTTATAAGAGTTATTTTTTTTCTTCTTTTTAACTATTAGTGTTGGGGAAGATAATAGATGATTTTTTATAATTTTTTTATGTGATTTTAAAAAAGTTACTATTTATTTTTTTATTTGTATGTATAAGAGCTGTATCACTGTTTAAATGAATTAAATTTTAATTTTATTATTTCTTGTTGATAAAAAATAATTTTGGTTGGAATTATGGATGGTTATGTATCTTCCTTTTAGAATTTACATTCTTCTAATGTCTCAGATTTTGACTTATAAAAATGAGTTGGAGTATTCTTATTATTTTATTTATTTATACTATTTATTATTAATAAAAAATAAAAATTTAATTGTAAAAAAAATAGTCTCTTTATTAGAAAAAAAAATATTAAATAGAGGTATTTAGGTTCAATCTATTAGAAACTAGTACTATATAAAGAAAATAAAAAAAAAAACCAATAAAAAAGATACACATCTATGACAATATCATTTGGTATACAAGACCATGTACCTAGATCCAACATAACACATAATCCAATCCTCAATATCCCACAAAACTACCGAAATTTGTTAAAAGAAACATCATTTTTCCACCATACCATTATATTTTTGCATTATATTGACTCAAAATGTCTTTTGGACATGCATCATTTCTTCCTGTGAGAAGTGTTCTTTGTAGTCCATAGATCATTTTGAGCATTAATCTAATCACATGACAAAAGTATATGATTTTGATTATGGGCGTTCACAATTTTTTTTTTTTTTTTTTTTTGAGAAAGGAATGTAAGAAAGGGGGAAGAGGGGCTATTTAAGTTCGAACATTTTGTGTATAAAGGTTGAAATATTCCTCAAATATTCCATGTAATTTAATTAATTTTTTTTTATAAAAAAACTTGACACACATAAAAGATGAATTTGTTGACAGCTACTTAAAATTCATTGCTTTGCATCAGTGTGACTAGATATACAAAAAAAGAAAAAGACATTGATAAAAAATAAAGAATATATGAAATGAGAGTACTAAGCTACTCCAACTAATATACAAACCATAATAGCAGTTGTACATGATCCATAAGAGGACCGAATTGTACTTAAAAGCCATCTAAAACTTAACAATCAGTATGTATCATACCTAAAATACATTTGTTACCCACAAACATCTTCAAAACAACACTCACTGGTGCAGAAACGTAGAACAAATGCGGTTATTTTCATTTTATAAATGCGGCTATACAACCGCATTTGATCAACACGCATTTGTAAATCAGAGATTTACAAATGCGGTTATAAAGAACCGCATCTATAAATACTATTTACAAATGCGGTTGTAGTAAACAACCGCATTTGTAAATCATATTTACAAATGCGGTTGTAGTAAACAACTGCATTTGTAAATCATATTTACAAATGCGGTTGTAGTAAACAACCGCATCTGTAAATCAATTCCTTGATTTACAGATGCGGTTAAGGTAAACAACCGCATTTGTAAATCAGGTTTTTTTTTTTAGAGCATTTGTGCAGTTTCATTATACCCAGCCAACCAGACAAATAAACAGATTCAGATAAACTAAAAGTCAATTTATAGTAATAATATATCTCTATCTATCTTCTTACACTATTGATCAAATCGTAGAGTTATAAAAGTTTATTTTAGGAAATATGCGGACGAAGATTGTCTCACATATGTCATGGCTTCCGAACTCATGGGTTCCTCATCCGTGAAGAACTACATTTCAAAATAGGTTGATAAATCTCTAATTTATGCTAGAAAACGTTATACAAAATTTTAGAAATTTCTAACAAGTGTAAATATAAGAACTAAAACCTCAAAATATCCTAAAAAAGACCTAAATAATACTAAAAAATAAAAAAGTGATAGTAAATGGTGGAATTTTGAAATTTTGGTGAGGCCAATCCCCCTTGCGGAATTGGCCGTGGTGTTCGTTACCTCATTTCGAGCAACTTTCATTTTTTATGCGTTTCCATCCGACTTCTCCATCAAAAGTTATGGTCGTTTGAAGTTTTCCCTACAATTTTTTCACATTAAATCCTAAACACATAAACACACTACAATCAAGTTTTAAACATACATCCAAATCCAAATATCAATATTTATTATAAAATTAATTAAAAAATTTAAAATCGTAAACCCTAAAAAAACTAACCTTCTATAGTTGTGGGTGCAACCAAGTCCCCAAGGTGTTGCCGCACGGTGTTGCCGGCCAGAAGACTTGGCGGAGGTTTACGGTGGTGGAGATGGAGCGAGAGCCGCGGAAGAGATGGCTCAAGTAAGACGCGGTGGTGAAGGGAAAGGGTAAGTATGGAGAGAGCACTGATGGACAAAAGGTGGAGAAGGAGAGGACAAGAAGAAGAAATGGAGCACGGCAGGAGTCTTAGCGTTTTTCATTTACAGATGCGGTTGTGTGTATAACCGCATTTGTAAATGAAAAGCTTTCATTTACAAATGCGGTTTTAACCAATAACCGCATTTGTAAAACAAACTAATTTCAAAAATGCCACCGCATTTTTAACAAATGCGTTTTAACGCGAAACCACATTTGGAAAGGAGTCTTCCTTTCATCATTTTGCACTAGTGACTCCAACAGAGATCAATAGTAGTTTAAATGCACCCCACACATAAAGCAAAGGTAAAAAATAGATTGTACATCAACTCCTATGTATGAAATTTTGCTCTCCAAAACCCATATGTATTAGGTCATCAAGGGAGATCACAAAGGGATACATTTGACTTTCAGTTGCATATGCTTGAAAGGGACAAAGTTCCATAAACCTGCACATATTAGAGCAAACAAAGACAACAACCAAGACACATTATAAAAAATGTTGTATATTATGGCGATTATTTTCGTATAAATTGGTGTTTATAAACGCTACAATTTACACATGTGGCAGTTTCTCAAATTGCCATAGAATTGGCCGTCACAAAGTTTAACTTGGCGGTCTTATGCTACCCGCCACTTTAACACTTTGTTTAAAGTAGTGTTTTTTATATGTAAGTAGTTTCATTCATAACTGTCGCAATTTAATTAATTGAAAAGGATTTCAACACCATTATATAGGATATAATGTGACGTTTTTAACTGTCAGTATTATAATAAAATTGTAAAAATAATATGTCAGTTTCAACTGACGTAATTTTAATTTTAGATAAATGGAATTTAGCTACAACTTTTTTATAATTTGGTTTGCACAATTAAACTAAACATAATATATTTTCATAATAAAAAAATAAAATACTAATAAAATGAAACAATATATAAAGTTATAAGAATCCATTCATTGCATTGAAAATTTAAACACACAAAATATTGTTCAAAAGTTTATACATAATTGAAAATACAAATAATTGTTCAAAAGTTTATACATAATTTATAATTAAAAAACACATAATTGTTCAAAAGTTGATACATAATTTAAAATTAAAATACACATTGTTCATCTCTAATTAGTTTTGCTTCCAGTAGTTGATCTTATTACTCGATTAAGTGATGGAGCACCACTTCCAGTATCTAATGCTGAAATAAATAATTTTAAGTTAATGGTTTTCAATGTTTATAATTATAAAATAAAAGACACCAATAAATATTTAAATATATTAATACCTCATTGATGGATGCAAGAACCAAATTAGTTGCCATTGCAGCAAAATGTTCTGAAACATCTTTTCTCGAAGCAATATATGCAAGCAAAGTGTTCATTTGATTTTTCACAGTTGCAAGCTCAGTTTCCATTTGAATTACTTTGTCCTCCACATTTGATGAAGTTGAACTAGGAGAAGCATAGTTCATACCACTTAGCCTTGTTATGGATCCTTTGAAAGCAAGACTGGGACAAGCTCCATATGATAGCCCTCTAACTTGACCTGGATGCTCCTTACCAAATATGTTACCAATTAGATCTTCTGGAGATATATCTGAAGCAGTTTTTGGATTTTGTCAACATTAGCTCATCAACTTTTTCCTGGATAAAATGGAAAATAATCAAAAGAACAACATATACTTGTTAGAATATATTATGACAGCAGTTCCAAAAACATTTAGATCATCAATTAAATTCTAATATCATACCACATTGTAATGGACATAGAGTGTAGCTTTTCAATTGAAACATCACTAATGGACAACCATAATTTCCTCCCTGTTTTCAAGTATTGATGATTCATCTACATGTGTTCTGAAAACTAATTAAAATGTTTTACAGTGACAAACTCCCTATCCAAACACTCACAAATTCATAAATAGATAAGGAAATTTTCAGAACAATTCAATCATATCCTTTTTAAAGAACCATAAAACAAATCGAGAGTTGATAAAAAAAATGTATAAGTTGCTTGCTCTCAGTTGAAAGGCCAATTTTTTCCACATGAGAAAACTTGAAATGGGTAAAGACCCCTCCAGTTTAAGCCGAGTGGCATACATATAACATATAACAATTCCAATTCAAATAAAACAAAAATTACAAATTCAAATTTGATCACGAATTATGTAATATTAAAGAATAATAATAGAAACCCAGAATCCTAACAAACAAATTAAATTAAAAAAATGTTTTTGCAACATAATTATTTCTTAATTAATTTTGCGTATTGCTTCTTATCTTTATTTTTCCACTTAGATGTTTTGCACCATTTACATTCTTCTAAGCCTTCATTGTCTTCACCCCAATATAGCGTACAGTCTTTTAAGCAAGTTGGTATTTTGACATAATTAAGACCAAATTTAGTAATCATAGTCTTCACCTCATAGAATGAGTTAGGAAACTTAGCATGTTCAAATGCGTCCTTTAGTTAGTCTAGAATCACGGTCATTACTTTGTCACTCATTCTACTTATGCATTTGATATGGTACAACTTCAACATGAATGATAACTTCAAATACTTTATGCAACCGTCATATAAGGGTTCATTATTGTCCCTCATCAATCCATCAAAGTTTGTATTTCCTTCATCACCCACCATATTAGTTTGCAGACCCTCAGCTTCAGTATCCTCATCATGTCTGGCAAACCTGAATGCATCATTCAACATGTCTTCCATTGGATTTTGAGATTCCAATAAATCTTCAATGACATTCGCACTTGTTGCGACCATAGACTCAATTACACTTGGTCCTTCACCGTGCAAATACCAAGTTTTGTAGTTCTGAGGGAAAGTTGTACATGCTAAGTGTTCTTGAACTACATCCCTTGTTTGCCACTTTCTGAAACCACACTTTGCACATGGACACTTAATTACATGACCATTAGCATGTTGAAATGCAATATCCAAATATACGTTCAACCCATTTGCATACTCAATGGTGTTTCATGGTTTACAAATCCATGATTTATCAATTGGCATGACTACAACAAAACAGCAAAATAAAATATTACTTATCTAGTAATGTGTACATATATGTTAAATAAAACAGAGTTAACTAAAATAAGTAACTACATGTTTGGGAACTAAAGTTAACTCTGTTAAATGAAAAAGAGTTAACTAAAAGAAATACTTAACTAAAAAAAAATAGTTAATTCAAACAAGTAATAAATACATAGCTCAACTATGAGATACTAGATGAGATAACAACATTTTCGAATCAATAACAATATTGTGTATGAGTTATTTTATTTTGACCTTGGGAGCATGTCAGTAATCAAAATTCACTTTTGAATTCTTAAAATGCAAATTTTTGCATAAGCACCAATCTGAATAAGAGAAACTTGTCTTAATAAATTTATTTTTAATCCATGCCCAATCTTTTAATTAAGTTTGAACGAATATTTCCTTTCCATCTATGACAACATTTCTAAAAATGACATTGTTTCTATATTTTCAAATTGTTCTCATTATTTCCATCCACATTGTTTTCCAAGTAATGTTTAGGTTAAATTGATGAAAGTATTGTGTGATCTTGTTATGCACATAATATGTTATGTTCATCCACTTGTTGGTTATGTTCCAAACTCAAGTAGACACCCAACATGTCAAACAAAGATTCATCTTGTTCTTTATACTGGATATATAGTCTACATGATATATTTATTCCTTTATGTACAAGATTATTTATCATTACATTGCTATTAAGGCTCATTCTCTAAATGAAATGTTTTTTTTTAGGGATTAGGAATTAGAGATCACCATTCCTGGAGTTCTGAACATTAAAGACTTTACCTTTGTCCCAATTTACGGCTTGAAGGGTGTTATGTAATGCGATTGCCACTAAGGACAATCTCTTGAGACATGGTATACCTATGGTATGTGTTCGGTGTCCCTTATGTGGTGTGGAAGAAGAGACGGTAATGCATCTATTTTTTGAGTGTAGGATCTCTTGGAGATTTTGGGGAATGTGTCTCGAATGGTTGGGATCTTCTTTGGTGCTACATTGTGATGCACAAATGCATTTTTAAGATGTTTAAACCTATAGGTTTCAAACATGCTATTATTAGGTGTTGGGGGGCATTTGGGTAGGTATTGTAAGTAAAATTTGGAATCATAGAAATAGGGTTGTTTTCGAAAATGGACGCGTAGATCTAGTGGAGGCTTTTAGTGTGGTACAAAGGAAGACTTGATCTTGGGTCACGGTAAAGGAAATGTTGGTTGATTTCTCTTACTCAAACTGGTGTTTGGAACCTCAATGTTGTATGAGGTATTTGAAAGATTGATATTTGGTGTTCCATGTTTAATGTTCTTGTCCAGGTTTGGAAGTTGTGGTGTGTTTTGTGCAGATTTCTTGACTTTTTTTCTATTTGGCAGGATTGGGTTAATGATTTTGCTCTTGGGTTGCGGTAAAGGAAAGTGTATTTGACTTATTCTATTCGGTTTGGCGTTGGAATCTTTATGGTGTATGAGTTTGGAGAGATTGATGTATGGTGTTTATGGTTATTGATTTGTCTAGATTGGGAAGTTGTTATGTGCTTTGTGCAGGTTTTTTGGTTTATGTATCTTTCTCACATGATCGGTTTGTTGATGTTAGCACTTGGATATTTAGAGTTCTTCAGCTTGTTGACGAAAAGATCTTGTTTAGTTGTTGGTTTTTAAGTCCTGTATTGAGGTTGTGTTCTCTTTGGTGGGTTGATGTAATTGTTAGGCTTCTATATCTTGATCTGATATATCATTATGGTTAATGTGTTGTAATATTTGTTGGATCCTCAGCTGGTTAGTTGCTAGGAAACTTGTTTAAGTTTTTGTATAAAGATTGGAGCGCCCCTGAAGTACCTTATTTTATTTCATTTATTCTTTGCTAGTAAAAAAAATGTTTCGATAAAATTAAGTTTTCTATTTTATTGAATATTCAAGCATTATTTTTAGAGAACTTTGGCATGACTCTTGCACGCTTATCTATCCTTTTTTACTTTTCTTTTCATTACAAGTTCCATAATTCATTTACAATTTAATCCATGTTAGTATAAATGGTGGTAAACCCCAAAAAACTGTGAAATGTTTATTATATACTGTGGAAAATTCAATCCT
This sequence comes from Phaseolus lunatus, assembly GCA_013389735.1. Lineage (NCBI taxonomy): Eukaryota > Viridiplantae > Streptophyta > Magnoliopsida > Fabales > Fabaceae > Phaseolus > Phaseolus lunatus. The sequence continues at coordinate 18,511,544 of CM023862.1, read as the reverse complement.
TCATATGAAAAAACTCTATAACATGATCAGTAACCTATATATCATCGTGTCACCTATTTTACATACACTGCCTAATAGTTCCTTTCAAAATCCAAATGTTAAATTAGGGTTTTTGATATATTAACCAGGCCATCAGAATCGAAATGCAGAAAAGGGAAAAGGAAGAAAAATTTCAAGTGAAAAATTCAAACCAACTTTCCCATCCCCACAAAGACTAATTGAAGATTATGATCAGACATCACGTGGGAACCCTTCTTATTCAAAATTGTAATAATTCAAGAGAGAGGGTCATGAGTCACTACAAACTCTCAGGTTTCAATTTTAAAATACACAAAATAATCAAGAGGGATCAGTTAAAGACGAAAACACCTTCTAATATAAATGTGTACTTATATTTTAACTTTTATTTCTTCAAAAAAATAAAGTGTAAATGTTAATTTTAATTTATTAGCAAATTTTGGGTTGTTTTACTTTTTTTTCTATAAGAGTAAACAAAGCCATATTTGAAGTAAAATGCAAAATCTCAAAATCCAAGAAGCAAAATGGTTTTCTTCTATGATGAGTTAAAAATTTGAAGCTTCAGAATTTTGCGTTCAAACTTTTATGTTCATGTCCCTCTCATTGAAATTGAATCAAACCCCACATTAACAAATTAAAGTCACTTTCGAAAAGACCCTTTCATTATCTCCCTCTCCTTTTCCCCATACATGAAGAAATGGATGGTTTATGGAGCATGAAAGGTGAACCTCAAGTCACTTACTCTCTCTCTCTCTCATGCTTTAATTCTCCAACACGAGAAGTTAAATTTTAGTGTGAGTTGGGTAATTGTTGGAGGGTCTATTTTCAGTCCATAAATACCTGTCTGCTAGGCCAACTCACTTCCATATTTTGCACCCTTTGTACCTGAGTTCAAGGTTAACACCAAAGAACTACATATAGTTCTGATTCCAAAGGTATAGATAACATAGTGGACTTGTTTGTTTGCACCCTCTTACCCTAAATATTTTTTTTTTTCTGTATATTGCTATCTAATTTCATGGTTAGTCACTACCTTATAGCATGCCAAAATCCAGATCACACCAAACCCTTAGGCACATATACAATTATTCACATCTTTCGTTTTTGTTTTCTTTCCCTTTCTCTTCAATTTATTTCATAATTTGATTTGCATATATTTTTTTTCAATGATTGAACAAGGGTACTGACTAATTATCTGGTTTTGGTATAACTAATTACTTTTAGCTTCAAACCATGGAGCTTCCAAATCAAGCTCAAGAAGGATCTTCTCAAAAGAAGATGGGAAGAGGGAAGATTGAAATCAAACGGATCGAGAACACCACAAATAGGCAAGTCACCTTCTGCAAACGCCGCAACGGTTTGCTGAAGAAAGCTTATGAATTGTCAGTTCTGTGTGATGCTGAAGTTGCCCTTGTTGTCTTCTCAAGCCGTGGCCGTTTGTATGAGTATGCCAACAACAGGTTATACCAACACACAAACCCTTCTTAATTTTTTGTAACCCCAAATCTTAAAGGTTCTTAATTAGAAAGCTCTTTGGTTTTGCTTATTAATATCAAAATGCTTGGTGATTTTGTCTCAAAATGTGTCCAACTTGTTATAACAAGTGAAAACTGATATATGAATATCAGTTTCTCTTTTTTAAATCTTTTGAATGAGGTTAAGATAGGACCCAGCCATTTTTCAGTTCAAAGAGTGAATTTCCTTTCTCCCCCTACACTTTAATTTTGTCCCTTTTGTTTGTTTGTGTTTTTTAATGTTAATTCTAGTTTCCTTAATGAGCTTTATGGTATATGTATGTCGTTTAACTCACAAACCTATTGCTCTTTTATTCTTGTCACCCAACTGTTTGTTTGAAAGGTTGCAGATCAGTGATGAGAGATAGAAATAGGAGTTAAGGTGATATATACTAGGAGTAGCACTTGATAGATGAAGAAGAGGAACAGCTTTGAATAGGGTTACAAAGATTTGCAAGTCAGAGATCTTAGCTTCTTTGTGTATATTCTCCCATGCTCTTAAGCTTTTTCCAATCCTTTTCCTTTCTCTCTCTTTCCCTAAACATGTCAACCATAAAACCTACAAAAGTCTGCCACATAAAGCTGCATGCACTCATTATTGATCATCTTCTCTTCTCCTCTTCCTCCTCCTCATCATCACTTTTTCTTGACACTCCTGATTAACTTGTCAGCTGATCAAAATTTCAAGTTATCTAGGGTTTCGATTTTTCATTAAATCCATTCATGTCTAAGTCTTTAGGGCAGTCGAATCTGGGATATGTATCCTTCAGTTTAATAACCTCATTGTGAAAAGTAAATAGTAAAAGAATGTTTAAAACTCTTTTTATTGAATTTATTACCGTACAAGGTAGTTATGAATATGTGAACCTTCCAAAACCCAAATATTAGGGTTTCTGCAGTCAAAGATTTTAGATTCCGCTTACAGTGAAACAGATATTTTTCCCCTTATCATTCTGTTCAATATTAAATATTATGTAAGTGTTCATGAAAGTCTAAAATTCGTTTCCCACTCTTCATGACTATTTGTCCTTTACCATAGGGTCAAGGAAACATGGTGCAGTTAGGGTTTCCCAGCTTGTTTGGTGTTATCAATGTCAAAAACTCTCTATGCTTTTGAAATTTCTGGCAGAGGGGATTTTGAAATATTCATGGAATTGGGTGGTCACTTTTTCTATAAGAATATCTCTAGAAGTAAAGGACATTTATTTGCTTCCTATTATAAATATTTTTATTTAATAATTACAAAATAAAAATAAAATGATAATCAACATAGATTTAATATCATCATCTTCTCTTTATTTTTATGGTTATTATATGATATTATATTAATTTAAAAATAAAAGAATTTGCTCACTTTTTTTTTTTTTTCACAAAATCCCATTTCCAAAACACACATACCCATAAGCTTGAAGAACTCCTCTCTAAGGTGGATATTCCCATTTCATGAATACAGAAATTATAAATTCATATACTGAAATGGAAGAAATATAATTTGTTCTCTAACAAAAGTGTTAACAAAATAAGATTCAGTGGTCACGTGAAGTATTACTTCTTAGTTCTTCAGTAAGGACATCAGGGCACAGTGGCATTTATTCCTGTTCAGGTTCTTTGGTTCATCTTTATATATAATTGTAAATTAATTTTCTTTCCCATTTGGTAGATTTTTTTTAAAAATTAGTATCCTAAGGAAGTTATGTAGTATGGTGTTTTGATGTTATTCTTCGTGGATGGTTTGTTTTTTACCCTGAGTTGCTAAAAGTGACACCATGATATCAGATTCTAAGAATGGCTAAAAGCAAAGCACCCTCTCTCTTTCATCTTTTTTCATTTCTTTCATCTTTGAGGAAATAAAGCTTCTTCACTCGACGTCAATCTTCTACCTACTCTCAATTATGTGTTTTGGAAATTTCAATAAAAAGGGAAACTTACATTTACATTATGGCCAGATGATCATAGATAATTGGCTTCTTCGTACTCAGGCATTAACTCTTGGCATTCGAAGTTTGAACTTTAAGAAGTTTTCAAAAAGGGTGAGAAGGGTTTCACATTATTCGTTAGAGTGTTTCAAAGAATAAGAGTTTTTATATATATAAACAAATTCAGCTTCAGCTGGTTTGTGCCCTTAGAAAAATAAGAGACAAAGAAAGGTGTGTGAAGAATGAAAAGAAAGAAAGAGAGTACGATCCAATGAGAAGTTCTGAGACTTGATGACCCTCATTTCTTAGGTTTCAAAGTTCACTGACATAAACCAGAACTACAAGAGCAATCTTCAAAGGGTTTTAAGATAATCCAGGTGAAAAATAGGGATTTTCATGGTTATTACACCATGTATAAAGACACAGTGGTCACACGTTTTCTGAACTTTTCAAGTCTTGTTATATTTATTTTACCCAATGATACTCTTGGATTATGTGCCAGCTTGGCAGGGACAGCCAATCAGATCCTCGATAATATTAAGGTTGAGATATAACAGTAACATTCAAATAACCATGTTCCAAATAAAAAAATAATTATAATATACTCTATATTCCTCACAACTATAAGAAGAAGGAAAAACAGTTTCAAAATAAGTCTCATTTCAACTTTTGAATGTAATATTAATTATCTGTTTATATGTGTACTCCTAACAAGATTAAGACAGAAAACAAAACCTAAAAATGAATAATAAAGTTAATTTTGTAAAAGAATTTATATTATCTATTTATTATGATTTTATTTGTGTAAGAAAACTTAAAAATGATACTTATTATTGTTTGAAGAGAGTATTATTTTTATTACTAGATATATCATTTGCAGAAACAAGAAGGTTTATTCTTGATCATCATATTATTTTTCATGTCATAATTTTTAAGAGTGTTATTTAAGAAATGAAAAGTAAGGAAATGTTAATATTTAATCTTATTTATGAATTTACATTATATAATTTTTTATTTTTTATTTTTTTATTCGTTAAATGAAACACCCTATAATATAGAAAATCATTTATATTTTATGGATTATGAGTTTGCAGAGGATATACATATATGAAAATTTTAGTGGAAGAACTGCATTGTGAGTTGTGTCTCTCTTCAATTTCTTTGACTTTTATACTGACAGGATGACCTATATAAGACAAACGAATACTGTTTACAGTTTGAATTGCACCATATATACAATATATAGATTAACCACAATTAATCATCTATATAGATGCACCATATAAACCCTAATATTCTGAGTGGCATTTTGAGAACCCAACTAATGGATCACTTTTTATCTCATATATATATATATATATATATAACAGCACCAGTTTTCAAGATACAATTTCTCCAAGAGTACTAATTTTGTAGTATATCCATATTGATCAGTGGTTAGTGTTGGATACGGTGGCTGCATCCCTTGTCTTGTTTTCCCCTTCTTTCACTCACTCCTGACTGTAGCTGTGTGCTACAGTTTTCTTCTGTGCCGCCGTTTGATTCCCCAGCTGATATAATTTATTGATTCTCCATACTACTGTCACCCACATTTTTCCAAATAGCATTTCCTTATTTCTTTTACCAGTAAATTCTTAACATGTTGGTAGTGTGATATTGGGTTTTCATGGTCGACATTGATAATACCCAACATGTTTCGTATCCTACAAATTAGGAATAGGTTATTGACTGTTTCCTCACTTGACCTGTTGACCTGTACATGACAGATAACGTGCTCCCAACCAAAACCTTTCTAGCTTTTAAGCTGAATTTTGTTGTCAGTTTATCTAAGAATACCCTTCATACGAAATGTTGGGTCGAAACTAAGGTTTTACACTTTCAAAACTACTCCAAAAAGGCTGCATTCTCTCCTTTAATACTATTTTAGAGCTTACTATATGTCAATTTCCCTATATGATATATCATCTTTCCATGACCAGTCATCCTTGTCTTCAGCTCTCAGACTAATACCCTCAATGTCCTGGATCAAGTTATAGAGTTGGTTCCTTTCCCAATCAAACATTGTCTCCACCATTTGAGATTCCATTGCCACCTATGTCCTTCCCAATGCCCATTTCTTCAATTTTTACCGACTTAAAGTTTGCATTTGTACATTACCTAGGGTATTTTTCATCAAAGATTACGAACAAGCCCATCCTCCCAAAACTTGAATTTTAACCCTTTTCCTATGCTCCAAACTACATTTTCATCAAACCACATTCCTTGCTCTCATCCCCCTCGCATTTTTCTAAGATCTCTCCACCATCAAGACTCATTTGCCTTATCCCCCGTGGCATTTTAGGCTCTCTAAGAGAAATATTTTGAATTCAAAACCTCATTTCTTAGTCTGTGGTTCTATACACCTAGACGCCCATTCCCATTTAGCTAGTAGTGTTATGCTAAACGTCTTTACATCTTTAACTCTTAATCTCCCCTCATTTTTGGCTTGCACATTTGTTCCCATATAATTCATGTCATCTTCCTACCCTCACTCCACTGAAAGTCCATTTAAACTCTCCTAATCTCCTTTCCCACCCTCACATGCACCTATAAAAGGATACATAAAATAAGGGGATAACATATAATATGAATTTGATAAGACACACTCGCCCCCCAAATGATAGATGTCTTCCTTTCTACATGGAGAGTCTCTCTTTATCCTCAACTACTTTCTCCCATAATTGATATTTATGGAATTCCTTCCAATTGGCATCCCCAAACAAAAGAATAGAATGTTTGTAATCCTAATTTTAAGATTTTAGAAAATCTTTCAAGATTGTACACCTCTCCACTCCCACTCCTCCCAACTTACTTTTTTGTAAAATTCACCTTTACAAAAATATCAAAGCACACATTTCATAAATTGAAGCATATTCACACTTACCCCATTACTCCTCAATTTTACCCCATGTAACATCTAATTCTTTATGTCCCTCCTAATTATTCCTAACAATCTCGTAGCAAATATTAAGAAAAAAATGGTGCTAAGGGGTGTCCTTGCCGAAACCCTTTTTCCTTAGTTTAAATTATTGTGTTGGACTTCCATTGACTAGCTCATAAATGGTAAACAATTCTAAGCAAGCCCTCACCCATTTGATTCGTCTCTTGCAAAAGCATAATCTCTCTAACATATAAAACAAAACTTATTATGTCACATGCCTTCTCAAAGTGTACCTTAAACACTACATATTTTCTCTTTTTCACCTCATCTCCTACACCACCTGATTAGCTATCAATATACTATCCAATATCCCTCTCCCCACCAAAAAGCAGTCTTAGTATGATCTATGACTTTTGCCATTATCCTTTTCAACCTAATGGATAAGGATTTTAATATTATCTTATAGGCATAACCCACTAGTGAAATCGATCTATAGTCATCAAGGCCTTGAGGGTTGTCATATTTTGGAATCAGTGTTTACAAAAGAAGCATTAGTACCCTATGGTCATTTACTACTCTTATGAAATTTGTTAACAACGAAAAACAATATAATTTTTCATAATGTCCACAAAACCTCTTCAAAATTTGAAGGCATATGTTCTACGATTTTTTAATTTGTCACAACTCTACACTACAGTTTTTACTTCTAATTCAATAAATTCCTCTTTTAACATCCTATTATCGTCTCTTGAAATGGTTTGAAATTCTATATTCCCCAATTTTATGTTAAACCTTCTTGTTTCCTTCAATATGTCCTCATAATATCTTATTTATTTCTTCTTTTATATCTACAGGTGCTTCACGCCATTCTCCATTAATTTTAACCCCACTTATTTCATTATTTTACCTTCTTCAATTAATCAAAGCATGGTAAAACCTAGAGTTAAAATATCCTAATGATATCCATTTAATTCTCGATTTCTGTCTAGCTATTGGCTCTTGTCTATGGTTTAATTTCTTGAGTTCAACACACATTTGTCTCCTCTCCAAAAATCCTCTTGCATTTAAGGTATTGTCCACATCGACTTTGTCCAAATAAACTATTTAAGGATTATATCTTTTTTACTTTGTTCAAATATGCCAAACCCTTATCTCTTCGACACCTTCAAGTCTAGTTTCATCTGTTTTAGTTTTCCTTTTAAAATAGCTAACCCTTCTCCCCGTACCTTATTAGATTCCCACTATTTTCTCACAAAAGGTTCTCACTCACTCACATATTACCAAATATCTAATGTTCTAAAAGGTTTGGGGGCCAATCCACTTGTATGGTCTTCAGTACTAAGGCACATACCTTATTAGATTCCTACTATTTTTTCACAAAAGGTTCTAACTCACTCACATATTACCAAATATCTAATGTTCTAAAAGGTTTGGGGGCCAATCCACTTGTGTGGTCTTCAGTACTAAGGCACATACCTTATTAGATTCCCACTATTTTCTCACAAAAGGTTCTAACTCACTCACATATTACCAAATATCTAATGTTTTAAAAGGTTTGGGGGCCAATCCACTTGTATGGTCTTCAATACTAAGGCACAGTGATCAAACACTGTCCTATCTAATTCAAATTGTTTGCTTGTAGACCATAAATCCATCCATTCACTCGATACCATTATTCTATCTAGCCTACATTTTGCATATTCGTTCACTTTGTACTAAGTATACTTTCTACCTATTAGTGGTAAATCTAGCATCCCAGTATCTTCAATGGACTTAGTAAAACCATCAATCTCTCTTCTACTTGTCCATATTAGGCTTATCCCCTTCCTTTCATAGTTATTCCTCACTGCATTGATCTCCCTCGCCATTACCTATATCTTACTACCGCCATTATTCCCTTCTACTAGTCCCTCTTAGGCTTATCTCTTTCCTTTCATGGTTATTCCTCACTGCATTGAAGTCCCCTGCCATTATCCATATCTTACTACAGCCATTATTCCTAATATGAGTTAATTCTTCCTACATTTCCCTCTTGTCGTTGAACGTACGTAATGAGTACACATTCACTATAGTTATTAAGGTGTCTTTCTTCTTACACTTACTATGGTTACTACACACCCCTTCCCACTTACAGAATTTACGCATTGAAAGCACTTTATGTCATATATGTTAGAATATATGGTCTTAAACAAGAGGGGGGTGAATTCTTTATGAAATATTTTCAAAAAAATTGAAGGTACAATGAAACTCAGTGCAGAATTACAGATAAAGAAATCAAGTTAGCCAAGAATATATTCTGTTTTAAGTAAAATACAGAAAAACAATCGGTTGTTTCTTCGAAACAATCGGTTGTTTATATCAGCAGATTTAAAACAACTTAAAACAACAATTAAAAGAGTTAGGGATGAGAGAAAAACACACCAACAGTTTTATACTGGTTCACCCTACTCACAAGGGCTACATCTACCTTGAACCCCTCAAGAAACACACTACCTTTGGCAAACCACACCACAGAATTCAGAACCCCTCTGAATCTGCACTTACAAACTTTTACAGAAATACAGTAATCAAGGAAGAGAGAACAGGATACACCTGGGAATTACAAAGCTTCAAGATCAGAAAATACAACCCAGTCCTATTCCACACACTTGAAAATCCAAAGCTTGAATGAATCTTGAAAACACTTAGTCAAATCTCACTTTGATTTCTAAAAACTGTTTCTTACTTTTTAGAAACTTTTAACCAACTTTATATAGACCAAGAGAATGGTCAAAAGCATTTAAAACAGGAGCGCATTCAGTTAGAAATCATTTAATAAAGATTTAATTCAAAAACACAAAGTTGTTAGGATTTTCACAACAGACAATCGATTGTTTTATCGAGACAATAGATTGTTTTGGCTTTGACAGCTTAGTCAACCAAGCCAAACATATTTCAACCTTTTCAAAAACCTTCTAAGTATAAAAAAATCGGTTGTTTCGACAAAACAACAGGTTTTTTTCACTTAGTTGAAAAACATTCCATTTTAAAAAGGCTTTCAAATCAAACTTGTTTTGGATTCAAACAAGGTGTGGATTACACAAAATCTATCCCTGTTCCCACCCATACACAACAGCAACTCCAGTCGTCATCATCAAACACTTTGGATTTGGATTCTTCAAAGCTCTTGATCATCCTTGATCAACAACATACTCAATATTCCACCTGCCTCATTCTCTGTTGGATTATGTAGTCACTACATATTCCTATTACTCATACGCCCTGACAAATCATCTTTTATTATTGTTGCTTTTGTTTCCTATATACATACATACTCTACTTTTTCTCTTTTTATTACTTTTAGATAATTCTATTTTGTAGATCCTCTCAATCTCCTCACATTTATGCAAAGTAACCTCATTTATCACTCATAACTCCCTTCCCTATCCCTATTCTCCAATTCTTGTAATGCATTTATAATAATTTGTTTGTCACCTTTGTATGTTATTATTTGTTTTACCATCTCTCATAACATACACACTTCAGATGGCTCATCTTGTAACCCAAATAGCCTATTATAGTATATAATATAACTATATCAAAGATTGAGTTACTAAAGGCATAGATTACTAACCTCATTTTTTGGTGTTGGACATTCAAGGTAAGATTGTTAGAAACCCTTCCTACCCCAAGCACTATTCTGGATTTCTCAATTCCTCATGCCACATCTAACACCTTAAGAGGAGAGATTTTGGGCAGATGCTTGCAGTCTTGATTAGAATCATCTTTTGAGCTCGAACCTTCGTTGCCAAACACCTCGCCGCTAGACTTGCATTCTTGGATTTCCACTACCTCATTGTCGGCAATATCTCCACCATACTGTGTATAGACCTTCCCCTCAAAGGATTATGCTCTGCTTTAACTTGGAGTAGTGGGGATTAGGTATTTGTGCTCTTTGCTACTTAGGGTAGACAGGTTGGGTTTTTGGCCTTCTGCAGAGTTTCCCTCACATGACTCTCCTCTTAGCCATTTTTGTTTGGGTTTGCTTTTGTCGCCCCTCACTTAGACCTTGCCCAACCTTTCACACACTCCTGCTTTCATAACTTTAAACTGGTTGTTATTTAAGGCAAACTTCATGCACATAAAAGATATGTCGTGTTGCTAATTGTTGTCATTTTCCGCTCCATACCTTTTCCTTTGCTCTTTAACAAACATGTTTCTATTTTGGTACCAATTTTTGTTGAGTTTTTCCTAATAGAGCCACCTTCTCTCCTTACTACCATTTTCATGTTTTTGTCACTTCATTCTAACATTACCTCTGCATTTCGTCTGTTACACCCCTAACCTCTATGGTCATCAATGTTTTCCTCCAGCATGTCTACCAATTTTCCATCCTCTTTTGTTGGCCCGCCACACTTGTACAAACGTCCCCTCTTTAAGGATTTTGATTCTGATGATAGAATTGGCACTCCCTTGATTGAATCTCTAGAGTTGTACTCGTCTGATTTGTTACTACCCACACACTTGACATTTACACTCTCTGTGTCCATTATTAATAAATTCTTCTTCAAGAACAATGTTGTAAATATTTCAATTGATCTTTAATCTCTTATTCATACTAGTCTCACTCCCACACGATAGTCTTACACGTATCCTCACAAACTCTAAATGTGTTTCTGCTTCGATTATGTTATCGCATTAGACAAGATTTTCTATGATCACCATTACCTTTTTTTGAGACCACGTTGAAATCTTTGCTTTGGCACTGATGAAGGTTTGATCATGGGTTGTGTCTAAAGCACGTGGCGTAAGTTTTCGTATTTAGATTGATGTCTTAAGCCATTGATTTGCATGATGTCTGCCAATTTGTCTAGGAGATATTTAGCATGAGTAATAGATGTCTGCTTTTTGGTTGTTTAGTTATGAAAGAATGTTAAAGGATAAGCTTTTCAAGTAGGTCTTTTGTACAAGACTTGAGTTATCCCTGAAATACCTCCTATTTATTCATTCGTTTTTTTGCTGATAAAAAAAAAAACTCCATTGCAAAACAAGGATTCCTCTCACCCTCATCCATACCACGTTATTTCCAAATATATCTCGATTTGAGCACGACATTATTGACTCAAGCACTAAGTCCAACCATTCTAAGTGTTCTTCTATTAACTTCCTCACATTCAATTCTCCTTCAAATATAGCTCATTTGCAGCCAACCATTCTCTTTCTCCACTACATTAAACTCCACCGTGATCTCATTTAGGTCCTACTTTGTTTGTAGGTCCAATTAGTGCTTTTATGTACATTTGATGGTTCTTTACCTTCGTATTCCTTTCTTTTGTTACCCAATTTACTTCATACTTCCTTCAACTCACGTTTCTTGTTTCATCATTCCTTTTATACCTCGGTATATTTACATTGATCTTCATGCTCCCAATCCAAGTGGAAACGTTTTCTCTAAGTTCATCACATTGTCCACCTCCGTAAACCTACAAAACTAAATATTTATCATCTCTGATTGAGCTTTTGTGATATGAAAACTTCTTATACCCTTCCCCAACGTTTGAATATTCTCCACATATCTTGTTGACCATAACTCATCAGGAAATGAGTAAAGAAGAATGATGTCATCTTCCATAAATTGCTTTTTCTAACTAAGGAGGCGAGTTGGTTCGATGAGAATAGGATTTGGAAAGTTAGTTCAGGAAGAAAGTCTAACCATAATGATTCATTGTTTCCTCAGTAATTGGCTTCTTCATACTCATGGTAGTAGCTCTTGCATTCGAAGTTTGAACGTTATTAAGAAGTTTTCAAAAAGAAAGAGAGGGGTTTCTAGTTGTTGTGAAGATGGATTCTAATACCATTAATATCATCAATACCATCAACTACCATATTCAATAAAATGGGTTCATATGAATTTTTCCAACTAATGGATCCTTTTTTTATCGCAAACTAATGGATCATTATATCATCTTCCATGCATGATAAACTCAATTTACAAATTCTTCTTTAACCTATAAATTATCATTTTTAAGTTTTTTTTATTGGCATTGAAAAACTAATTATTTAGAACATTTAAGGGATGCTTCAATTCTTATACAAAAAATATATAATATATATGACATATACCACAAAAACATGAATATAAAAGAAGATTATGGTGTGTCCTTCCAACCACCTAACCCTATACAAAAAGACACAGAAAAAACCACTAATGCAGGGTGTATAAGTTGGTCAAGCACATGTTAGCAAGAATGGAAAAACCAAAAACCATACACCCTAATTATGCCCAAAACATAATAAATTATGAAATTTTCTTCATGCCACAATGTAGTGATGTACGACAAATGAATAGCACCCTTCCTGTAAAATTGCTTACCACCACTAAAGTATACTCTGTATCAAATTTGAAAGATTTTTTGTTGAAGAGGGTGTTATTGAACAAAATTTTTGCATACCCTGCAATTTCCAAAAATTATATCCATGTTGACTATCTAACATAGATCAACATGACTCACCAATCCAAAAATCATATTTAAGAGACTAAAATTACCTCCTAAAATCAACTTTGTTCCTTATTGAGTTTAGACAAGTAATAAGATTTAAATCAAAGTAAGAAAAGTGAGCTGATTTTAGCTAGGCAAGAGCAAAAACATCAACTGGGTCAGGTCTAGCATTTCTGGAAACAATGTGATTCCTTTGCTTTCAAATTTCTGCAATGATGGCCACCTACATACATCCCCAAGCTTTGTTTGCAGTTGTGTTCAACCCGCATACCATATATTAACATAAATGCCTCTTTGTTCACTGTGCATTGTGACCTCACCAACCCAATTAAGACATTTATTCCAAATAGCTAGGAACATAGGACAATTTAGGAAGACATGATTAACATATTCATCTTGTAAACCACAAAATACAAAGAGAACATTGGTAGGCTTAAACCTCTCCATTTGTATCTTTTATCACTCTTCGAGATAAGCATTGTGCTGAGGGCATCGCTTTCATCCTCCATAACTTCTCAAAAACTAAGTTGTCTCGCTTCTAGTTTCATTATATAGCATGTTATACGTTGAGTTTACCGTGTAAGTCTTAGAATATGAATGTTTCCATACCCATCAATCCTTTTTTCCTATTTTCATTTGTATACCACCTATTTCTCTCATCAAAGATTCTTTCATTTTAGATTCCCACACCATCAGCTCCCTTCTCCATTGAAAAGTGTACCTATTGCATTTCCATCTTCCAACCTCACACAGCCTTGCATCCTTGCAGGTAGATATATTATATAACCTTAAAAATTTATCTTTCAACGTGCCACTCCCAACCTATTTGTCCTGCTAGACCTTAATACTTTTTCTTTCCCCAATTTACCAACCTATGTTATCTTTCAAACTACAATTCCTTTTGTGCTACATCCCTACTTTCCTAATGTCCCTCCAACAAAGGGACTTTGCATTATCTACCTTAACACTCCTTAGTTCTCTCCAACCCTATATTTAGAGACTCATATCTCCCTCTATAGTCCATCATTTTTTGAACCTAGCCTCCAATTCCACTATTCGAGTAAGGCAATGTTAAAATTCTTAAATCCCAAACCCCAAGCCTGCCATTCTCCTTTGCCTTAAGTATTCCATCCCACAAAATCCAATTAATTTTTCTCTCATCATTGCCCCATCCCTAAAGGAACTTTCTTTTGTATTTTAATAATATTGAACCCAATAGTTGTTGGCATTTTAAACATTGACATATAAAATAGGAGAAGCAAGGTAATAATAATTTTTAAGAGGCATATCCTTCCTACAAAAGATAGATGCTCCCCTTTCCACCTTGTCAATCTACTCCTAATTTTATATCTACAACTCCATTTCAAAATGATATTTTTTTTATGATTCCCCCCAACAGACATCCCTAGGTAAGTAAAAGGGGTGCTCACAATTTCACAAATATAGTATAGCAGTATATCTACTTATCAAAATAGCGTCTACATGATTCCCGCCTATTCTGGTCTTAAAATATTTTACTTTTAAACCTAAGGCTAACTCAAAGCATCTCAAAATAGATTTAAGAACAAATATATTTTCAGTTGTGGTCTTATAGAAAAATAAGGTGTCATTCACATATTGTAACATATTAACCTCTACTTTCCCATTCCCTACTAGAACACTCTAAAAGAGATTATTTTAATCGCTTGTCTAATAGCCCCAGCTAACCACTCTACAGTTATGATGTATAGGAAGGGAGTTAAGGGTCTCCCTATCTAAGGCCTCTTTCAAGTTTAAATTCAGCATTGGGCTCCCATCAACAAGCACACACAAGATTGACGACTGTAGACATCCTTTCATCTAGTCTATCTATTTTGTACAAAAGTCTATTCTCGCTTGCATATAAACAATGAATTTACAACTCACCGAGTCATATGCTTTTTCGTAGTCGACTTTTAGAATAATACTTTGTTTCTTTTTTCTTTTTACGTCATCTAGAGTTTTGTACATTATTTTATAAAATAGTATATAACTTTGTTAATATAAAAATTAATTATTTTTTATTTATAAAATTAGTTTATATTTAATGATTTTTTTTTTGTAGTGTGAGGAATATATTTGTTGTTGTAAATGGTATATGTCACCAAATTAAGGAAAATATATGAGAAGTCAAATAACATTGTTTGTATTTTTCTCAATGTTGTTCATAGATTTGTGCCATTGATCTCACTGACCACATGCTTTTACACTTGTTTGAATTGTTTGTTCTTTGCAGTGTTAGGGCAACAATTGAAAGGTACAAAAAGGCAAGTGCTGCTTCCACAAACGCAGAATCTGTATCTGAAGTTAATACGCAGGTAAATTTATTAAGAAATGTAAAAATAAAATAAAAAAACTGGCATATTAAAACAATGTTTTGTTAGGGTTATTTAACAAATTCACATATAATTTCATAATTACAGCCTTTTTAAACCAATGATTTTATAGTCAAATCCTTAAATCCTTTATCTGTGGAATTAATCTCCATATCTCAAAACAACAACCTTGATATTATACGATACGAGCTCTTATGTAAAAGAGAAGTATCCCCTTTAATCTTATTAATCTTTGTTGATAAAAAAAAAATTACAAGCTTAGTCAATAGTAAGAAAATCACTAATTATATACATATTTTCTGAATAATTTATTTATATATCTAGCATACTAAAAAAATAATACATCTAGCACACAATTAATAAGCAAAAAAAGTTTTGTGGACTTTAATATGAATAAATTCCAGCTAATTAAATTTTATTTAATGCCATTATTTTTCTTTAAAAAAAATTGATGTCATTATTTTTTAAAATTGTGCTTTTTCTTATAAAAATACGTTTATGCTTAAACTTAAGTATCATATCTAATACATATAATTAAGGATAATTGGAAAAAAAAAAAGTGTTCTAATTCTTCTTTGATTATATTTGAGTTATAAAAAATATCATTATTGATTCATATTTCATCATAGCATAGCATGGATCCTAATTCTTCATTCCAAAAGCACAATATTGTGAATAATTTTTTATATATTTCTTGCCCGCATTATC
Organism: Phaseolus lunatus; assembly: GCA_013389735.1. Classification (NCBI taxonomy): domain Eukaryota; kingdom Viridiplantae; phylum Streptophyta; class Magnoliopsida; order Fabales; family Fabaceae; genus Phaseolus; species Phaseolus lunatus. The sequence goes on along the minus strand of CM023862.1, from coordinate 18,495,635 downwards.
TTCGTCACATATTAACATTATCAATATCAGTTTTACCAGCAAGAATCATCCAAATTGAGAAGACAAATTCGAGATATTCAGAACCTAAACAGGTCAGTTTCTTTTTTTTTTTCTTTATATTTTTAATATATTTTCTCCATAGCTCATATGAATTTTGCCTTGTAGGCACATCCTTGGAGAAGCACTTGGTTCTCTGAGTCTCAAGGAACTGAAGAACCTCGAGGGTAGATTGGAGAAAGGATTAAGTAGAGTTAGGTCTAGAAAGGTATAAATTGGTTTCCTCAATGGCAAAGAATATTTACATTAATTCATGTGGGTATTTATAAAATTGTTTTTGGAAGGTTTTCTTATAAACCCAAGCATGCATATAAGATGAGCAAAACCTAAACAAAATAGATACAAGAACTTTTACACTTTTGGATATGTTTTGATGAAATTTTCCATTAATGATTTTAAAAATTGAAATTATTTTTTCCACAAAATAAATTTAAATTATACATAATTTAATTTGTAAAGATTTTTTTTGTATATTTTTTAAAATGTCTACTTTTAACTTAATTTAGTTTTAACTTATAAAAAGGTTTGTTTAATTTTTTTCTTATTTTTCTCTTCTAACACTATAAGAAAATCATTAAATAGAAACTAATTTTAGAGAAATAATTAGTTACTATTTGACTAAATTAGAAACCATTTTATAAACTAAAAAAATCATTGGTATCTATATTATAGTTTCTATTATTAATAAAAATTTATAAAATAGTTTTTAAATTGGTATCTAACTATTAGCTACCAAGATTTTAGTTACGTACCACTTTATATTCTAAATTAGTCTCTATTAGTATTTTAAAAACTAATTTAGAATCTAAAACATTAGTAGTTAAAACTTGGATAACTAATTTATATACTAATTTAAAAATTATTTTATAAAATTTTTATTAATAATAGAAACCACTCTAAATACGAATAATTTTTAATTTTTAATTTAGTATTTAATTTAGTTAATACAGTAATTAATTATTTTTTTTTCTAAATTTGATTTCTATTAAATTTTTTTTAGGGTAAATTATGAATAAAATTCGTTCTAGGTAGCATATACATGTTCCCTCTTGTTTGTAGATCTTTATTCCAGTAGACTGATGCACTCAAAATTTTGCAGCATGAAACATTGTTTGCTGATGTCGAGTTCATGCAAAAACGGGTACTCATATTTTTCTTTGGTGTTGTTTAACTTATGTTTACTTGTTTTTATTTTTTATATACCATAGCTAGCATAGCAAGTTTCCCAAACAGAAACAGAATAAGGAAGAAGATGATGTTAGAATAATCTGATTAGGGTTTATCTTTTCTTGTCTTCTACAATATGAGTTTATGTATTTTACATCAAACTTAGACTCATTTTTTTTTCTCTTTTAATTGGTTTAATCCTACTAGCAACTTGATTTCATCTTATTGATCAAGGTTTTTCTGCATGAGTAACCAAATTCTGAGGTGTAAGTTTGCTGATATTGTGCAGGAAATTGAGCTGCAAAACCATAACAATTATCTGCGAGCTAAGGTCCTCTCATTATTCTATTAACACACACATACATTACACTCCAAGAATCTATGGAGATTATTGAATGGTAAGAAAGTTGTTGATTATTGATGCAGATAGCTGAACATGAGAGAGCTCAACAACAACAACAGCAATCAAATATGATGCAGGGAACACTGTGTGAGTCCCTTCCTTCACAATCTTATGACAGGAACTTTTTCCCTGTAAATCTCATAGCTTCTGATCAACAATATTCACGTCAAGACCAAACTGCTCTCCAACTTGTGTAAGCATTCATCAGCTTTCTACTATTAGTTATAATATTGTGTTTGGGTTGCTCATTTTAGACGTGATTTTTAACATCTCATATGTATTTTCTTAAAAATTATTAACTTTAACGATTGTGCACACTAAACAAATCATTAAATAAAAACTAAATTTAAATATAAATATAAAAAATAATTAATCATTGTGTTAAGTAAATTAGATATTATTTTTTTTAAAAATATCAATATATAAATTAATCTATGTTATTAATAAATAGTTTTCTAAATTAACATTTAATTATAATTATTTATTTTAAAATTTAAATAATTATTAATTAAAATTTTGATAGTTAATTAAATAATAATTTCAAAAATATTTTTTAATAACAAAAATTAATTTAAATATTAATAATTTTTTTAATTTTTAAAAGATATTTAATTTATTCAATATACATGTTTAGTTTGAGATGAAATCAAGTAAAACTTCAATATATATGATCTACGGACAATCTGAAACTACTTTAAATCATTTTTACAATCTCTCCTTTGTTTTGAAATGACTTTTCAGAATATATTTTATAATTTTAAATATATTTCAGAAAGCTAATTTCAGAATAAAAGATAAATGTGAAAAGAATTTTCTTAGATTAAAGAACCACTTTAAAAGGATGAAACAAAGATTCAATCCCCATTATGTTTATAGCTGTAAATTTAACAAATAAGTAAAAGGAATGCAAATGTATCAGTATGCACAAAAAAGAACTCAATTAGATTATATATATACTTAGTATTTATCATTTACTGAATTTAAAAAAGAATATATATATATATATATATATATATATATATATATAAATTAGTTTTAAGGTTTTTCTTGTGTAAAGAAATTTGAAGGAAACAGTTTTAAGTAAATATTTTGTTTAAAGATTGAGAGATACTTAAAATAATTTTTATTTATTTATTATTTTTGTTGATAAAAAAATAAATAAGTAAAATTATGAAAGTAAAAGCAGAACCCAATTCTTGAACATTACAACAATTTATAAGCAAGTAAACTAATGTGTTCGTAAAAATCTGTTTGTAATAATTTTGTCAGCATAAATGTTTATAAATTAAACTATACTTTGAAAAGGCTTCCATATATTTTTAACAAGTTAACATGCATTAATTAGTCCTAATTTTTCATAACTTTTTTTAACATTTTTTGCATTAACGGTCTCTCTTTCGATTTTGTTCTATCTTTCTGTAAAATTATTTTCGGTGTGAAATAAAAATTAGAATCACCCTTAATGCATCAAGACTGTTAGGATGTTTTGACGATGGATGACTATTAGGATGTTTTGATGATGGATGTTTGTAAATTTGTAAATGGTTTAGTGTTTTATTTTAATTTAATTAATTTATTATTACTGGTAAAAAAAAATCTTAATGTATCAAGTAAGTAACACTTTACAGTAAAATCACTAATTAGAAGTTAATTTTAGAGATAAAAAATAATTAGTTATTATATTAACTAAATTAAAGACTACTTTAAAGACTATAAGAATTATTTATTTCTAAATTAGTTTGTATTATTGATAAATGTTTTTAAATTGATATCTAATTAGTTATCAAGTTTTTCTACTAAATTTAAAATTTAAATATCTAGTAATTAAACGTTGATAGCTAATTATTTATAATAATATAAAATAATTTAAAATTAATAATTTTTTAATCTTTAAAATAATCTCTAATTTAATCAATATAATAATTAATTTTTTTTATTTTTAAAATTAATTTTTATTTAATAGTTTTTTTATATTCAGGAATTAAGCTTTATTTGTTTATATTTGAATGCAGGTGAAGATATGGTTGAAATTAAAGCTAGAGTGGAAGTTGTGGCACAGTCATTATGGGTTAATTATGATGATCTTGCTAACTATATTAATAGTTATGTGTAGTGTCTATATATTGGAGATCCAATAATGCCATGCACATGTCTGTGTTTCTGAACCATATATTAGTGCCTTTTCTAAAGGTCACCAAACTCTGAACTAAAAATGTCCCAGCATTTTGGACCCTTATTTCATACTATATATATAATGCTTATGTATCTTTTAATTAATAACAACCGTGTGTGATTCAGACACTTCTATATGCTTCTCATGCAATATAACTTAATTATTGTTTTTATTTGGATATATATATGTATATTACAATGTCTTAAAACAACTCACCCAAATTTTCATTTATGTAATAATATTTGGATGCATTTTTTTAATAAACACTTATTTCATATTTCTTTTATCATCATTTCATAATTTTTTTAAATCACATTTCACTCTTTTGTATTCTTCATCACTCTAAGATAAAAATATTTTAGAAATATTTTTTTATAAATTTTTCAATAAATTTTAGATTTAATTATATAAGTATGTATAGAAGGTACCTAATGTACAATGATATTTTTTTCTCAAAATAATAGTAATTTGGTACATTAATTGACAGTGGAAAAATGTCATTTGTAATACATGTTGTTTATTTATTGTCATTAACTTATTCCATCTTTGTTAATGGTTAATGATTTAAATAAGTGTTCATATAATTTATTCTACTTTTTTCATTTCTTCAACTAACAAAAATTTTAATTGGATATAAATAAATACAATATATAAATAACATTACAAGAAAATGTTTGTTTAGAGATAAAATCTAAGTCACACATGCATGTATCACACTATTAAAGTGGGTTATAAGATCCACTAAAAAAAATTAGTATTATTTATGATTTTTTATCCACGGATCTGAAACTGTAAGTAAATTTAACATTATCTATGGATATTACCCACGGACAATGTTACTTACGGATATATCCACAAATTCTGAATCCATGAGTAAATTTAGCATTACTTACCAACTATTACCCACAGATCTTATTACCTATCAACTTTTACTTACAGATCTATATTATCTACCAATTATTACCCACGAATATTTATTACCTACAAACTATCACCCACGGATCTCTATTACCTACCAACTATTATCATAATAATTATATACATAATATTAAAAATATTATTATAATATGAATAATTATAAAATCATAATTAATATTCATAAATAATAATAATCATAACTAATAAGTATACATATTATTAATATTATTTATAATATAAATAATATTAACACTATTAATAATATTAATAATATTTAATAATAGTAATAAGATTTAATAATATTAATAATATTTAAAATATTTAATAATGTTTACAATATTTAGTAATATTTAATATATTAATAATAAATAATAATATTTACAAATATTAATAATATTTAATAAATAGTAATAATACTTAATAAAATAGTAATAATATTTATTAAAATAGTATTAATATTAATAAAATAGTAATAATATTTAATAAAATAGTATTAAGATTAAGAAAATAGTCTTAAGATTTAAGAAAAGAGGATTAAGAGGGAATAAAAGAGTATTAAGTTTCATAAAAGAGTAGGAATTTAAGAAAAGAGTATTCCTATTTAAGAAAAGAGTCTTAATCTTTAAGAAAAGTATTAATATTTAATAAAACTCTAATCTTTAAGAAAAGTACTAATATTTAAGAAAAGAGGACTAATCTTTAATAAAAGACTGTTAAGAGGGAATAAAAAGAGGACTAAGATTTAATAAAAGACTGTTAATATTTAATAAAATATTACTAATATTTATAAAATACTGTTAATATTTATAAAATACTACTAATATTTTATAAAATACTGTTAATATTTAATAAAATTACGAATATTTAATAAAATACTGTTAATATTTAATAAAAATTACTAATATTTAATAAAATACTGTTAATATTTAATAAAATATTACTAATATTTAATAAAATACTGTTAATATTTAATAAAATATTACTAATATTTAATAAAATACTGTTAATATTTAATAAAATATTACTAATATTTAATAAAATACTGTTAATATTTAATAAAATATTACTAATATTTAATAAAATACTGTTAATATTTAATAAAATATTACTAATATTTAATAAAATACTAATATTTAATAAATATATTAATATTTAATAAAATATTACTAATATTTAATAAAATATTACTAATATTTAATAATAATATTACTAATATTTAATAAAATACTATTACTAATATTTAATAAAATACTGTTAATATTTAATAAAATACTGTTAATATTTAATAAAATATTACTAATATTTAATAAAATACTGTTAATATTTAATAAAATATTACTAACAGGATCGATAATAGAAAATGATAAAATGTGCAAAGTAATGAAAACTTACATGAACAGAGCTTTCAGAAAACATTGAAAATCTTATTTCAGAGAGATTGTTTACAAACACACTAAAACTTACACTTTAAAACGACTCTGCCTTCTTACATCTTGAAGGCTTCTTTATATAGCAACACAGCTATACTACAAGACAAACTAATAATTATTTACATTTTAATCTTCACATGTTTTGTGGCAGACAACTTTAATAAAGCTACTTTTATAAAGTAATTTTACTTTAATAAAGTAGTGGTCTTGATTTCATGATGGGATTTTCCCGTGATAAGGTTCCTGTTGAGAGATTCTTCTATATCCTGATGATGTGGATTTCTTTAGTCATAATACATATCCTCATTCTGATAGTATGGATTTGATTGAGAAGACCCGGCTTCTGAGTCCTCTTTGGTGGAGCCGTGTAATGATGATGCTAATTGTAATGTCTTTTCAAATTCTTCTTTGGATGATGCTGATGCCAGAGCGGCCATTATCTGTTGTTTGTTTGTGAGAAATAAAGATTCTTCATTGATATTGGAGTCTTTTACTGCTATTCCTTGTGCTTTCATCCATTCATTAATACGATTTATACTGATAAGATCAAGATTAAAGTTCTTCCACCATTTTATCCTGATCCTTCTTGATAACATTCTGATCTCTATACCTTCATATGGGGTGGTGAATACATAATCCCATGAAATAATCCAAGTGATAGACTGAGAAGCTACAAATGATATTAGTCTGTATCCAGGGACAAAAGTGGATTTTTCCCTGAAATGATCATATACTGCTGATACTTTTGAGGGGAAAATGGTAGGAAGAGGTCCAAATTCTCCAAACCATTTTAAAAACCATTTTGGGAATTTTAAAGAAATGCCTCGTCTAAACCATAAGAACCAAGAATGTCTTCCTGGACTTAGGTATAAAACATGATTCCAGGCATCCATATAATCATAATAGGAATAATACTGAGGATGATAGGTTCTTGAAAAAGATTTTGGTTTATGGGGAGGTTGATCTCAATTTTGGGGAGTTAATACCTGTAATACTTTTATTTTTGAATATAAAATCTTTCCTTGTTCATCTGGTGTATGGATTACTTCTATTGAGTCTGTGTCTACTAATATGAACTCGTAAAAGGTTCTGGTCTTATGTAAGTTTTTAGGAGGGTAATGAGTCTGTGGTGGAAATAGTTCCTCTGCAGTCTTAATAGGAGTTTCCTTTATCCATTCTTTTTCGAGAGTAATTATAGGTAATAAATCAGGCTTTACTACATATTCTTCATGTGAAGATATTTGGGGTGTCTGTGGAATGGTTAGGGTGGTGTTTAATAGGTTGGAAGGTTTGTTTAAAAAGTCCTTAGGCCCAACTAGGGTATTTGCATATACAAGTGGGGTGTATCTATTTTGTGATGGTGATGGTAATGAAGGATGTCTTACTACTTCAGCCAAACTCTTTTTTACTGGGGTTTGTGGTTTTAATGATACTGATGCGGAGTTTTGACCTTTACTACTAGTGGATGACCCCAGTGGGGGGCCATATTGGTCTTTGCTGTTAGCTTTTGCAGGAATTTTACTCATGATGAAGCCTGCAGAAATTCTCTAGTTAGGAAATCTGGAAGGCAGTTTTTCTCTCCTTTAATATGTTCAATTTTAAAATCAAAACATGATAGTAATGCTTGCCATCTGGCAAAAATATGCTTAGAAACCAGGTTTTGAACATCTTTGGTTAAAACGCTAGGAGCTGATTTACAATCAGTCCTGATTAAAAACTTTTTGTTAAATAAATCATCTTGAAATTTTTGTAAACATAAAACAATTGATAAAATCTCTTTTTTGACTGTTGAATATTTTTGTTGTGATGAATTCCAAATTCCTGAATGATAACGTACAATTTGTTCCTTTGAATTTTTAAAAACTTTTTGCTTCAAAATACCCCCATATCCTAATTCTGATGCATCGGTTTCAACTATTAAAAAGGCTGATGGATCTGGTATTCCTAGACAAGGTAATTTTTTAACTAGGGTTTTTATATTTTTAATAGTCTCTGTCATTTTATCATTCCAAGCTGGAGGATTTTTCCTAAGCCTAGAATATAATGGTGCACAAGTAATTCTAATGTTAGGAATAAAGTCTGCTATATAATTTACACATCCTAGGAATCTTTGTAATTGTTGTTTTTCTTTTATTTCATTTGGGAATTTGTCCGCGAATTCTAATGATCTTTGTATCGGGGTAATAGTCCCTTGATAAATTTCGTATCCTAAAAATCTTATTTTTGTCTGAAATATTTTTATCTTTTTTGCTGATACTACTAAACCATTTTCTTTTATTAATTTTATGAATTCTTCTAAGTGATTTTTATGATCTGTTATGTTTTTTGAGAATATTAGTACATCATCTAAATATACTATGGCAAACTTCATGTATGGGTAGAATATGTCGTTCATAATGTTTTGAAACTCACTGGGAGCATTTTTTAGTCCTTGTGGCATTACATTCCATTCGTAATGGCCAAAAGGTACTACAAAAGCAGTTTTATATCTATCTACTTCTTCTACTGAGATTTGATAATATCCTGA